>CM024762.1:61775873-62206433 GCA_014218235.1 Colocasia esculenta
CGTCGTTATCCTGCCTTGTTCTTTTGAGTTGTTTGTCATTCCTTGACTCTATGAATGATCATGTTCCTTTTACTACGAGCTTCTTATTGAAACTCTGTGGCCATAATATGAATCTGTTTGTTCGGCACAACGTGGGACTCTGGTCCAAACTTGATGCAATGCCTGTGCAATAGGTGCCCTGTCTGGTCCTAGGGAGGAGCGCCCCAACATACTTATTAACTGCAGGAGTATAGACTCTTGGTGCTTGGCATAGCACAACTGACATGCAAGATTGTGAAATGTGCCTCCTGTTTGACACGATAAGTTTGACTTGACATTATATGATACGTCTGTTCGTGTGAACACATGAGATCTGTTTGAATATGGCCAATCTCTTCTGATATGATTCTATTCTTGAAATATCTGTCCACGGTATATGAAACTCGACATTTGATCTGATATGATATCCGTTCTATTCTGCTATTCAATCTGTTAGTATTGCATACATTGTCATCATATTCATGTGCATATCTGCCTATTTAAAATGTTAATCATGTATACTAGTGCCCGCACGTTATTGAGATGTAAATCCTACTGAGCTAGTTCGCTCACCCCTATCATCCTGCCCTTTTTCAGGTAGTGATGAAGAACCAGTGGAGTCAGATGGGACAGGGCAAGAGTGACGAGCACATGTCATATGAATAGTTGTCAGCTTAGGAATAGAAATTTAAGTAGTTGATGTATTAGAGAAACGTTGTTATTTGATTAATAAACCTTTTCAGTTGATTCTTCTTATGTGAGGTTGTATCTAGTTGAATGGAATGAAATAAGGTATACTTTTGGTGACCATGTTATAGTCTCGAATGTGTTATTATATTCAATTGTGACTCTGCACTATTCAACTGTGATACGCCGGTTTGTATCGTTCACGTCCCCCGGTATTTATTCCGCTGCTAAATATCGGGGCGTGATAGTTGGTATCAGAGCCCTAAACTTTAGGGTCCAAGGGAATAGGAACATAGAATGAAACTAGATTACACGAGTCAAAATCTGTCGTACCTAATGTGAGCTTGGGTAGAGCCATGGGAATAGAAGTCACATGTGATATATTTAGATGACTGACTCATATTATTATCTTGACGGTGCTTATTACCTCAATGGCCGCTGAACGTGCCCAGGCTAGGGACATGCAACGAACTATAGAGAACTTGACTCAGGCTATCTTACAAGCCACCCAGGGTGGAGGTAACCGCGGGGCCGGTGAGCTCCATCAAAATTTTGGAATATGGATCCGCCTAGGTTTGGAGGGAGTACTGACCCAGATGTTGCTGAAAAATGGGTTAAGGAAATTGAAAGGATATTCAGGGTCATGCAATGCACAGACCAGAACAAAGTACTACTGGCGACTTTCCAATTGGAAAAGGATGCCAGGGCATGGTGGGAGTCGGTAGAAGCAACACTAAATGGATAACAACTAACATGGGCTCAGTTCATTGAGTGATTCAACACCAAGTACTTTTCTGAGAGGGTCCAAGAACGGAAAGTAGCCAAATTTACGGCTTTGGGACAGAAAGGATGAAGGCGAAATGCTTTCTGAATGGCTTGAGGCCCCAGTTCATCACTCAACTGGCACCAATGGACATTCAAACCTATGCTGACATGGTTAAGAAGGCTCAGTTATTAGAAGATGCCATGGAGACTGCCGAAAGAATTAAGGGAAAATCCGTGAAACGGGAGCAAGTGTCTTCTGCAGGGAGGTATCAGCCGACTATTGGGATGAAAAGGCCCAGTGGCGGAGTAAATGAACCAGCGGATAAGAAGCCGAAGGAGTTAGGTAAGCAGATAGTGGTGACATCGGGAGAAAGGTGCAAACATTGTGACAGAGCTGGTCATCGGTCTGAAGAATGCTGGAGAGTGCAAGGGAGATGCCTGCGCTGTGGGAGTCGTGACCATAGGATCTCAGACTGCCCAATGTTGAAAGAACAAGCCTCTCAGGACAAGCGTCCAAATGGACAGAAGAGGCAAGGTCGACTGCAAGCTATCAAGGAACCAGAAACTGCTGAAGAAGGAGGTATCGTGGAAGGTACACTTACTATTCTTTCCCGACCAGCATATGTTCTCTTTGATATAGGAGCTACGCATTCCTTCATATCTCAACCATTTGTTGATACCCTACCTGTGAAACCCATCCCAATGAAATCCGGAATAGTTGTGTCAACCCCGATTGGTCCTGGCACCAATCTTACAAACCATATGCCATCTAGTGAAGTGTTGATAGACACCCAAAACCTACCAGCAAATTTAATATGTATGGATATGGCGGGGTATGATGTGATACTGGGAGCAGACTGGATGTCTGAGCATGGGGCTAGTATCAATTGCAGGAGGAGTCAGGTAACTTTTAGCCATTACCCAAAACTAGTGTTCACAGGGGATAGAAACTGCAAGAGATTGTCACTTATCTCTGCACTACAAGCAAAAAGGATGATGAGGGAAGGTTGTATGGCCTTTCTTGCTGCTGTGGTCATCGCAAAGAAGGAAGTTAAAGTTGAGGACATCCATGTTGTCAGCGAATACGCTGATGTTTTCCCCGAAGACTTGCCAGGAATTCCTCCTGAGCGAGAGGTCGATTTTACCATCGAGTTGGTCCCTGGAGCAGCACCGGTATCTAAGGCACCATATAGAATGTCCCCTGCAGAACTGAAGGAATTAAAAGAGCAACTGATGGAACTGTTAGAGAAGGGTTTCATCCGACCAAGCACATCTCCATGGGGTGCACCAGTTCTCTTCGTCAAGAAGAAAGATGGGTTGATGAGGCTATGCATAGATTACAGACAATTGAGCACGCTTAACTTCAGAGTTCTTTTCCTGTAAACTGGCCCAACCAGTAAAATGGCCAGTTGGTAGACTTCCCAGGAAGGTCACCCATCCTGGGACTACTCCCAACTGAGCACGCTTAAATTCAGAGTTCTTTTCTTGCTCGAGCTCTAAAAATGACTAGTCCGGGTTGTTGGTAGTCTACTGATTTAGTCCATTTAACATATTCTTATATGGGGTGTTACAATCTACCCCTCTTATATAAGCGACATCCTCGTCGCTGCTCACATATAGCACACAATCAAACCCCAGGCAGGCAGGATTCTAGAGGTGGCCCCCACAGGCTCAAGAGGTGGCTCCCACTATGTAGCACTTTGCGCCATTATGGCCTCAAGAGGTGGCTCCCATATCGTAGCACTTTGCCCTGTGTGGCACTTAGTTCCTGCACTTCCGGCTAGGCAAGGCTCTGATACCATTTGTGACGACCCAACCAGCAAACTGGCCCAACAACTGTGCCAGTTGGTAGACTTCCCATGAAGGTCACCCATCCTGGGACTACTCCCAACTAAGCACGCTTAACTTCAGAGTTCTTTTCCTGCTCGAGCTCTGAAAATGACTAGTCCGGGTTGTTGGTAGTCTACTGATTTAGTCCATTTAACATATCCTTATATGGGGTGTTACACCAATAGCTTATGCATAGAAACAGTAACTAAGGAACATTTTCTATTATTATCACCGAGAATAAGGTTGCTATCTCCCTTGCTATTAGATTCTCACCATTCTTTGCATTTCAGGGCTGGATATCAAAGTTGGGGAGCTGAGAGAGTTTGTAATGGCTGGACAGGTGAGATGATGCATTGTCTGATTTTTATGGGGCCGACATTTTATCAGAGGCTGATTCACATGGCAGAGGATAAGGTGAAATTCAGGAACACAGGTTAAGTGCACCCACTTACACGGAAACCAGCAGTTGACAGGAAAGGATTTGGGGGAGTCAGGTTCAAAGAAATGGAGAGGGACTGCCTACTTTCCCATGGGGCCGCTGCGAACGTTCACGAACGCCTATTTACACTCAGTGACTCCTCACACATGCATGTTTGCCAGACATGCACCAGAGTCGCGAATGTGATCCAGCGGCCGGTCCGTGATGGTAAGAAGGTCAGGGGACCTTACTGCCCATTCTGACACTCATCATAAAACATCGTGAAGATCAATGTACCATATGGTGCCAAGCTGCTATACCAGGAGCTCTTTAGCATGGGAATATGTCTCAAATTCAAAACAGAGGTCTGTTAGGTCATGTGCCTTTTTCTTTTGTTTCCTGGAGTAGTTGTGCATACTATAAACTACGACTCTGGTTGTGTTTCTCATGTATATGTAACCTTCGGGTTCATTTTGACGCTATGATTTAGATCACCTACTTCTATTTATTTTGTGAATAGAAGCAGATCTTGAGGTTATGTAGCAAGGATGCCACCTGGAATGTGGAAATCGTAAAGGAGAGTTCCATGTTTGGATACTTGTAAAATGCTGAGTAATTAAAATCCATGGGTTTTACTTTCTATTAGTTCAAATCCCATGGGGATCATGTTCATAAGGAATTTATATGAGATAAATGTAATAGGTTATGTCTACAACAACAAAAAAAGGCCTTGCAAAGAAGAAAATTCAGCAAGATTAAATTGTCACGAGAATGATGACAAAAGAGAAACACAAGTACATAAGACTTGTTTTATTTAAGGAGTAACCTAGTAATTAACCATCTATGTATGATAAAAATTATGAGGTCATGGATTAAAATCTAATTGTTAGCAGTTTTCCTATGCATTCAGGTATGTTTAAAAAGGGGTGTGTTGGTCAGGTTTGTATCTTATTTGTTGCTTGGCGTGGCTTGGTATTGGGAGCCATTTGAACTGGACTTCCTTTCCCTCTTCTGTGGAGGCTTTCAACTGACAAGAGGTTGTGGGGTTCAGTCAGCATGGCAACCTCTGGAGGAGAGAAGAGGTGGATGTATAACACAAATGAAGAGAGATGTCAAGATATTCAGACACAGACCAAAATAGTTACTTTGTGACTTGTCATTTGTTATCTTTGTTGCATGTATATGTTTGGATTCTCTATTAAGTGTGATATGAAACCTTTTCACCAAGGAATATTATGTATCTTTCTACACTGCAGAAGGAAACCTCGACGAACTATGCATAAGATTGGAACTTCACCATCTCTATTCATTTCCCTATCTGACATTTAAAAAAAAACACATCTAATCTGAAATTAAATAAAACTATATCCTTGTTTATAGTATACCTAATTCACTAAATAAAATTGCTAAGATATCATACTTTGATAAATGGTCGGACAGATTCTTGCATGATGGAGATAGAGATTGGCAGTGGAGGTGGGGCACGGAAAGGGGGGGAGGGCAGTGGAGGTGGGGCACAGGAGGGGGAGGGGTAGTGGCAGAGTGGGAGGGAGGGTTGCATAAGAAGGGGGAGTTGCACAAGAAGGGGGGAGGGTGGTGGCGGTGGGGCGCAGGAGGGGGAGGGGGAGGGGCATTGGCGGGGTTGGGGGGGTTGCACAGGAGGGGGGGGAGGGTAGTGGAGGTGGAGCGTAGGAGGGGGAGCGGTAGTGGCGGAGTGGGGGGGTTGCACAGGAAGGGGGGAGGGCAGTGGCAGTGGGGCGCAAGAGGGGGAGGGGCAGTGGCGGGGTTGGGGGGGTTGCACAGGAAGGGGGGGAAGGTAGTGGAGATGGGGCGCAGGAGGGGGAGGGGTAGTGGCAGAGTTGGGGGGGGGGTTGCACAGGAAGGGGGGGAGGGCGGTGGAAGTGGTGCACAGGAGGGGCAGTGGCGGGGTGGGGAGGGGGGTTGCACAGGAAGGGGGGGAGGGCAGTGGAGGTGGGGCATAGGAGGGGTAGTGGCAGAGTGGGGGGGAGGGCGGTGGCGGTGGGGCGGAGCAGGCGGAGGAGGCGCCGACGTACCTAAGATTCGCGGCGGCGGTGCAGGTCACGGTGGCAAAGGCGGCGGAGGAGGCGGTGCCATCGATTCCCAGAGCTCGCAGACAGAGGAGGAGGCGGCAACCGTCCAGAAGGCGATGAGAGAGATAGAGAGAGAGGGAGAGAGAGAGAGAGATTTCGGGAGGAAGGTGAGAGGGGGGGGGGGGGAGGTGGGGGAAATGGGGGGTTGACGACGGATATTTCGACGGAACTTTTTCCGTCAGAATATCCGTCGGCATTTCCGACGGATTCTTCTGACGGAATAAAAATCGTCGGTATTACCGACAACATTTTCGATGTATTATGTTCCGTCAAAAATTCCGATGGATATTTTCGATGGAACATGTTTGTCAAAATTTCCGACGGTATTACCGACGAAATATTTCTGTCGAAAATATTCATCGGTAATGCCGCTTTTCCTTGTTGTGATATATGTATATATACATATACATATATATGTAATATTATATATATATGTATATATACATAAACATGTATTATATATTTATATATATGTATATTTATATCTATATCTATATATATATATACATATATATATATATACATATTTATGTGCCTATAATTTATACCTATATGTATATGTATATATACATAAACATTTATATATAGATGTATATGTATAACTATATCTATAGTATCAATATATATATGTATATTTATATATCTATATGTATATATATATATGTACCTATATCTATATATATAATTTATATAGATATATATCCATATGTATATTATCCGTATATATATATATATATATATATATATATATATATATATATATATATATATATGCACAAGCCTTACTAGCTTTAATTATTGTTAACGTTGTGTAGTACCCTAAAGGATTAGTGTGTATTACCCGTGTTGCTCGTTAAAACCAAGAGAGTTGTTTGAGCTTTGGGGAATATCTGATCTATAGGGGAATATCCGATGGCAATGGTCACAGCTACACAAGATATTATGCTTGCAATAACCTCAGGTTCGGATTCAGTTGAAGAAAACAAAAAAGTTTTTTGCTCTGAAACATCTTCATATAATCATAAATCTCATATATATATATATATATATATATATATATATATATATATATATATATATATATAATACATGTTTATGTATATACATATATATTTAGATATATACATAGTTACATATATATGTATACATGTATATGTATATATACAAAAATATGTACATATATATACGTACCTATATCTGCATAAACATGTACTTATATATATGTATATGTATATCTATATTATCTGTATATATATGTATATTTATATATCTATATATCTATGTTCCTATATCTGTATATATTATATTATATATATATGTATATGTAAGACATATAAATATACGTAACATATACATACGTCAAATATGGGAATGTGTTCAATAATTTACATAAGATGATATGAAATTTATATCTTATTTATATTTCATATCATTTAGTCAAATACAAATAAACTCAACAGAAGATTAAAAATCGAATGTATATGTACGTTTGATTTTTTCATCAAACTTTAAATTTTTAGTCTAAATGTATGTTTATATATATATATATATATATATTTATATGTAATATCTATATCTGTATCGATATAATATGTATATGTTACAGATATAGGTACATATATATATAGGTACATATATATCTATGTTTTTTTTTTAATAAACAATCCAATGGGTCAGCGACAAGGAGAGTGCACCCCATCCCTAAGGGACTAGATGATCCCACTCCACCAGGCTATCAACCACTGGATGAAAATTTATTTCTGAAAAATATGAGGTATAACACCTGACGCCAGTACATATCAACCTCCTGGAAGAAAAGAAGTACACCCGATCTCCAGAAAGTAAGGTGAAAAGAACAGCCCATAATGGATCACAACCTGAAGCTAGGTAAACCAGCTTTATCAATAAGCAGGGCGCCCCTAGCAAGAAGAGGAAGATCAGTAAGGGAAGGAAAAACAGAATTCCTTTCAAGGACACATGCGTGGGAGGCAAGGGAGTCCGCCACCTGATTGCCCTCTCGGAAAGAATGAACAATCTTAGGTTTAAGAGTCTGCAGCATGAAGCATATGCCTCGCCACCAGGGGAAAACAGCCCAGTGAGGAAGCCGCCCTAGAGTCATAGCCCGAACCAAAATAGCCGAATCAGAGTAAGGAACAGAGACATTCAAATGGCGTTCCATAGACAACCTAAGACCATCATGGATAGCCCTAGTCTTAGCCATAAGACTGTTGCCAGTTCTATAATAATAGGCAAAACCAAACACAAAATCGCCATTGATATCCTTGAAGCAGCCGCCACCACCACAAGCACCCGGGTTGCCTTTACAAGCTCCATCAACATTGATACTATAATTGTTCACAAGGGGGATCCATCCGACCAGAAGAGGCGCCTTGACTATAACATCTGCTTTAAGATTAAATTCCTTAAGAATACGGGCTTGGCTGAAAGAGATGGGCTGATTAAACTTAAGAGAGTCCAAAATCTTCGTGGCTGCCAGCAAAACCTTATTTTTAATACTGTCCAAAGATATAGCCTTCCCTTCCATACGAGCAATGCACCTAAATTTCCACGCATCCCATAACATAACAATCATACAGAACAAACCAGTAAATTGGGGCACAGATTTAAGATTGGAATTGGTAATGACACTCCAGCACCGAATGGTAACAAGATCAGACTGATAAATCTTATTACTTAGAAGCGGTGCAATCCAAACCCACAGCTCAATAGCGATATCACTAGAAATGAAGAGATTATCCAAAGTTTCTTGCTTAGGAAGCTTGCAGCAGACACATTTGGACACCAAAGGAATCCCACAATCAACAATTCTGGAGTCAACCTGCACGGCTCGATGAAGAAGCTTCCAAACAAACATAGCAGCACGAGGAGGAATAGCATGGTGCCAAATTTTCCAGGATTAGAAGCAAGATAGTATGCGGATTTAATCGTGAAGATACCATTAGCATTCCCAGACCAAATAAAAGAATCAGGAAAATCAGATAGAGTAGCCTGAACATGCTGGCGGGAGATACCCAACGAGTTCCAAACACTGTGATTCTCATCCAACGTCATGTCTTTGACTGAAACATTAGGCATGATGCCATCAATATGAAATCTGAACCTGAACTCCTGCATCAAGGTTTTATTGGCAAACCAAATATCTTTGAAAAAATCAACAGAAGACCCATCACCCCCCCCCCCCCCATCCATATGTTATTAGCAAGAACCAAGTCTTTCGCTTGAAGGAAGACATTCTTAGAGACCCCTATAGGGAAGGGAGTAGAAATTTTAGAAAGATTCTGATGTTTGAGAAATCCTTGCTTGGCATAAATAGACCAGAGCGAATTACCATGTAAGATGTTCCAAATTTGTTTAGCTTCCAAGGCTACTTGAAGAGTTTCTAAATTTCTAAAGTTAAGACCTCCTTCAATAAAAGGTTTCTGCATTTTGGCCCAAGCCACCCAATGCCTCCTCGAGTTACCATCCATACCATGCCAAAAAAAATTAGCACAAAGTCTATCGATCTGCTTACAAATCCTTTTAGGAATATAGGTTGAGCTAGCCAAGTAAATAGGGATGCTTAGGAGAACTGATCTGATAATTACTACCCGCCCAGCCTGGGACAACATTTTAGATCTCCAACCAGCGAGTTTGTTAGCAACACTATCCACCATAAATTTGAAATCATTAGCCTTGAGTCTTCCTGGTTTAATAGGGACCCCCAAGTATCTCATACTACCCTGGTGGTGTCTGTGCCCTATTCATTGCTTCAACTGGGAAGCCAGAACTGCAGGGGCCTTGGCAGAAATTTGAAAGTAGCTTTTACTTTCAATGACCCACTGACCAGAACTCATTTTGTATTGATGAAGAAAGTTCAGGAAATTTATTACATTCCTGATCCCGGCATTCATGAAAACCAAAGTGTCATCTGCATATAAAAGATGGGAGACCTGAAGACCTCCACGCGAGCAACAGAAGTGTTTAATGCTACCATTCGCAAACAATGTACGCAGACCTCTACTAAGAACTTCAGAGGCAATGATGAAAAGGATAGGCACAAGTTGGATAGCATCATTCCCATGTAAGAAGTAAACCTACTGCAGAAGCCAAAAATTTTCATCACCTGCAAAATGAAATCCCATTTCATCCTGTGATAAGCCTTGGCCATGTCTAATTTAAACATGACATTGAAACCTCTTACTTTGCGATCAATGTCTCTCAGCAGCTGGCTGGACAAAGATACATTATCAAGAATATACCACCCCTTCACAAAGGCACTTTGTTCATCTGAGATAATATTGGGGAGAATCGAGGTGAGATGCTCACAAAACAATCGAGAAATAACTTTGAATATGAAGTTACAGACACTTATAGGTCTGAAATCACTGAAAGTAGTAGGTTCAACCACTTTCGGAATGAGAGTAATAAGGGATGAAGAAATCCCTCCAAGCAAACTATGGCCCGCAAAAAACCCCTGCACCACAGCAACCACATCATTACAGATGATATTCCAGCAATGAGTAAAGAACAGGCCGGAGAAGCCATCCGGACCAGGAGCACTAGATCCGTCCATAGAAAAGACTACATCCTTAACTTCTTCTACAGAGGGAGATTTACAAAGCATGTCATTCTGGTCAGAAGTAATGAGAGAGGGGATATAACACAAAAACCCAGGGTCAAGAACATGATCATCCGAAGATAGGAGGTTTTGGAAAAAACTGACGGCTTCCTTCCTAAGCACTTCATGATCAGAGCACCACCCACCACTACCATTAATTTTCAATCTATGAATGAAAGACCGCCTCCTGTTACATTTCACAGTAGCATGATAAAAAGCAGTATTTCTATCCCCATTCATGAGCCAGTCAACTCTGGATTTCTATTTCCAGAAAACTTCCCCCCTATTTAGTGCAATATGAAGCTTAGCATTCGCAGCAAACATGGCCACACGATTATCCTCAGAAGAAGTTTCATCAAAAACACCCTGAAGACGCTTAGCCTCCTCAGCAGCCAACCTGACCATTTGAGATACATGGCCAAACACCTCCTTATTCCACAGTTTAAGCATCTTTTTCACATTTTTCAGCTTCACCTGAAGTCTGATCAGTGGGTTTAAATTACTGTCACTATTAGCATTCCACACCTCAGAAACAACCCCCATAAAATTTTCATGCGAAATCCACATCTCCTGAAACACAAAATGACTAGGACCGCTAACTGAGTGAAAATAGGATGAAGCAAGAGGGCAATGATCAGAAGGACCTCTCCTGAGATGTTTGACAACAAAATCAGGTTGGGACATCTGCCATTTTTCATTAAAGAGTATATGATCCAGACGTGCACTAATATTAGCACTAGCAGTCCGGTCATTGGTCCATGTATAATTAGAGCCAATATACCCAACATCAAATAAACCAATGGCAGCAATGAAAGCATTGAAATCGGTCATCCCATTAGAGCTGCTAAGAGACCTTCCCTTTTTTTCTGATGGCTAAGCTATACAATTGAAATAACCTCCCACCAACCAGGGAATATCCACAGAAGATGCAAAGTTAATGAGGTCAGAAAAAAGGCTACGCCTTAAACCATAATCACAAGATGCATAGACACAGGTGATAAAATAGGAATAAGTTAATATACTGATCAAATTTCTCCACCACATGCAGACAGAGAGAAGAATCCCAAAAGACCCAGATTTTAGAATTTTGATTGGAGTTACCAGCAAAATTCTCTAGCTTAATGAATCTCGATAACTTAGAAGCTTTGTCAAGTGGTTGCTGAGGTTCCATAATAGCCAAAAGATATATATTATATGTATATATCTATATATATAAATGTACATATATATACATCTACATGTATATATATATGTATATATTTATATATAGGTACATGCCTATCTATATAAATGTGCCTATTTATATATAGGTACATGTCTATGTATATAAATGTACCTATTTATATACACAGACATGTACCTACATATATAAATTTATATATAGGTACATGTACATGTATATATAGGTACATTTATATATATGGATATATACATAATATATCTATATATGTATATATACATAAACATGTACTATATATATATCTATATTATCTTTCTATATATGGCTTTTTTGTTTATTTATAGTCTATGTTTCTTTCTATAACTATATATTTATTATATATATATATATTTATCTATATATCTATGTATATATCTATATTATATATATATATATATATTATACAATGATATATAGATATATATATAGATAAATGTACATGTATATATAGATACATAGATTTATATATATTGTACTAGTCGACAAGGTTTGACTCTTCACTTATTGTACTAAGTAGATAAGATCGTATCTTACACAGCACTATGTTGAGGTGTAAGATAAGATCGAATATTATATTATTCAGAGATCCAGACTCTTCTCTAAGGTTTATAAAACTCATGCCTCCAGCTTGTGGAGGGCGTCGCTTGTAACCTTTGCATCTATAACATAATATTTCTGTTTGAGTTCCATCAGTTGTTGAATCTTTTTCAAAACTTTTAACTATTACTTTGATTTCACCATGATAAGAGGGAACTCTTTTATCTGTTTCTTTTACTTCTGATTCTTTAATTCCGACATTATTTGTTGGGTGTGTAGTACCTTTGGGGTTAGTGTGTAGTACCCGTGATACTCTATGAAGCCAGAATTGACATCCTCAATATATAAACCATTTATTTTGGCAACATGCTCTAAAGATGCTATATTTCCATTAAATATTATATATTGCTCAGCATGACTTGCTATTTCGATGTTATCCTCAATAATTCTACTATTCATATGAGATATCGAGGCTCCAGTTTTTATCTTTAATTATAAAGATCTATTTAAAAAGAAGGCAGAACCTATGGCAGTCTGTTTTGAAGCAAATTTTCAACAATATGTGTAGTACTCGTGACGCTTTGTGAAGCCAGAAAAGGTTGTTAGAGCATATGGGAATATCTGATCAGAAGGGAATATCCTCGCAAATGACAATTGAATTAAAAGGAAAAGATGGTTAGTGTGTAGTACCTATGATGCTCTATGAAGCCAGAAAAGGTTGTTAGAGCATAGGCGAATATCTTACCAGAAGGGAATATCCAGGTATATCTATATTATCTTTCTATGTATGGCTTTTTTGTTAATTTATAGTCTATGTATCTATCTATATCTATATATTTATATTATATATATATATTTATCTATATATCTATGTATATATCTATATTATATACATATATATATTATATAAAGATATATACAAAGATATATATAGATAAATGTACATGTATATATAGATACATAGATTTATATAAATATATATAGGTTCATATATATGTATATAAATGTACCTATATATACATATACATGTACCTATAAATATATACATGTACCAATATTTAAAGATTATGATCATTTCATTACAGTCTACATTGATGACATTCGGTATTTTCAGATACTTATGATCAACATCTTCACCATTTAAAAATTTGTAGAGATCTTCTTATACAACATTGAACAATTCTCTCACCCAAAAAAATAGAGCTATGTAAACAAAAAATTGAATATTTAGGAAAAATAATTGATCAAGGAACAATAGAACTTCAAACACACATAAAAACCAAAATTAAAGAATTTCCCGATACCTTTTCAACACTAAAACAATTACAAAATTTTGTTGGAATACTTGACTATGGTAGAAGATACATTCCTCGATTAAGTGAATTAACAAAGCATCTTAAAAAAAAATTTAAACTCTGAAAATAAAAAATATAAGAAAGAAAATAATGAAGTAGTTTCTATATGGGAATTAGACAAAATAAAAATCTTACTCACAGACGAAGAAAAACAAGAGATAAAATATTTAAAAGTAATTATAAAAAAATTCCAAAAATGATCATTCCCAAACACCTAGATAAATTCACAATATCAACAGATGTTAGTCAAAATTATTGGGCTAGAATTGTTACTATAGAAAAACAAAACGATGTCGTAGGATATACCTTAGGAAAATTCATCAAAGCTGAAATTAACTATTAAACTTATGATAAAGAATTTTTAGCAATTTTAAAGACCATCAAAAACTTTAAACACCGATTACTTCCATCAGAATTTCGTATTAACACAGACAATAAAGGATTGTATCATTATTTCAAAAATAAAAAGGAAGATCAAAATAGTCACAAAATTAGATGGTTCATGCAATTAGAAGAATTTAATTACTTGATACATTTTTTGCCTGGATATCAAAATATTATTTCTGATTTTTTATCTCGACCATTGCAGAATGAGCAATAATAGTTTTCTTTCAGCAGCCTTAAAGGGCAAGAATGTCAAAGACACTCCAAGAACTGCCACTCCATCTATGCTCTCTCCTCGCAATAATCCAATAATCAACCTGGCATTTGCTGAAGGGAATATATCAGTTGATATTTCAAATATTCATAATCAACGCATAATTCATAATGTAGCACAAGCTAAAAGCTCATATCGTTCTATTCATAATCTCTCCATATATGCGTATGATTTAGTCAATAATATTTGGAAATCTTCTGGTGGCTTACAAAGCAATCCAGAATATATAAGTAGTATAAGACATTTAGACGAATTCATATCTACACTAGAGTCATATATGCATAATTTCAATATAGAGAGAAATATGCAACAGGAAAAATATTTTCTCTTGAAAAGGAGTTAGCTATCACTAGCACTTCATATAATGAACTCATGATTAATATGATAATTCCTTTTTTTGAAAAATATATAGAAAAAGAAAATCCAAAAAATCAATTAGAACTATTAAATAAACTACAAGGGAAAGAAATGTCCTCTCCTAATCTTGAAAAAATCAAAAGAATAGCAACTTATAACTGATGATCAGTTCATCCCCATATAATTTCATTTATTATATCCCTATTTTGGTGATTAACAAAACTTTAATAAAGTACTGTCTAACAAGTTCTCCTGAAGCTTAGTCACAGGAAATAAATCAGGCAAGATCAAGCAAAACCTGTAAGTATTCTTACATTCTAGCATTTAAAGTTCAGAGCATGTGATTTTTCTAAGTACACATCGACTTCCTAAGTTTCATATCGACTTCATTAGAATCATAACGATTTATATACTATTATCGATTTCAGTTTCACAAGGATTTCATAAGTATCACATCGATTTCAGTTTTATAACGATTTGTTAAGTGAGATCAAAGATTTGATCTCACAATGATTTGTTAAGTGAGAACAACGATTTGATCTCACAATGATTTGTTAAGTGAGAACAACGATTTGATCTCACAACGATTTTTTAAGTGAGAACAACGATTTGATCTCACGACGATTTGTTAAGTGAGAACAACGATTCGATCTCACCACAATTTATTAAGTGAGAACAACGATTTGATCTCACAACGATTTGTTAAGTGAGAAACAACGATTTGGTTCTCACATCGATTTGTTAAGTGATAAACAACGATTTGATTCTCACAACGATTTGTTAAGAGAGAAACAACGATTTAGTCTCACAACAATTTGATATGTTACATAACGACTTTGTTGCCGTAACGATTCGATAAGTTACATAACGACTTTGTCACTGTAACGATTCGATAAGTTACATAACGACTTGGTCGCCGTAACGATTCGATAAAGCAAACAACGATTTGGTCACTACATCGATTTGATAAGTAGAACAACGATTTGTGTCCACAACGACTTGCTTATAACAATTTGCTCACAACGATTTGTGTTCACAACGACTTACCTATATCTGTATAACGACTTGTGTTCACATCGATTTACTTATGCTTGAACAACAATTTGTTCAAACAACGATTTGTTGATGCTTGAACAACGATTTGTTTGTATCTGCACAACGATTTGCTTCTACTATAAGAACAATTCGCTTGCTCTTGCAACGATTTCATTAGTAGAACAATGTCTCATGGACACATCGATTTCTCTATCATTTTTTTAATGAATATATCTATTATTCTCATATATTTTTTTCAAGTATTGTGAAAGTCAATGTCTTTCCCCGCACATCTCTAATATCCTTGCATTTATTATGAATGTTCACATCATCTGCTCGTTGCCTTCTATTCTTATGTTTCTATAAGAAACACTTTTCAGAAAGCAGAATGACATTTCTATTTTGGTGAATAGTCTTACTGCATGAATTCTAACGTTGACTGACAGCAAGAGACAACATAGCTGTCTATGTTTTGGCATTTAATGTGTATAGGTCTCTGCCAGTACCATGTCATACAACGTTGGACAAAATAGAAGCTAAAGGATATCAAGATGGATCTTCTCCTTGCGTGCTTGGGTCGTAAAGCATTAAATGACTGCAAGCACACCTGTCGTACTCGACGAACCATGTAGTCTAATGAGCATCCAACCTAGAGACAACAGACACCTCAACAGATATATTTTTTCAAAGAGAAGGATATATATAGAAGACTGATGACTCCGTAAAGCACAACCTTTTGAACTTTTGAGCTTTAAACTTACAATCTGCGAGCATCAGAAAGAAGAGCCCTAAGCTTCACTCCCTAGCTTGTTGTAGCTCTTGCTCTCTGTTTTTCATTATTTTTAGCATTTGGAGAGCTAGTGTGTTCTGAAGATTTTCTGATTGTAGATTTGTCTCTCTCAGTCACTGCCTTAGATCGAGCATTTGTTGTAAGCTTGGTCTAGGGGCATTTTGCCTTTATTCACACTTGTGGTGAAATTCCTCTTCGGGCTGTGAAGAGAAGACCTGTTGTGAATAGGTGGTTTGTGTTCTCTTCTATAAGGAAGGAAGACCTGTGCATCAGGGTGTTTGTATTCCTCTTCGGGGTTAGAAGAGAAGGCCAGCTGCGGCTGGATGTGTAAGGGTCCTTAAGGGGGACAGTACCCTTGGTAGTGAAAGCCCAAGTTGTTGCTTGTGTTAGGATCGGATGTTCGGTGATGGCAAAGCTAGAAGGGGGGGTTGAATAGATTTGCAGCGAAAACTTATGCAATTTAAAAATTACTTCAAATTAAAAGATCTACTCAATTAAAACCCCTCTGATCTAATGCAATGTGTGTAAGCAAACTAACAGTTAGTGTGTAGATGTAATCCCTATGCATGAATCTAGCACAATATAAATCAAACCACAGTGCACAAGGGATTTTTTAGGTGGTTTAGAGATCACATCCAATGACTCCTACGTCCACCCCTCACACAGTGAGGACACACTACTCAAGAACTGAGTACAACACACACACGAGCACAACGACTCAACCACACACACACACACGCTAGAACAAGTCCACAAAAGATCAGATCCTCTAGCCTAGATCTGACCAACACAAAACACACGCACATTGTCTAATGCAAACACGCAATCAAAACAACAATCCACATGTGGATCAATCACAAGGAACGCTCGAACCACAGCCACACACACAGAGATATGAAAAGTATTGAAAGAGAAGAGTTCTAAGATGTAGAAGCAAATCCTGATGTAGAACTCTTCATTCTGGTCGTCCAAAAGATCTCCAAGATTCAACTTGATGAATATCAGATGACGTAGAAGCTTGAACCATGGACGAACCGACTTCAACTCCGTTCGAAAGATGGATCTTCTTTTCTCTGGATGGAGGGTTGAAGCAGAGCAGCAGGAAGAAGCTCTTCTCTTGGGTTTGCTTAGGGTTTTGATATGGTGGCTTCTTGCTGTGAAAATAGCTTCATATGATGTATATATATGGGTGTCCAAATATGGAGAGTCGTGCTAAAAGGAAACACCCTAATACAGATCATATCTTGACCATCGGATCTGAGTTTCTCTTCGTCTGTCGAAAGGCACCATGTAGCTGTCGACAGCTACTGCTCAAAATTGGTTTCCAGAACCATGTAAGTTCTTGGAACACTGGGGCTGTCGACAGGCGATCCCTGGCTGTCGACAGGCAGCCTTCATCTGTTGACAAGTGCACTTCATCTGTCGACAACTACTGCTCCAATTATGCTTCCAGTAGCTTGTCTGTTTCTGGATTGTCTATCTGTCGGCAGGTGACATCCTAGCTGTCGACACATGACCACTTTAAGTGTTTTTCTTGATCTTTTGCACTTGTATCTTGATGCTTCTCTTGTATGCATTCACACCTACATGAAATAACATTTCAAGTAAGATATAACGAATACATTGATAGTCATAGAAGCATTATTTTTGCTTGATTATTTCTTTCATGTCTATCATGTTACAAACATCAATTCATCATCAACACCACACATATGTCTCATCAAAAACAGTTGTATCATTATTAAGAGCATCTTAACATGAATGTTAATATGAATGACCATGATTGTGTCATCATCAAAAACAAATCAAAGCAATGATCAAATAAGCACAACTCAACATTCTCCCCTTTTTGATGATGACAAAATATACATTCATATTTCTCCCCTTTTTTGACAACATCAAAAAGACGCTTTCTCCCCCTTAATCAACAACAACTAGTCACCCCCTTGTTATAACACTCTCCCCATATGAGGGTGCCAATGAAGTAAGATGGAAAAGGTGATACCAAAGAACATCAATGGATGAAGATCAAAATATGACTGACATGTAAACAAAGGGTGGAATTGGGAGATGAATGATCAGAAATGATCAGAATCAATAAGATCTTTGATATTAAAATATGAGAGAAAAAAATATTGTATCTTTGGATTGTGCAACAAAGTTTAATAACAAAGACACATTCAATCACAACATATGTCAAAGTTTTAATGACCTGAATGCATTTAAAAGGATGAAGCAAATATGATGAAAGTGACCTGGATGAATTGACAAAAGTGTTTATCACATGAGTTTAGTAGCTAAACATTTAACACAATGTAGAATAATAACTCCAAGCCCAATTAACATGAACTTCATCTAGATCAATGTACATATTGTTCTTTTTATGCTCTTTACATTTTTCTTTCATTTTGTGAGAGAGAGTACAAGAGTAAATTGGTCAAATCACACCTTTCAATGCAAGATGTCACATTTACCCAATGCAAGACCTCATGATTACTCAGTGGTTTAACCTTCATTACCTTATACAGAGTTGAAACAATTTGTTTGTCACCTTTTGACGCGAGCCAAAGCACTTGATTAGGTGAAATGAACCCGGTTACTCAGTGATAAAATAAAGTTTTCATTGCTTTGCTTGTATCTATCTATTTTTCTAAACACTTTCTATTTGAATTTTTTTTTAAGACTACAACTACATTAATTAGAATAGACATGATCATGAGTGTAGAGAGATTATTCTCAACATGTATTAAGGATAAAGCTTCAAAACATACAAATGTTAAACACTAAAGCTACTCATGTGCCTACAAGTGTTTTGCAACTCAGTTTAAATGAGTTCAGCATTAAAAGTTGGCATAGTCTTGTTCTTAGATTGTATCTTTGAAACTAAACTAAGTGCACAACTAGTGTAGTCTTTATGTATGAAATCTCTCATATAGAAATATCATAAAAACTCATTTATCCTGATGTAAGACTAGAGTAAAAGATATGAAATGTCAAGAAGAGAGAATCAGGAAATCACAATAAACTGATTTTCAAGCATGAATTTGAGTGGATGTTATCATGATGATTTAAGAAAGAATCAGCTCCCCCTGAATTTGTGAAGATTTCAAAAAGATAGAGGATGATGTGAAAGACTATCCCTCAAGCAACTCACTCAATAATTTTTTTTTTTAACTTACTCCCCATAATGTTTGCATGGTATTGAAGTGAGCATTCAAGCAATTCAAACATGTTCTTGTCAACCAATTTGCATAAAGAAAGTATGAACATGATCAATTGAAATTTTTGAGATTTACAATTTTCTTGATGATCTTTATGCAGTATAAGACTATTGATCCTTGGCGGAGAATATTTCTCACGCATAATGATAGTTTCCAGACAAGCCGAACTTGTGTTTCCACATTTCACCATTTGATATACCAAATAGTCACTATATAAAAGATCTATTTTTCCTCAAATTTAGCATGACTCTAATTGCTAAGAAGCATTGTCATTTGGGGATAGCATCAAAACACATTTTTCATTGCTCAGGTAGAATTAAAAATCCATTTCAATTCCAACAGTTCAAATCTAAAGTCGTAAAGAGATTTTACCTGAACAATCTTCAATTTCTTTTCAAAGATTTTATCTGTATTCTCCAATCATTTCTTGCCTTGCACAACCAATGTAATGATTTCATTTATACTGTATAGCTGCAAGAAATCTCAGCTTGTTCATTAAGCTGGTTTTGGGACTCACACTTGCTTGGGTCCTGCAATGACACTAAAATTGTTAGGCTTCAACAATGATTTCAGAATCCAAAATGATTTTATTTTTGGAATAGATGTATTTCTTTCATTAATGGAACTATGAGCAGCATTAGTTCCACTTTTATCTTTGGACTGGTTCAATACATCTATGTTTTCATGATATTTTCTTGTTTTAGGATTTTTTGCATGAAGAACATAACACTTCTTTTGTCCAGTAATCATGTTCTTGTGTACATGGGATTGTGTATGAGCATGGGGCTTGGGAACATGCACAAAACCATGATTCTTATGCCAACAGTTCTTAGACAAATGTCTATGTTGATGACATGTATAGCATTGAATTGTTTTAGCATATTTGTGAGAGTGTGGATTTTTCTTCCAGCAGTATTTAGCAAGATGACCAGATCTATTGTATTTAAAACAAATGGGTTGGGCAATTACCTGGAGCTTACCATAGTTTGAATGTATTTGCTGAAATTTCTGAGATCCTCTAGAATACCTTTGATCACCCTTGGGTTGAAAGGATGGAGGTGGTACCCTTTGGTAGCTCTTGACATGATGTGGAGATGGAGATTGCCATGGATATTTTTGAGCTGATGAAGGAGATGTTGAAACCTTGTAGAATCCTGTTTTCTTTTCCAATTCCCTTTTCTGATTTACAGTTGAACCAAGATTCCTTCTAATTGCAGTATTTTTGTTCAATTTTTACTTTGTTTTTAAACATTTTTCTGAACATGAACTTTAGTAGAATTTTGACTTTGTTTGATAGCCACTTCAAGTTCATTTGTCAATTTTTCTTTATCAACTTTTAATGCAACAATTTCTTTTTCATAAGTTTGGAGTTGACTTTTCATGACATCCAGACCATTTCTTATTTTGTTCTTTTCAATTTCAATTTGAACAATTTGATTTTCCAAGTCAACAATTTTCTTCTTAAAATTGTTCCATTCATCATTTAATGGTCTGTTATGATACAAGCATTCAATCTTCTTTTTCAAATGATTATTTTCCTCAACCAATTGGTTGCATTTTTCTTTTATTTGATGATCATGAGCCATGTTGGAGATTTGTTTGTTCAATTGATCATTATCAAATTTGAGATTTTCATTTGATCAATCAATTTTACATTTTGATTTTTTCAAATCCAAAATTTTAGATTCCACCTGATTATGATCTTCTTTTAATTTGGATAATCTATTTTCACAATTTTTGACTTCTTCCTTCAGCCCTTCAATATCTACTTTCAGTTTTTCATTTTCTTCATAGAATGCTTGAGCATTATCAATTCTCATTTCATTCTTCTCCAATTTTTCTTTTAGCTTCTTGTTTTGAGATTTAACCCTTTGAAATTGTTGGCACATGTGCTCATAACATTCTATCAGTTTGTCATAAGTGTTGGCCCTTTTGGTACGGCAGCAAGCTAACCTAGAGGGTGGGTGAATAGGTTTTCTGAAATCTAAAACAGAAACTTAAACACAGAAAATTATCACTTGAAAGTTTGGTTAGCTTAGTATGATAAAGAGTAGCAGTGCGGAAGCAAATAAACAATCACACAAATGAGACAAGGAATTTATCCTGGTTCAGCCCTTCCTACATGGAAGTCCTACGTCTAGTCCCCAAGCAACCTCTTGGGATTTCACTAACCAAGGGTACAGTCCCCCTCAAGGACACTACAACACCCAGCACCCCAGCTGGTCTTCTTCTCTTTCCCGGGCAAGAAGGCAGCCCACTTCTTTTACAGGCTCAGAAGCAAACCTCCTGGTACAAACCCCAGTGCGGTTCTGCTAGACACAAACCCCTAGCTAGGTTCTACACTGTATACAGTCCTACAGCTGGACAAAAATCTTTCTTAGAAAAGAAAGATCAGACCGAGAGCTATTACAAGATGAACACTTAAGAACTAGCTCACAGTCACAAAACTCCCCCCAAAAATTACAATGAGCGCAGAGAGAGAATGAAGAGAGAAAAGAAAGCTTAAAGGCTTGAATGCTTCAAATGCTTGAACACTTCTTCTAGGCTTATGCTGTTTCTCTCTTTTCCTTTGAGTGTATGTGGCGATGAGGTCCCTCACTGGTTGTACACTCCTTCAAAGATATTCAGGAAGGCTCTTATTTTTTTTCTTTAGCCTTGCTTCATCTTTTATATGAGAGGCTTTTGAATAGATCCGTTGAAGAGATCCGTTGGAGTTCTAGCCGTTGCTGATCTTCTCTTCATTTGTCTTAATCAGACTCTGGTGGTCTTCGAGGTCTGTAAGCATAGAAGAGAGTGTTAGCATAAAAGAGTGTTTATAAGATAACAGTGCATGCTACTGTGTTTCTGCTATCATGATAAAAATAGCAATTCATATTTTTTTCTGACACGACTCTGAGATATGCATGCAGCCTTTTTGTCAGAAGATATTTGACTTTTCATTTAAGAGCCAAAAACACTTCAGAGCAAATCGATGTTTAAGTTACTTATCAAATCGTTATACTTATAAGACTTAACAAATCGTTATGAATCTTAACAAATCGATGTGAGAAGCAAATCATTATGGCACTTATCGAATCGTTGTGAGAACCAAATCATTGTGAGAGCAAATCGTTGTTTTCACTTATGAAATCATTATGAGAACCAAATGGATATGAGAGCAAATCGTTGTTCTCACTTATGAAGTCGTTATGCAAGCAAATTGTTATGAGCCTTAACAAATCGTTATAGAAGGCAAATCGATGTGAGGGCAAATCGTTGTGCTCACTTATCAAATCGTTGTACGATAAAATCGATGTTTCACTTAACGAATCGTTACACGATCAAATCATTGTGTAACTTATGAAATCGTTGTTAGTGAAATCAATGTGGCACTTTTGAATAGAAATCGATGTATATTGAATGAACATCGATTTAGCATTTTAGTGCACCTTAAAATAATCATAAATATTGATGAAACAATCTAATCATAAATTTTGTTAGCACCAAAATATGAAGGTAATAAAGTGTGGTTCAACAATAAGATATATCATTTTATGAATCAATATCAGATATTGATATATCAAATGGGTTTGAATCAGATTTACCTAATTTTTGAGACTTTCTTGACTTTTCTGACGAATGTAAACCTTCAGATTCGTCTAAGCTGGGAAAGCCTTTTGAGTTGCCATGAGCCATGAAGCATTTGTCCTTGGCTTTATTTGCAATCTTGCTTGTCGTCACAAAGGAGTCCTGCATTTTATCAACTTTGTCATCAAACCGAATAATCGTAGGTCTATTTATGATGCTTAAGAACTTAGCCATATTTCTGAGTATGTTTCAGATGATTAGGCCAATCAATAGAATATTGAGTCAGATCAAAAAGCAATCAATCAGTTCAATCAGATCAAATCATATTAGGAATCAGAGAGATTAAGCACACAAAGACAGATCTCCCAAAACACAACCGATGAACAGAGAACCTGCTCTGATACCAATTGTTAGGATAGGATGTTCGGTGATGGCAAAGCTAGAAGGGGGGGTTGAATATATTTGTAGCGGAAACTTAAGCAATTTAAAAATTACTTTGAATTAAGAGATCAACTCAATTAAAACCCATCTGATCTGATGCAATGTGTGTGAGCAAACTAGCAGTTAGTGTGTAGACGTAATCCCTATGCATGCATCTAGCGCAATTTAGATCAAACCACAAATCAAACCACAGTGCACAAGGGATTTTTTAGGTGGTTCAGAGATCACATCCAGTGACTCCTACATCCACCCCTCACACAGTAAGGACACACTACTCAAGAACTGAGTACAACACACACACGAGCACAACAACTCAACCACACACACCCACACGCTAGATCATGTCCACAAAAGATCAGATCATCTAGCCTGATCTGACCAACACACCACACACGCACATTGTCTGATGCAAACACGCAATCAAAACAACAATCCACACGTAGATCAAGCACAAGGAACGCTCGAACCACAACCACACACACATAGATATGAAAAGTATTGAAAGAGAAGAGTTCTGAGATGTAGAAGCAAATCCTAATGTAAAACTCTTCTTCTAGTCGTCCAAAAGATCTCCAAGCTTCAACTTGATGAATATCAGATGACGTAGAAGCTTGAACCACGGACGAACCGACTTCAACTCCATTCGGAAGATGGATCTTCTTTTCTCTGATGGAGGGTTGAAGCAGAGCAGTAGGAAGAAGCTCTTCTCTTGGGTTTGCTTAGGGTTTTGATATGGTGGCTTCTTGCTGCGAAAAAGCTTCATATGATGTATATATATGAGTGTCCAAGTATGGAGAGTCATGCTAAAAGGAAACACCCTAATACAGTTCATATCCTGACCATCGGATCTGAGTTTCTCTTCGTCTGTCGACTGACACCATGTAGCTGTTGACAGCTACTACTCAAAACTGGTTTCCAAAACCATGTAAGTTCCTGGAACACTGGGGCTGTCGATAGGCGATCCCTGGCTATCGACAGGTAGCCTTCATCTGTTATAAGTGAACTTCATCTGTCGACAACTACTGCTCCAATTATGCTTCCAGTAGCTTGTCTGTTTCTAGATTGTCTATCTGTCGACAGGTGACATCTTAGTTGTCGACACATGACCACTTTAAGTGTTTTTCTTGATCTTTTGCACTTGTATCTTGATGCTTCTCTTGTATGCATTCACACCTACATGAAATAACATTTCAAGTAAGATATAACGAATACATGGATAGTCATAGAAGCATTATTTTTACTTGATCATTTCTTTCATGTCTATCATGTTACAAACATCAATTCATCATCAACACCACACATATGTCTCATGATAAACAATTGTGTCATTATTAAGAGCATCTTAACATGAATGTTAATATGAATGACCATGATTGCGTCATCATCAAAAACAAATCAAAGCAATGATCAAATAAGCACAACTTAACAGCTTGGGGACTAGACGTAGGACTCCTTGGTATAAGAGGGCTGAACCAGGATAAAAATCTCCTATTGCATGTGTGATTGTTTTTGTGCGTTTGTTTGTCTTCATTCATCTAACACTAACTATTCTCTTTAGTGTTTTTCTATTACGTGTTTTTGTTAATAGGTCTTAATTGAAAAGAATTTTAGAATCCCATTCACCCCCCCCCCCCCTCTGGGCTTGTAGCTGGGCAACAAGTGATATTAAAGCCAAGTCTCTTCAACAAAGAAGATTTCAAGATCTGAAGAGCAAAGATAAATGGCAGCTCAAGGGTATGCAGAAGGCCAGTCAGTTAACAGACCACCTTTCTTCGATGGTGAAGATTACAACTACTGGAAGACCATAATGGAGTTTTTCCTTCAAGGTCTCGATTTTCAAATCTGGTCAATCATAGAAGAAGGAGATTTAGTAGTTCTCAACAACAGAGACAATTGGACAGAAGATGACAAGAAGAAAATATTCTTAAACTGCAAAGTAAAAAGCATCTTGTGTTGTGCGCTAAGCAAGAAGGAATTCAACAGGATTTCAGCCTGCAAATCCGCTATGGAAATGTGGGAAAAGTTGAGAATCACATATGAAGGCACAGACAAAGTAAAGGAAACCAGAATAGATATTCTAGTAACTGAATATGAGCAATTTTAGATGCAGTCAGGAGAATCAATCACTCAGATGTACAGTAGATTTATAGACATTACAAATGGTCTGGCTGGTCTTGGAAAGCATTATGAAATGGGGGATATGGTAAGAAAAATCCTAAGATCCCTATCAGCCTCGTGGACTCCAAAGGTGACAGCCATAGACGAGGCAAATGACTTGAGAAGGATGTCACTGGAAAAGCTTGTTGGGTCACTCAAGGCCCACAAGATCAACATGGAAAGGTTAGGAGAGTCCTCCAGCAGAAAGAAGCATAGCAATGCACTAAAAGTCACAGAAGGTAGCATCGAAGAAAAATCCGCAGATGAAGATAGCAGCGAGGATAGCGAAGATGAAGAAGCTCTTCTATCCAGAAGACTGCAGTGAATATTGGCAAAGAAAAAATATCAATATGGAAGAAGACACTTTAAGAAGGGAAAAGATCTCAGAAAATCTAAAGGAAAAGAGCTCAAAAAGTCAGAACCCATATGCTACAAATGCAAGAAGCCTGGAC
Source organism: Colocasia esculenta (assembly GCA_014218235.1). Taxonomy (NCBI): domain Eukaryota; kingdom Viridiplantae; phylum Streptophyta; class Magnoliopsida; order Alismatales; family Araceae; genus Colocasia; species Colocasia esculenta. The sequence goes on from CM024762.1 coordinate 61,802,110, forward strand.
ACATCAAGGCCGAGGGTCCAAAGCTGAAGAAGACCGAGTTTAGAAAGAAGGACAATGCAAAGAAATTCAGAAAATACAAGAAGAAGTCCATGGCAGCAGCATGGGACAACGACAGCGACTCAGACAGTGAGTCAAGCTCGAGTGAAGAAGAAGAAGAAAAGGCCAACCTGGCCTTCATGGCAAACATCGACGACAAGGTAACCTCTGACTCATCATTCACTTCATGCAATGAGTCTAATTCTGACAGTTTAGAAGATGCCTTCAATGAACTATATGGTAAATATAAAGAAGTATGTAAAGTACTAAAAACCAACAAGAAAAATCATGCTTGTTTAGAAAACACCAACTCAGACCTAAAATCTGAAAATGAGCAATTAAAGAACCAACTTTCTGAACTAAAAAGGAGAAATGAATTGCTATGTGAAGATCTGAAAAATAAAAATGAACAGATAGCAAGTCTAGAAAAACATGAAACTCTAGATGAACTTAAAAAAGAAATGGACACATTAACTAAGGAAAACGAATATCTAACTAATACCATTGAAAAGTTTACAAATGAAAAATCAACCTTAATACTCAAAGGAGCTAGAAGATCAGGTAAGAAGAAACATGGTTTAGGATATGTCCCACCTGATAATGAAGAAACAATAGTCCATCCTAAGGTATATGCAACTCCAAAATTTGTAGCTGAACAAGATATTAAATATAAATCGAACTTTAAATATATCTCAACTAAAAAGGTAAGTAAAATATCATGTTTTAGTCACTGTAACAGATTAGGTCATACCAAAATAACTTGTCCCACTAAACACCTAAAATGGATACTTAAAAGAAAACGTAAGGAAACTAACCAGCAAGGACCCAAAGAAACTTGGGTATCTAAATCTTAGTGTTTTTATTGCAGGGAAGCCTTAGAGCATCAAAGTGGTATCTAGACAGCGGGTGCTCAAGGCACATGACAGGCAACAAGAAGTTCTTTTCACACCTTGAAGATGAAGAAGGCATAGTAACTTATGGGGATAATGGAAAAGGTGTTGTGATCGGCTGTGGATCAGTTGGGAGTCATGGTAAAATCCTCATTGAAGATGTTTTATGTGTACAAGGGCTCAAGCATAACCTAATCAGCATCAGCCAGCTATGTGATAATGGGCATCAAATAAAGTTTCAAGAGTCAAAGTGTGTAATCATGAAACATGGTGCAACAGTGTTTGAAGCCTGTAGAGAAAAGAATTGTATGTGCTTCATTTGGAAGAATTAAAGGATCAGGAAGTTTGTTTTGCAGCAAGTAAAGATCAGTCAGCTGAACTTTGGCACATACGTTTGGGCCACTGCAGTTTGGATGGAATCAGAAAATTGGTCAAAGGAATCTAGTACATGGTCTGCCTAAGATAAGCTCAAGAGTAAAAAGTGTGTGTGAACCTTGTGCAAAAGGGAAGCATACAAAATCATCCTTCAAGTAAAAAATTGTTGTATCCACTTCAAAACCATTGGAACTATTACATATGGATTTATTTGGGCCAATGAGAACAACCAGTTTAGGAGGAAAGAATTTTGGATTCGTGATTGTAGATGATTATTCCAGATTTACTTGGGTATCGTTTTGGAACATAAGGATGATACCTTCAACAGTTTGTTAACTTTAGTAAGGAAGTTCAGAAGACAAGAAGTTCAGCAAAATAATTATTCGATCTGATCATGGAGGAGAGTTTCAAAATGATAAGTTTGTAGATTTTTGTAATGATCAAGGAATAGAGCACAACTTCTTAGCACCAAGATCACCTCAACACAATGGAGTAGCTGAGAGGAAGAATAGGACTTTATTGGATATGGCCAGAACAATGCTGTCAGAGTATAACCTTCCAAGATACTTCTGGGCTGAAGCCATCAACACAGCGTGCTACATAATCAATAGAGTGATGATCAGGCCAATTTTGAAGAAGACGACATATGAACTGTACAAGGAAAAGAAGCTAAAAGTCAGTCATTTCAAAACTTTTGGATGTCTATGCTTCATCCACAATAACGGTAAGAGAGATATTGGTAAGCTGGACTCAAAATCTGATGAAGGTATATTTATGGGGTATGCTTCTAAACCCAAAGCTATAGGGTATTTAATAAACAAAGTTTATTAATTGAGCAAACTGTATATGTTATTTTTTATGAAACTAACCCTTCCTTGAGAAAGGAAGTAGACACTGATGATGATGCAGAAAGTTTAGCAAGGAAATTGAAGGATACATCTCTCAAAGATAAAGAGGATCCACCCTTGGAAGAACTACAACAGAAAGAACTATCTCATGATGATCTTCCAAAGGAATGGAGATACAAGAAGGATCACCCATTGGATAACATCATTGGAGATCCATCAATTGAGGTAAGAACTAGAGGTAATGTAATTCCTTGTGATTACCTAGCCTTTGTATCTCAAATAGAGCCTAAGACAGTCAATGAAGCACTGTCTGATGAATCTTGTATACTAGCCATGCAAGATGAACTTAATCAGTTCAAAAGAAACCAAGTTTGGTCCCTTGTTCCAAGACCATCCGATCATCTTGTGATTGGGACCAAATGGGTGTTCAGGAACAAATTAGATGAAGATGGTGTGATCACTAGAAACAAGGCTAGACTGGTTGCTCAAGGCTATTCCCAAGAGGAAGGCATAGATTTCGATGAAACCTATGCACTAGTAGCTAGACTAGAGGCAATTCGGATTTTACTTGTATATGCATCTGCATTGGATTTGAAGCTTTTTCAAATGGATGCTAAATCTGCATTTTTAAATGGTTTCATAAAGGAGGAAGTCTATGTAGAACAACCTCCTGGTTTTGATGATGTGGATTTTCCAAATCATGTCTTTAAATTGCATAAAGCATTGTATGGTTTAAAGCAAGCACCTAGAGTATGGTATGAAAGGCTCAGTGTATTTTTATTAAATCATGGTTTTATCAGAGGACAGGTAGATAGTACTTTATTTATTAAATCAAAAGTCAAAAATATATTGCTTGTGCAAATTTATGTACATGATATAATATTTGGATCTACTGATGAATCTCTTTGCAAGTATTTTGAAAAGCTTATGCAGGGAGAATTCGAAATGAGCATGATGGGGGAGCTCAACTACTTCCTTGGACTTCATATCAAACAAGGCAAAGAAGGCACACACATATGTCAAGCCAAATACACCAAGGAGTTATTAAAGAAATTTGGAATTGAAAATGCAAAACCATGGTCTACACCAATGAGCACATCAACAAGACTAGACAGTGATAAAGACAATAAGAAAGTAGATTAAAAGGTCTACAGAGGTATGATAGGTTCATTACTTTATTTAACTGCAAGTCGACCTGATATTTTATTTAGTGTACGCATGTGTGCTAGATATTAGGCTGATCCTAAGGAATCTGACTTAATATCTGTCAAAAGGATTTTTAGATATTTATTCAAAACTCATGATATAGGTTTATGGTATCCAAAGTCATGCGAAATTAATTTACTTGGATATTCTAATGTTGACTATGCTGGATGCAAGGTAGATAGAAAAAGCACCAGTGGCTATTGTCAATTCCTTGTAGGATGTCTGATCTCATGGTCCTTAAAGAACCAAAATTCAGTAGCTCTATCAATAGCTGAAGCTGAGTACGTGGCTGCTGGAAGCTGTTGCACTTAACTTCTATGGATTAAACAACAGCTTGAGGATTATGGACTGCACATCAAGACAATCCCTTTGCTATGCGACAACACCAGTGCAATAAATCTCACCAAAAATCAAGTTCAACACTCAAGGACAAAGAATATAGAGGTTAGATAGCATTTTATTAGAGATCATGTAGCTAATGGAAATATAAATATTTCATTTATAGATACATTGAATCAGTTAGCAGCTATCTTTACAAAGGCCTTACCCGAAGAGAGATTTACGTCTCTTAGAAGGGAGCTAGGCATGTGTAATTTGTAATAGATCTTTCTGCATTTGATTGAAATAATAATATTTTTAAAATAATGATTATTATCTCCCCTGGAATCAAGAAAATCTCTTTATTGCTTGCATCATAACTAGCTTGATGGTTTGCTATTTTAAAGACTTTCTCTGTTGCGAAATCATCATGTTTTGTCGTTTTCTGCATTTACTGCACTGTCCCTTCAGAAGCATCTTTAGCTTTTGCTTTTTATCCCGAAATCTATGTCATACCGATTCGCCTCCCTCTCTTATCTCTTTCGACTCGTCTGGAATGATAAACCCTATTGACTCTGGCATCTTCCTTGTGTGATTTTGAAAAAAAATCTCTGTGTTCGCTCCAAAATTTCTTGAGGGTTACTATTCCACTCCTTCCCACGATCATCCAGAATCCTTCCCCATTCAATTCCATGGCGGTTTCTGTGGTGTCCGACACTGTTGGCGGTTACAGCACCACGTTCCTCTCAGCAGAGCAGTAGGAGCGGTTTGCAGCAGTGAAGTCGACGCTTTGTTGCAACAAGGCAGTGGACGTGGCTGATTTGGAAAAGAATGGAATGCACAGTGTAGTGGCAACTATGCAGAGGATGAAGTGGTCGAAGATGGCAACTGTTTCTGAAGTAAGTTATCCAGATTTAGTGAAAGTTTTCTATGTGTGTTTGAAATCTGATGAAGATAGGTCCTTGACCTCCACAGTCAAAGGTACCCCCATTCATATTACACATGACTTGCTGGCTAGCTTGTTTGAGGTATCTATTGCCGGTCACAATGGGGTAGATAGTGTTGATATCCATGCCGAAGGATTGGGATTATTAGTACTGAGTACAAGTTGAAAGATGGGAAGATCGACATCAACCAATTAAGTGCTTTCAATCGAATTTTACATTTTATAGTTTGCCAGATTTTGATTCCAAGAAGCGCAACTTTCTCCTCATGCACCAAGGCAGATTCAGATATGATGTTCTGGGCCATCCAGAACCAAGATATTAATATGGCAGAGGTAATTATTGAGAGGTTGAAGTCTGCATCTGCAGTGATATGGGACAAGAAGAACAAGCTCAAAGTGTCCCTTCCGTATGCTCATTTGTTAACTAAGATTTTCTAACACTTTAACATCAGATTAACTGGTGAAGTGTCAGAGAAGATGGGCCAGGCAATTAGAGGAAGAAATTTGAAGAAAAGTGGTTTCTCTTTGGTAGCTTGGGTATGGACCAAAACCTCAGTAGCTGAAGGTGAGGCCATCATTGGAGAAGCCCAAGAAGTCCAAGTCCCTGAAGCAGATGAAGAAGCAGCTCAGGCAGTGGTAGTAGCAGTGCGTTCAAATGTCCAAGATCAACAAGAGGAAGTCAGGGAAAAGTTGCTACAAGTCCATCAAGAGCAAGAAGGAGCAACATCGGATGTCAGAGTTGAAGATTTTATAGTCAGTGAAAGCAGAATAGAGGATATACCTCCAGATCATATTGAGCCCATTGGAAATCATCAGAGGTTGTTACTCCTTCCTCTCGTGTAGCTTCTGTGCTTAGAGATGTGCTGGAATCAATTACCAGCACTTAGGGGGAGCAAGAAGTTGTTCAAATTGAAGAAGCTCCCATTCAGAGGAGCAAGAGTTACTGGCTTCAGATATCCATATGGTAGATGCTCCAGTTGAGGGGGAGCATGGAGTTGAGAAGGAAGCAAAAAATCAAGTGGTGCACACAGCTAGTGCCCCTGTTGATCAGTTTAAGGAAGGTGTTGTGGAAAGCACCTCAGATGAAGAAGAGGTTTATGTTGATCATGTGGAGCCCGCTGCTAGGGCTTCTGATAAAAGCAAGGGTGTAGCCCCTGAGGTTCCTCTCCTCACAATGAAGCCGCACAGGAAGCTAAAGCAGAAGAAGCTGAAAATTAACATGAAGCCTATTATTGATAGATTGGATGCTCAAGGTCAGATTCTCTGCTCTGTCCAATCTGATATAGCTTCTATTTTCATCAGTCAGAGCACTTCAACAAAGGAAATGGGAATGGTTCGAAATGCAGTCAGATGGGTGAGAAGTGAGCTGAGTAGCATAAAGGATTCAATAGCTACTCTCTCAGATCTTTTGAGGGCACAATCTACTCTTGCACCTCCAGCTCCTTCTCCTACAGTTCATGCCAGTAGTTCTGGGCCATCAGGGCCAGTTGATGTTGAGCAGTCTGGGCATTCAGGGCCAAGGGTTGAAGAAGCAGAGGCAGTTGGGCCATCAGGGCCAAAGATTGGTGAAGATTCTAGGCAGGTTGAGCTAGATCAGGCAGCATCAGGGCCATCAGGGCCGTTGGATAAGTAGTCAAATCGCCCAAGGTCAGCAGTGGATGAGTCTGGGCCATCAGGGCTGGTGGAATCAGTGACTGAGCCAATAAGAGCTGAAGAACAGGCTGTAGCCCCAGAGCCTCTTTCTTCCCTTCTTCAAGCTCTAGCCCCTCCTTCTCCATCCTCCTCCACCACTGCTCCTCCTGCTCCTGCCACCCTCATACAACCGATTCCTAAACACATTTCTTCACCTACCCCATTTCCTGCCACCTCCTCACCATCTCCTCCTTCCTCTACACATATTCCTCCTCCTCCTTCGTCCAGTGAGGCACTTCCAACTTCATCATCAGCTGGAGCTTCCTCCTCTGGTCCCTCTTCAGCTGGACCATCCACTATACCTCCTCCCAACTCTCAGTCATTTCTTCATCCTCCTACTACTCCATCTTTTGTTACTTATATTCTGTAAGTACCCAACTTGAGGGTGCTTTTCTTCATAAATTCGAAGATGATCCGGAAATAGCTTTAATCCGCTCAGTCCTAGAAGTTGGTTCTCATGTCCATAGGAATGACTCTTCTAGTCCTGTTTCTTAAAAGAGAAAACTTTCTCAAAGTCTTTCTTCCACCTCTGAACCTAAATTCCCCCCTCTTTGGTTCTCCCTCACTGTTGAAAATCGAAGGAGACCAATCTATTGTGAATATCTCCAAAAGTGTGTTGCCCAGCTAGCAAGCCCAGAGGGGGGGGGGTGAATGGGATTCTTTAAAATTCGATTATCTAAACCTGCCAACAAAAATGATCAACACAAGAGACTACGATCGATTGTTAGTGTTAGTAGTATAGAAGATAACAAGCACACAGAAGCAAGCATACTGCACAAGGATTTTTATCCTAGTTCAGACCTCCTCTCTACAGGAGTCCTACGTCCAGTCCCTGAGCAACAACTCAGGATACCACTACCCAAAGGTACAGTCCCCCTCAAGGACACTTACACATCCAGCCACAGCTGGCCTTCTCTTCTCAACCAGAAGAGGTACAATACACCCTGAACCTCAGGTCTTCCTTCTATTCGAAGGGAATGCAACCACCTGTCAACTACAGGTCCTCTCTTCAACCTAGAAGAGGAACAACACAACAATGTGTTGAAGAGAAGGACAAACCCCTAGACCAAGCTAATAGAACAGTGCTTGATCTGAAGCAAGAACTGAGAGAAGGAGATCTACAAAGAGGAACTCTTTCAGTACACAAATGCTCTCTCAAGAACTTACACTAGACACAGAGAGCTAAGAGCTTGAGCGATGGAATGAGGCTTGGCTCTTTTCTGGTGCTTGAAAAATTCTCTAATGAAGGCTCGAAAAGAATCACTTTCGTATTTCTCAGTTGTATCTTTTGGAGTCTTCAGTTCTTCAATATATATTGTCCTTTGAAAAGTAGTCGTTGAAGTATCCGTTGTCTCTAAGCTCTGGTATACGTTAGACTGCATGGTATTGTAGACTTTCCAATCAATGGTCCTTTACGTTCCATGCATGCAAACAGAAGATCCTTCTAGATATCCTTTATCTTTCATTTTGTTCAACGTTGTAAATGGTTGTGCTGTTAGAGACCTGCACACAATAAATGCTGAATGATAGACAGCTATGCTGTCTCTATTTGTCAGTCAACGTTAGAATGAATATACATCAAAATAGAAATACCATTCTGCTTTCTAAAAAGATGTTTCCAATATAAGCATAGGAATAGAATATATCTGAGCATGCATTGTGCAGTGAAATGTTCAGTCATAATAAATGCATGGATATCGAAGAAAAGTGATGGAAGACTCTGACTTTCAAAAACATTTGAAATATGTTTAAATAACAAGTCGTTGCGATGAAATCGTTATGAGTATGACTTATGAAACCGTTGAGTGAATGAGACGTTGTTTATGTAGATTGTTGCACATGAGTAAGTAAATCGATGTGAACATAAATAGTTATATAGTCATAACCAAATCGTTGTAGAGACAAATCATTATGAGAATACAAGCAAACCATTATGAACAAGTCGTTATAACCAAATCGTTGTAAACAAATCGTTATATGAACAAGTCATTATAACCAAATCGTTATAAACAAGTCAATGTCAATGAATCGTTTTAAACAAATTTATGTGAACGAATCGTTATGGCCAAATTGTTATAAGTAAATCGATGTGAACAAATCGTTATGACCAAACGAGTCGTTATGTAACATATCGAGTCGTTACGAGGATCGAGTCATTGTGTAACTTATTGAATCGTTATGACAATCGAGTCGTTGTGTAACTTAACAAGTCGTTACGATGATCGAGTCGTTGTGTAACTTATCGAATCGTTACAGCGACCAAGTCGTTGTGAGTGCATACTCACTTAACAAGTCGTTGTGAGTGCAAATCGTTATACTCACTTAACAAGTCGTTGTGTGTGCAAATCATTATACTCACTTACCAAGTCATTGTGAGTGCAAATTATTGTACTTACTTAACAAGTCGATGTGAGTGCAAATCGTTATAAGCACGAAATCGATATGGCACTTATGAAATCATTATGCTATGCAGTCATTAATATAACTTATGAAATTGTTATGCTATGATGGAAATCGTTATGCTTTCAAAGCGAGTCGATGTGTACTTAGTCTGTAGCAACCTGAATTTTTGTGAAAAAATAAAAATTTAAACAAAGAATTAAAACCTAGCTAAATGGATATTTAAACGAAAAGAGCATTAAATAAAACCCATTAAATGGAAAAGAGTAATGGGCTTTGCTTAATGGATCCTCTAGAATTTATTGAGTCAAAAATATGAATTTACAAAGGGAGAATAATAAGAAAATACCCTAAATTCGGAGTTTTATTATATCCTAATTGGAAAGGGGTCATTAAAGCAATAAAAGTGTCAATTAGAGTTGGAATTGGAATTCCTAAACCTACCCCATATAGTCTAGCACGAATTTAGATATTATCATAACCCAATTAGAGATTGGAAAGCAAGAGAGGGAAGGTGGAGTTAGGAAATCTCGTAATTAAGAGGAATTTGAGTAGTAGTAGGAATATGAACTTGTATTTATATAAATAAATCTCATAAACCCTCTTGGTCGACCCTAGCTCATTGCCAAAGGTTGTTGGACGTGGAGAAGAGGCCAAGGAGGAGAAGATCTCGTGGGAAGGAGTTCTTGGAGCTTCTTCCTCGTTCTTGGAGTTCTAAGCCCTAGAAGATAAATCGAGTCAAAGGTAGGCATTCTCACGAGCAAAATTAAATTAAACTCGTCTATAGGTAGTTCCAATCACCAGGAACAAAAGCCCTCTTGTTTCATAATTTTCCATCGAGCCAATCTTTTGTTCTTGATTTTAGAAGATCTGCAAACATGATAACCCGAGACATCATGTTTAATTCTAAAGTCTATTTATACTTGATCCCAAGCTATGAAATTTTTATTGTAGATACTTCAGGTTGTTAGGGATCTTTTGCCCCTGAAAGCCCTAATTTTTGTTGAGCATGTTGCTCGAATTAAATCAATCTTGCTCTATGTATCATGTTCTATGTTACTCGTTCTTGTTCGTTTACAAACCATGTTCAATCCATGATCTCTCTCTAATTCCTATTTACTGGAAGTACTCTCGCATGTCTAGTTTCATTTGCCACTAGTTTCATGATTTTTCATCATGTATATAATTAGTTATGATTTTCTAAACGACCCTGTATCAAAATTTGAATGTTCTGGTCCGCAATCCAATGTCTGGTCTGACTCCTGTCAGAGTCAGGCGTAGACCACCAGATCGTGACTGCCTGATATGTCGCCTTCTGGGGTCCGATTGCGACAGCCTACCCGTCGCGACCAAGAAGGCGACAGGTAAGCTGTCGCATTTCCAGTACCTGATTTGCAAGCCCTGTCGCGATCCTTACATGCTCCTGTCGCGATCTGCCTAGTACCTGTCGCGACCCTCATTGGCCTATGTCGCGTTCACAGGTTTTTGATGAAAACCCATAAAAAATATTTATGTCGCTTTCTAAATAATTCTTACGCCTTTTTACAGTTATACACCCACTAAAAACTTGTTTTAAAAATGGAGCTACATTGAATGATTTAAAATACATATTCAGGACTTATTTCTATCTAGGATTTCTCTTACACATGCACACACATGAACCATCCATATATGGCTGAAATCTGGCACAAAATATCTCATAATGTATCGGAAATTTATTGCAATAAAGTATATAAATTGCCGTATTTTAAAGGACTTGTATTCGTTTCTTGCATTGTTTATATATCGATATCGACGCTCCACTGTTCTAGAATTCCTCTAGAACGTCGAGTACCTGTTTTATATACACACTTTACTTGGCTTGTGGTGAACTCTCCGTCGGATATTCCTTTCGCCGGACTAGTAAACCCTTGCACAAGGCCTCCGTAAGTCTCCTCTCATCATGGATTCCCACATGGTCGACGAGCCGGTTGTACCCTAACACCCATTACACCTTTAGGGATCGATATGATCCAAACGGCTATTAGAAGTTCGCTCTTACCTTGAGTCACGATGTAACGTTTCGGGTTTTCTTCTCGGATCCTTGTTGGGTCTGTTGGAGTTCTGTCGGGTCGACGGCATGGGTGTTGTCGTTTACCTGTGGTTAACGGCCATGTGATGGACGTTGACTGTGTGTTGACGTCAAAAGGTTGACGTCTATCTGCTTTGAACTTAGCGGCTGTCGATCTGGACGTCGACTGTGTGGCGGTTCAGTAGGCGGCAATGGATCTTGACGTCTACTGATCCGGCCTGTTTAAATAGGGCAGGCCGAGAGCAGGTTTTCCTTTTCTCCTTCCCTTCTCTCCTTATCTTCTTTGATTTCTGTCTCGTTCCACTTCTCCTGGTGATTGTCGGGGGTTCGTGGAAGGTCTTCGTTGCGTGTGGCGGCGGTAGTTCGGGCGGGAATCGCGGCGTTTCGGCGTATTTCGCGCGGATAGCTCGGGGGGTTCCGGCGCGATTCGCGTCCATTGAAGGTTGTTCTTGGCGTTTAGAGGTAGGGACTTAACCCCTTTAACCCTCCCCGATGGATTAGCATGCTTAATTGGAGTAGATTACATGTTAATTTCGTTTTAGGGTTTGGGTTGAGCATGTTGGGATTTTAGGTATTTTGCACAATCCGGGTGACGGATTGTGGTTTTCCCGATTCCCAGCAATGTGTATGATTGTGAGGAAGAGTTTCCTTCCTTCCTTTTTTATTTATATGGTGTTTTGGCCCGGATTAGTTGATCTGGTGCCGCTAGGGTTGCTGGAGCTGAGGATATTAACGTCCACATCTGTTGACGTTAATATCATCCGGTTTGATGTAAACGACAGGATCCTTTGTCGTTGATATGTAGTTAACGACAAGGGAAGGCCGTCTACATCTTGGGTTGGCGGCAATCGATGTTGCCGTTAATCTGTCTGTGTGCCCAGCGTGCCTTTAGCAGTGTTGTGGTGTCTGTCTGTTGACACAGTTCACCAGACATCTGAGTGTGGCTCTGTCTGAGTGTGCTGGGGGTTGACAGTGTTGAGACGTGACTGTGTTTCCGTCTGTTGTGCGCGTGTGGCGTTACCGCGTGCTGTTTCTGTTGTGCTACCTAGACGCGGGTGCGACTCCGTCTAGATGACTGGCGTGTGGGGGGTCCTCCGCCGGTGAGCCAGGGCGTTGAGAGCGTCTCCGTTCTGTGCGTACTCCTTGTGGTGGTTTTGAGCCGGTCTCCGTGGAGCCCCTTCTCTACCGCTAGGTCGGGCGTAGGGGAAAACCGGTCGTGGACCAGACGTTAGAGAGAGCGTCTGTAGTGTGCACACGTGGCTGGGGTTGCGAGACTCTGTGGCGACGGGACGCCGAGCTACAGACCCTAGCTGAGTCCTACTTGCTGTGTTGTGTGAGTGTGTGTGTTACTGAGCCGCGTGGTTTACAGTTTTAGTGCACTCCTGTTGGGGGAGCTGCGTAGTTGTCACTGGTTTCAGTTGTGTGCGAGGTGTATTTACTTTCTGTCTTTACTTACCGCACTTTAGTACTGTTTCCGGTGGGGTTGTGTTTCCCTACTGGGTCTCTCTTTTGTGAGACTCACTCCCTTCCCTTTCAGGTGCGTCGTCGACTCCCGTTCCAGGCGAGTCGAGTCACTCTGGTGCGCGTGCGCTCTAGCTGCTGTGAGTAGTACTTTTTGTGTACTCTCTGTACTCTGTACCTGTTGAGGTCTCTGAGTTGTACATGTTATATTTCATATAGTGGAATGTTTTTTGTGCCTTGGTGTGTATCTTTTTTATATATAGTCTTCTCGGACGTTCTTTTCTTACCCTTCCGAGCTTGTCTCGTGGGTTAGCGGGTCAGAATTCGGGTTACTGGTCGGGTACCGGTAATGCGGATTCTGGGTCGTTACAGTTGGTATCAGAGCCTTGTTCCGACGAGATATATATAAGAAAATACCCATCATGGCGACTCAGAGTATAAGAGTACAGTAGCAGCTTTATGCCCAGAGTTAGTTAGTGTGTTAATGCGTTGTGTGTGTGCTTGCCTTGTGTGTAGTCTATGGCGCCTAGGCGACGTCCTGCGGAGAGAGTGGCTGAGCAGGCGACTCGGCAGGAGGCTGGAGATGCCCCGCCACCTCAGCAGACGCAGCCCTTGCCCCAGGACGCACACAGTGGTGTTGTTCGCCACCACCACCTCCTCAGGCAGCTCAGGGGTTTGACTGGGCCCGGTTCTTTGAGGGGATGGCTCAGCTTGCGACTCAGCACCGTGACGTGCCGGCACCTCAGGGAGGTACTGGGAGGGTGCTGAGGGAGTTTTTGCAGTTCCACCCTCCTCAGTTTACGGGACAGCCAGATCCAGACACGGCTCGTGCGTGGTTGGATGCCGTGGAGCGGACCTTCCGTTCCATGGAGTGTGTTCCCGAGGAGCGAGTGTTGTTGGCTAGCTACCAGTTGCAGGCGCAGGCGCTGGCGTGGTGGTCTTCTGAGTGGGAGACTACTTTTCGGTCTCGTGCACTTCGGCAGATTCCGTGGGAGGAGTTTGTCGCTTCGTTTGAGAGGGCCTTCTGTCCTACGTACGTCCGGACGGAGCGGTTGTACCAGTTTCTGGACTTGCAGCAGAGGGACTCTACAGTGGTGCAGTACCGGGCCAGATTTGTGGAGCTTGGACGCTATGCTCCGCAGATCATGGCGGATGAGAGTTTGAGGACTCAGCAGTTCGTGAGGGGCCTGAGGCCGGAGCTCAGGCAGGCACTGATAGTTGCGCGCGTCACTGACCTAGACGCGGCCTATCAGACTGCAGCGGCTTTGGAGGCTGACACGTTGCGGACCCTTGGTCAGAGCACGGAGGTTCAGGCGCAGGTGTTTCCAGTTCAGCCACGGCAGCAGCAGGGTGTTACTCAGGCGACTCCGAGGGTCACGACTCCCTACGCGTCCACTTCTGCAGGGACGTCAGCGAGGTCGGGATCTCGGAAGAAGTTTCGGCGGGACCGGAGGCAGGCGGAGCAGAGGCAGCAGTCGGTCGGGAGTGTTCAGCAGCCAGTTGGGCAGTCTGTGCAGCAGGTCCAGCGTTCTTTTGCTGGACAGTGTTACCGGTGTGACCAGGTGGGTCACATGGCGCGAGATTGTCCGTTGTTACCTCGAGCGCCGCAGCAGCAGTCCCAGTCGCAGCCCAGAGTGCAGCAGCAGCAGCAGGTTCCTGTGCAGCAGCGTCAGCAGACTGGAGGTTCTGGTGGGTCGAGAGGTAGAGGCCGTGTTACCCACTTGACTCGTGCGGACATGGAGGCGTCACAGCTAGTGGAAGGTACCGTTACTGTTTTTGGTTTTGCAGCCAGAGTTTTGTTCGATTCCGGTGCTTCTCACTCGTTTGTGTCCGAGGAGTTTTTAGACTCCCTTGGTGAGCTGAGTTTGGGAGAGTCCGCGGAGTTGGTTGTGGAGTTGCCGACAGGGGACTATGTCCTTACGTCCTACTGTCTCCGGGAGGCTCCAGTGTGGTTCCAGGGTCAGTGTTTGTCGGCCCGTTTGTTTGCTTTGCAGTTGCAGGACTATGATATTATTCTGGGGATGGATTGGTTGGAGCGGTTCAGCGCAGTGGTAGATTGCCAGAAGAAGAGGGTGCACCTACAGATACCCGGGGGAGCGGCGTTCTACTTCCAGGGTATTGTACCTTCTACTTCTCGCTTTTTGGTTTCTGCTTTGAGGGCAGCGAGGTTGCTTGCTTCGGGTTGTCAGGGTTTTCTGGTTTCGGCAGTTTCCCTTGACCAGGTTGTGTCGGGAGTGGGGAACCTTCCCGTGGTGTGTGAGTTCCCGGATGTTTTTCCGGATGAGTTACCTGGTCTGCCGCCAGAGAGAGAGATAGAGTTCTCTATTGAGTTAGTTCCTGGCACAACACCGTTTGCTCAGCCGCCGTACCGTATGGCACCAGCAGAGTTGAGAGAGCTGAAGAGGCAGTTAGTGGAGCTGTTGGAGAAGGGCTATATCCGTCCTAGCTTTTCTCCTTGGGGTTCACCTGTTCTGTTTGTCCGGAAGAAGGATGGTAGCCTGAGGTTGTGTATAGATTACCGGAAGTTGAACCAAGTGACCGTCAAGAATAGGTATCCTTTGCCTAGGATTGACGATCTCTTCGATCAGCTTCAGTCAGCTCGAGTTTCTCTCGGATTGACTTGCGGTCGGGCTACTATCAGTTGCGGATCAGAGACTCTGACGTTGAGAGGACTGCTTTCCGGACCAGGTACGGGCACTTTGAGTTCTTGGTGATGCCGTTTGGGCTCACCAATGCACCAGCGGCCTTCATGGATCTGATGCACCGGGTGTTCCACCAGTTCTTGGACCAGTTTGTCGTAGTGTTTGTTGACGACATCCTGGTGTACTCCGTGTCGGAGGAGGAGCACGCCGAGCACCTGAGGATCGTGTTACAGACGTTACGTGAGCACCAGTTGTATGCCAAACTTGGCAAGTGTGAGTTTTGGCTACAGCAGGTTCACTTTTTGGGACACGTGATCTCAGGTGAGGGAGTTTCTGTGGATCCGGCGAAGGTCGAGGCAGTTTTGCAGTGGGAGAGCCCCAGATCTGTGTCAGAGGTGCGTAGTTTCCTTGGTTTGGCAGGTTACTACCGCAGGTTTGTGCGGGACTTTTCGCAGGTTGCAGCGCCCTTGACTCGGTTGACGAGGAAGGGAGTTCCGTTTGTGTGGTCGGACCAGTGTGAGCAGAGCTTCATAGAGTTGAAGCGGCTGCTTACGTCGGCGCCAGTTCTTGTGCTACCTTCAGGTGAGGAGGGCTTTGAGGTTTGCACAGATGCTTCAGGTGTTGGTCTGGGAGCGGTCCTGATGCAGGAGGGCCGAGTGGTGGCTTATGCGTCTCGCCAGCTTAAGCCCCACGAGGTGAGTTACCCGACCCACGACCTAGAGCTTGCAGCTGTAGTGTTTGCGTTGAGGCTGTGGCGTCACTACCTGTACGGAGTGAGGTTTGTGGTTCGTACCGACCACCAGAGTCTGAGATATGTGTTTTCTCAGCGGGATCTGAACATGAGGCAGCGTCGTTGGATGGAGTATCTGAAGGATTATGATTTCAGCATAGAGTATCAGCCTGGAAAGGCGAATGTAGTCGCAGATGCCTTGAGTAGGAAGGCACAGATGAGTCATCTGATGCTTCGAGAGTGGCAGTTGTGGCAGTCTGCGGCAGAGGGGTCCTTCAGAGTTTCTTCCAGTCGTCAGCGTTGTGTGCTGGGCAGTTTGTTGGCGGCTCCCGCCATAGTGAGGCAGATTGTTGAGGCACAGCAGGCGGATCCCGAGTTGTTTAGAGTGCTTCTCCTTCCAGAGGTTGAGCTTTGTGAGGACGGGACTGTTAGGTTCCGGGACAGACTCTACGTTCCAGTTGAGGAGTCTGTCAGGAGAGCAGTGTTGCAGGAGGCACATGGTTCCAGGTACTCGATTCATCCAGGGTCTACCAAGATGTACCATCGGTTGAGGCGACAGTTTTGGTGGCCTGGGATGAAGAGAGACATTGCGGCTTTTGTTGCGAGGTGTTTGGTCTGTCAGCAGGTGAAGGCCGAGCACCAGCGTCCAGGTGGACTTGTGCAGCCGTTAGAGATTCCGGTTTGGAAGTGGGACCATGTGACGACCGACTTTGTGTGTGGTTTGCCGAGGTCAGCTGGAGGTTTTGACAGCGTTTGGGTTCTTGTGGACAGATTGACGAAGACTGCCAGATTCTTGCCTGTCAGGACTAGTTGGGGTGTGAGTAGGTTGGCTACGTTGTACGTAGAGCGGATTGTTCCTTTGCACGGAGTGCCGATCTCTATTGTGTCAGATAGGGATCCTCGCTTCACTTCTGGGTTCTGGCGCAGTTTCCAGAGGGCTTTGGGGACAGAGTTGGCTTTAGTTCCGCCTACCACCCACAGTCAGACGGTCAGTCAGAGCGGACCATCCAGACTTTGGAGGACATGCTTAGAGCTTGTTGTCTGGAGTGGCAGGGGTCGTGGACAGCTCACTTGTCGTTGGTCGAGTTCGCATATAACAACAGCTATCACTCCAGTATCGGCATGGCACCTTACGAGGCCTTGTACGGACGACCGTGTCGCACTCCTCTTGACTGGTTCGAGGTTGGTGAGCGTGTTGTCACGGGACCAGAGTTGGTGCAGCAGGCAGTTGAGGTGGTGCAGCTGGTGAGGCAGAGGCTTGTGTCAGCGCAGAGTCGGCAGAAGAGTTACGCAGATCAGCGTAGGCGACCGCTCGAGTTTGAGGTAGGGGACCAGGTGTTTGTTCGTGTGTCCCCTATGAAGGGGGTGATGAGGTTCGGTAGGCGTGGGAAGTTGAGTCCCCGCTTTATTGGGCCCTTCACCATTTCTGAGCGTGTCGGTGGTTTGGCGTACAGGCTTGAGCTTCCGTCAGAGTTGGCAGCAGTTCACGACGTGTTCCACGTGTCGATGCTGCGGAGGTACCTTGCTGACGAGTCTCACGTTCTCCCGAGTTCAGAGTGGTCAGAGGTGACTCCTGTGTTGTCAGTGCCAGAGTTTCCGTTGCACATTGAGGATCGCCGAGTTCAGAGGTTGAGGAACAAGGCTATTCCGTTGGTTCGTGTTGCGTGGCAGCGGCACTCAGGCGGTGAGTCGACGTGGGAGAGAGAGGACGAGATGCGCGAGCAGTTTCCGTTCCTCTTTGGTGAGTCTTCTTCCTTCGTTGTTTGAATTTCGGGGGCGAAATTCTCTAAGGGGGGAGGGCTGTAACGTTTCGGGTTTTCTTCTCGGATCCTTGTTGGGTCTGTTGGAGTTCTGTCGGGTCGACGGCATGGGTGTTGTCGTTTACCTGTGGTTAACGGCCATGTGATGGACGTTGACTGTGTGTTGACGTCGAAAAGGTTGACGTCTATCTGCTTTGAACTTAGCGGCTGTCGATCTGGACGTCGACTGTGTGGCGGTTCAGTAGGCGGCAATGGATCTTGACGTCTACTGATCCGGCCTGTTTAAATAGGGCAGGCCGAGAGCAGGTTTTCCTTTTCTCCTTCCCTTCTCTCCTTATCTTCTTGATTTCTGTCTCGTTCCACTTCTCCTGGTGATTTCGGGGTTCGTGGAAGGTCGTCGTTGCGTGTGGCGGCGGTAGTTCGGGCGGGAATCGCGGCGTTTCGGCGTATTTCGCGCGGATAGCTCGGGGGGTTTCGGCGCGATTCGCGTCCATTGAAGGTTGTTCTTGGCGTTTAGAGGTAGGGACTTAACCCCTTTAACCCTCCCCGATGGATTAGCATGCTTAATTGGAGTAGATTACATGTTAATTTCGTTTTAGGGTTTGGGTTGAGCATGTTGGGATTTTTAGGTATTTTGCACAATCGGGTGACGGATTGTGGTTTTCCCGATTCCCAGCAATGTGTATGATTGTGAGGAAGAGTTTCCTTCCTTCCCTTTTTATTTATATGGTGTTTTGGCCCGGATTAGTTGATCTGGTGCCGCTAGGGTTGCTGGAGCTGAGGATATTAACGTCCACATCTGTTGACGTTAATATCATCCGGTTTGATGTAAACGACAGGATCCTTTGTCGTTGATATGTAGTTAACGACAAGGGAAGGCCGTCTACATCTTGGGTTGGCGGCAATCGATGTTGCCGTTAATCTGTCTTGTGTGCCCAGCGTGCCTTTAGCAGTGTTGTGGTGTCTGTCTGTTGACACAGTTCACCAGACATCTGAGTGTGGCTCTGTCTGAGTGTCTGGGGGTTGACAGTGTTGAGACGTGACTGTGTTTCCGTCTGTTGTGCGCGTGTGGCGTTACCGCGTGCTGTTTCTGTTGTGCTACCTAGACGCGGGTGCGACTCCGTCTAGATGACTGGCGTGTGGGGGGTCCTCCGCCGGTGAGCCAGGGCGTTGAGAGCGTCTCCGTTCTGTGCGTACTCCTTGTGGTGGTTTTGAGCCGGTCTCCGTGGAGCCCCTTCTCTACCGCTAGGTCGGGCGTAGGGGAAAACCGGTCGTGGACCAGACGTTAGAGAGAGCGTCTGTAGTGTGCACACGTGGCTGGGGTTGCGAGACTCTGTGGCGACGGGACGCCGAGCTACAGACCCTAGCTGAGTCCTACTTGCTGTGTTGTGTGAGTGTGTGTGTTACTGAGCCGCGTGGTTTACAGTTTTAGTGCACTCCTGTTGGGGGAGCTGCGTAGTTGTCACTGGTTTCAGTTGTGTGCGAGGTGTATTTACTTTCTGTCTTTACTTACCGCACTTTAGTACTGTTTCCGGTGGGGTTGTGTTTCCCTACTGGGTCTCTCTTTCGTGAGACTCACTCCCTTCCCTTTCAGGTGCGTCGTCGACTCCCGTTCCAGGCGAGTCGAGTCACTCTGGTGCGCGTGCGCTCTAGCTGCTGTGAGTAGTACTTTTTGTGTACTCTCTGTACTCTGTACCTGTTGAGGTCTCTGAGTTGTACATGTTATATTTCATATAGTGGAATTTTTTTTTGTACCTTGGTGTGTATCTTTTTATATATAGTCTTCTCGGACGTTCTTTTCTTACCTTCCGAGCTTGTCTCGTGGGTTAGCGGGTCAGAATTCGGGTTACTGGTCGGGTACCGGTAATGCGGATTCTGGGTCGTTACGTTGGTATCAGAGCCTGTTCCGACGAGATATATATAAGAAAATACCCATCATGGCGACTCAGAGTATAAGAGTACAGTAGCAGCTTTATGCCCAGAGTTAGTTAGTGTGTTAATGCGTTGTGTGTGTGCTTGCCTTGTGTGTAGTCTATGGCGCCTAGGCGACGTCCTGCGGAGAGAGTGGCTGAGCAGGCGACTCGGCAGGAGGCTGGAGATGCCCCGCCACCTCAGCAGACGCAGCCCTTGCCCCAGGACGCACACAGTGGTGTGTTCGCCACCACCACCTCCTCAGGCAGCTCAGGGGTTTGACTGGGCCCGGTTCTTTGAGGGGATGGCTCAGCTTGCGACTCAGCACCGTGACGTGCCGGCACTCAGGGAGGTACTGGGAGGGTGCTGAGGGAGAGTTTTGCAGTTCCACCCTCCTCAGTTTACGGGACAGCCAGATCCAGACACGGCTCGTGCGTGGTTGGATGCCGTGGAGCGGACCTTCCGTTCCATGGAGTGTGTTCCCGAGGAGCGAGTGTTGTTGGCTAGCTACCAGTTGCAGGCGCAGGCGCTGGCGTGGTGGTCTTCTGAGTGGGAGACTACTTTTCGGTCTCGTGCACTTCGGCAGATTCCGTGGGAGGAGTTTGTCGCTTCGTTTGAGAGGGCCTTCTGTCCTACGTACGTCCGGACGGAGCGGTTGTACCAGTTTCTGGACTTGCAGCAGAGGGACTCTACAGTGGTGCAGTACCGGGCCAGATTTGTGGAGCTTGGACGCTATGCTCCGCAGATCATGGCGGATGAGAGTTTGAGGACTCAGCAGTTCGTGAGGGGCCTGAGGCCGGAGCTCAGGCAGGCACTGATAGTTGCGCGCGTCACTGACCTAGACGCGGCCTATCAGACTGCAGCGGCTTTGGAGGCTGACACGTTGCGGACCCTTGGTCAGAGCACGGAGGTTCAGGCGCAGGTGTTTCCAGTTCAACCACGGCAGCAGCAGGGTGTTACTCAGGCGACTCGAGGGTCACGACTCCCTACGCGTCCACTTCTGCAGGGACGTCAGCGAGGTCGGGATCTCGGAAGAAGTTTCGGCGGGACCGGAGGCAGGCGGAGCAGAGGCAGCAGTCGGTCGGGAGTGTTCAGCAGCCAGTTGGGCAGTCTGTGCAGCAGGTCCAGCGTTCTTTTGCTGGACAGTGTTACCGGTGTGACCAGGTGGGTCACATGGCGCGAGATTGTCCGTTGTTACCTCGAGCGCCGCAGCAGCAGTCCCAGTCGCAGCCCAGAGTGCAGCAGCATCAGCAGGTTCCTGTGCAGCAGCGTCAGCAGATGGAGGTTCTGGTGGTCGAGAGGTAGAGGCCGTGTTACCCACTTGACTCGTGCGGACATGGAGGCGTCACAGCTAGTGGAAGGTACCGTTACTGTTTTTGGTTTTGCAGCCAGAGTTTTGTTCGATTCCGGTGCTTCTCACCGTTTGTGTCCGAGGAGTTTTTAGACTCCCTTGGTGAGGAGTTTGGGAGAGTCCGCGGAGTTGGTTGTGGAGTTGCCGACAGGGGACTATGTCCTTACGTCCTACTGTCTCCGGGAGGCTCCAGTGTGGTTCCAGGGTCAGTGTTTGTCGGCCGTTTGTTTGCTTTGCAGTTGCAGGACTATGATATTATTCTAGGGATGGATTGGTTGGAGCGGTTCAGCGCAATGGTAGATTGCCAGAAGAAGAGGGTGCACCTACAGATACCCGGGGGAGCGGCGTTCTACTTCCAGGGTATTGTACCTTCTACTTCTCGCTTTTTGGTTTCTGCTTTGAGGGCAGCGAGGTTGCTTGCTTGCTTAGGGTTGTCAGGGTTTTCTGGTTTCGGCAGTTTCCCTTGACCAGGTTGTGTCGGGAGTGGGGAACCTTCCCGTGGTGTGTGAGTTCCCGGATGTTTTTCCGGATGAGTTACCTGGTCTGCCGCCAGAGAGAGAGATAGAGTTCTCTATTGAGTTAGTTCCTGGCACAACACCGTTTGCTCAGCCGCCGTACCGTATGGCACCAGCAGAGTTGAGAGAGCTGAAGAGGCAGTTAGTGGAGCTGTTGGAGAAGGGCTATATCCGTCCTAGCTTTTCTCCTTGGGGTTCACCTGTTCTGTTGTCCGGAAGAAGGATGGTAGCCTGAGGTTGTGTATAGATTACCGAAGTTGAACCAAGTGACCGTCAAGAATAGGTATCCTTTGCCTAGGATTGACGATCTCTTCGATCAGCTTCAGTCAGCTCGAGTTTCTCTCGGATGACTTGCGGTCGGGCTACTATCAGTTGCGGATCAGAGACTCTGACGTTGAGAGGACTGCTTTCAGGACCAGGTACGGGCACTTTGAGTTCTTGGTGATGCCGTTTGGGCTCACCAATGCACCAGCGGCCTTCATGGATCTGATGCACCGGGTGTTCCACCAGTTCTTGGACCAGTTTGTCGTAGTGTTTGTTGACGACATCCTGGTGTACTCCGTGTCCGAGGAGGAGCACGCCGAGCACCTGAGGATCGTGTTACAGACTACGTGAGCACCAGTTGTATGCCAAACTTGGCAAGTGTGAGTTTTGGCTACAGCAGGTTCACTTTTTGGGACACGTGATCTCAGGTGAGGGAGTTTCTGTGGATCCGGCGAAGGTCGAGGCAGTTTTGCAGTGGGAGAGCCCCAGATCTGTGTCAGAGGTGCGTAGTTTCCTTGTTTGGCAGGTTACTACCGCAGGTTTGTGCGGGACTTTTCGCAGGTTGTTGCAGCGCCCTTGACTCGGTTGACGAGGAAGGGAGTTCCGTTTGTGTGGTCGGACCAGTGTGAGCAGAGCTTCATAGAGTTGAAGCGCTGCTTACGTCGGCGCCAGTTCTTGTGCTACCTTCAGGTGAGGAGGGCTTTGAGGTTTGCACAGATGCTTCAGGTGTTGGTCTGGGAGCGGTCCTGATGCAGGAGGGCCGAGTGGTGGGGCTTATGCGTCTCGCCAGCTTAAGCCCCACGAGGTGAGTTACCCGACCCACGACCTAGAGCTTGCAGCTGTAGTGTTTGTGTTGAGGCTGTGGCGTCACTACCTGTACGGAGTGAGGTTTGTGGTTCGTACCGACCACCAGAGTCTGAGATATGTGTTTTCTCAGCGGGATCTGAACATGAGGCAGCGTCGTTGGATGGAGTATCTGAAGGATTATGATTCAGCATAGAGTATCAGCCTGGAAAGGCGAATGTAGTCGCAGATGCCTTGAGTAGGAAGGCACAGATGAGTCATCTGATGCTTCGAGAGTGGCAGTTGTGGCAGTCTGCGGCAGAGGGGTCCTTCAGAGTTTCTTCCAGTCGTCAGCGTTGTGTGCTGGGCAGTTTGTTGGCGGCTCCCGCCATAGTGAGGCAGATTGTTGAGGCACAGCAGGCGGATCCCGAGTTGTTTAGAGTGCTTCTCCTTCCAGAGGTTGAGCTTGTGAGGACGGGACTGTTAGGTTCCGGGACAGACTCTACGTTCCAGTTGAGGAGTCTGTCAGGAGAGCAGTGTTGCAGGAGGCACATGGTTCCAGGTACTCGATTCATCCAGGGTCTACCAAGATGTACCATCGGTTGAGGCGACAGTTTTGGTGGCCTGGGATGAAGAGAGACATTGCGGCTTTTGTTGCGAGGTGTTGGTCTGTCAGCAGGTGAAGGCCGAGCACCAGCGTCCAGGTGGACTTGTGCAGCCGTTAGAGATTCCGGTTTGGAAGTGGGACCATGTGACGACCGACTTTGTGTGTGGTTTGCCGAGGTCAGCTGGAGGTTTTGACAGCGTTGGGTTCTTGTGGACAGATTGACGAAGACTGCCAGATTCTTGCCTGTCAGGACTAGTTGGGGTGTGAGTAGGTTGGCTACGTTGTACGTAGAGCGGATTGTTCCTTTGCACGGAGTGCCGATCTCTATTGTGTCAGATAGGGATCCTCGCTTCACTTCTGGGTTCTGGCGCAGTTTCCAGAGGGCTTTGGGGACAGAGTTGGCTTTTAGTTCCGCCTACCACCCACAGTCAGACGGTCAGTCAGAGCGGACCATCCAGACTTTGGAGGACATGCTTAGAGCTTGTTGTCTGGAGTGGCAGGGGTCGTGGACAGCTCACTTGTCGTTGGTCGAGTTCGCATATAACAACAGCTATCACTCCAGTATCGGCATGGCACCTTACGAGGCCTTGTACGGACGACCGTGTCGCACTCCTCTTGACTGGTTCGAGGTTGGTGAGCGTGTTGTCACGGGACCAGAGTTGGTGCAGTAGGCAGTTGAGGTGGTGCAGCTGGTGAGGCAGAGGCTTGTGTCAGCGCAGAGTCGGCAGAAGAGTTACGCAGATCAGCGTAGGCGACCGCTCGAGTTTGAGGTAGGGGACCAGGTGTTTGTTCGTGTGTCCCCTATGAAGGGGGTGATGAGGTTCGGTAGGCGTGGGAAGTTGAGTCCCCGCTTTATTGGGCCCTTCACCATTTCTGAGCGTGTCGGTGGTTGGGTACAGGCTTGAGCTTCCGTCAGAGTTGGCAGCAGTCACGACGTGTTCCACGTGTCGATGCTGCGGAGGTACCTTGCTGACGAGTCTCACGTTCTCCCGAGTTCAGAGTGGTCAGAGGTGACTCTTGTGTTGTCAGTGCCAAAGTTTCGTTGCACATTGAGGATCGCCGAGTTCAGAGGTTGAGGAACAAGGCTATTCCGTTGGTCGTTTTGTTGCGTGGCAGCGGCACTCAGGCGGTGAGTCGACGTGGGAGAGAGAGGACGAGATGCGCGAGCAGTTTCCGTTCTCTTTGGTGAGTCTTCTTCCTTCGTTGTTTGAATTTCGGGGGCGAAATTCTCTAAGGGGGGAGGGCTGTAACGTTTCAGGTTTTCTTCTCGGATCCTTGTTGGGTCTGTTGGAGTTCTGTCGGGTCGACGGCATGGGTGTTGTCATTTACCTGTGGTTAACGGCCATGTGATGGACGTTGACTGTGTGTTGACGTCGAAGAGGTTGACGTCTATCTGCTTTGAACTTAGCGGCTGTCGATCTGGACGTCGACTGTGTGGCGGTTCAGTAGGCGGCAATGGATCTTGACGTCTACTGATCCGGCCTGTTTAAATAGGGCAGGCCGAGAGCAGGTTTTCCTTTTCTCCTTCCCTTCTCTCCTTATCTTCTTGATTTCTGTCTCGTTCCACTTCTCCTGGTGATTTCGGGGGTTCGTGGAAGGTCGTCGTTGCGTGTGCGGCGGCGGTAGTTCGGGCGGGAATCGCGGCGTTTCGGCGTATTTCGCGCGGATAGCTCGGGGGGGTTTCGGCGCGATTCGCGTCCATTGAAGGTTGTTCTTGGCGTTTAGAGGTAGGGACTTAACCCCTTTAACCCTCCCCGATGGATTAGCATGCTTAATTGGAGTAGATTACATGTTAATTTCGTTTTAGGGTTTGGGTTGAGCATGTTGGGATTTTTAGGTATTTTGCACAATTCGGGGTGACGGATTGTGGTTTTCCCGATTCCCAGCAATGTGTATGATTGTGAGGAAGAGTTTCCTTCCTTCCCTTTTTATTTATATGGTGTTTTGGCCCGGATTAGTTGATCTGGTGCCGCTAGGATTGCTGGAGCTGAGGATATTAACGTCCACATCTGTTGACGTTAATATCATCCGGTTTGATGTAAACGACAGGATCCTTTGTCGTTGATATGTAGTTAACGACAAGGAAGGCCGTCTACATCTTGGTTGGCGGCAATCGATGTTGCTGTTAATCTGTCTTGGTGCCCAGCGTGCCTTTAGCAGTGTTGTGGTGTCTGTCTGTTGACACAGTTCACCAGACATCTGAGTGTGGCTCTGTCTGAGTGTTCTGGGGGTTGACAGTGTTGAGACGTGACTGTGTTTCCGTCTGTTGTGCGCGTGTGGCGTTACCGCGTGCTGTTTCTGTTGTGCTACCTAGGACGCGGGTGCGACTCCGTCTAGATGACTGGCGTGTGGGGGGTCCTCCGCCGGTGAGCCAGGGAATTGTGAGCGTCTCCGTTCTGTGCGTACTCCTTGTGGTGGTTTTGAGCCGGTCTCCGTGGAGCCCCTCTCTACCGCTAGGTCGGGGGTAGGGGAAAACCGGTCGTGGACCAGACGTTAGAGAGAGCGTCTGTAGTGTGCACACGTGGCTGGGGTTGCGAGACTCTGTGGCGAGGGATGCCGAGCTACAGACCCTAGCTGAGTCTACTTGCTGTGTTGTGTGAGTGTGTGTGTTACTGAGCCATGGGTTTACAGTTTTAGTGTGCACTCCTGTTGGGGGAGCTGCGTAGTTGTCACTGGTTTCAGTTGTGTGCGAGGTGTATTTACTTTCTGTCTTTACTTACCGCACTTTAGTACTATTTCCGGTGGGGTTGTGTTTCCCTACTGGGTCTCTCTTTCGTGAGACTCACTCCCTTCCCTTTCAGGTGCGTCGTCGACTCCCGTTCCAGGCGAGTCGAGTCACTCTGGTGCGCGTGCGCTCTAGCTGCTGTGAGTAGTACTTTTTGTGTACTCTCTGTACTCTGTACCTGTTGAGGTCTCTGAGTTGTACATGTTATATTTCATATAGTGGAATTTTTTTTTGTGCCTTGGTGTGTATCTTTTTATATATGTTTCTCGGACGTTCTTTTCTTACCTTTCCGAGCTTGTCTCGTGGGTTAGCGGGTCAGAATTCGGGTTACTGGTCGGTACCGGTAATGCGGATTCTGGGTCGTTACACACGTCGAACCTCTAGACTTGTGCATAACATGGCCAGCAGGAAGATCGTGAATTCCACTTGACTGCCAATACGACGGGTGCGTGTGTGCACTGTTACTATCACCTGTTTACTCGTCGCAATGCCCACTAGCTCTCATCTGTACTCTACATCGCTCGTCTATTCACGTTCACTCTACTATCTCATCTATTCATCTAGTGCTCTCATCTACTTCTTGGTACTCTATATTGGCCATTTACTGATTGTCTAAAGATAAACAATATAACCAAGCCTGGCAATATATAAAGGGCCTGATCTAGTCCTGGGATGTGCGCTCGAAAGTGCTAGTGCCCATGGGAGTTAATGATCAGAGTGTTTGGCATTACACTCAAGTGCTATCTATCTCGACTATATATGACAATCAAAACACAAAAAGTGCTATACTCTCTCGATGTCTAGAATGACAAACAAGTGCTATACTCGTCGTGCTATTACTATACTTGTGCTAGTTGTGCTATGGCCATCCTGCTATTCGTGCTATATTCGATACTCGTGCTATTTTTTGAAACTATACTCGATCTTGTGCTATTGTGCTATCCTGTTACCTGTTGTGCTATCTTTTGCTATATTTTGACTCTCTTGTACCTACTATCTTTAGATACTCTGTCATTAAATGCGTTAATTATTTAAAGCCTGCTTGAGCCTGAGATTTAAGTCCTACTGGGCATTATCGCTCACCCTACGTTATTTGATGTTGTGCTCTCAGGTGAGACCGAGGATGACACATACACTCACGAGGAAGGGAATGACCAAGAGTGAAGCCAGGAGTACCATTGAGTCATTATGTTATCTTAGAGTTGTAGTTAGTTATTTCCTTTTATTGCAATGTAATTGGGCCCTATAGAATGCTCTGATATTAGTGGTTGTAACTAGACATTTGAAAAGTTATTAATGAGAAGATTTGCTTTAGTGTTATTCAAGGTGCAATGGTTGATGTCTAGTACTCACTTTATACCCTATTCTTGCAACTGCCTTCGCGCTCCGATATTCCGTGTCGGGGCGTGACATAGTCAAAATTCATGCTTTGAACTTTAAATACTTCAATGTAAGAAATACTTACATAGTTGCTTTATTTTGCCTGATTTATTTCCTGTGCCTAAGCTTCAAGAAACTTGTTAGATAACACTGTAGACACCCGATTCTAGCCTACAGGTCGAACCACATTTCTTGTTATCTTAATGAGCCCCAAGTTGGTCATTCACCTTGAGCCCACCATTAGCCTTGCTTTGAGCCCATTAACAACCCAATTTTCGTGATATCCCGTCCATTATCTCTTAAAAGAGTCCTTGAGCCTTAAATGCCCATTATTATCCCATTTGATTGGCCAATAATTCAAGAATAATCAATTTTTATTAACGCGACGGGTCGGGGTGCCGCGTTAGCCTTGTCGCTCCCCCCTTGGCCGTCGCGAAAGCCCATGCATATCCATGCACGTGGCCTTGCTATCGCGCCCCTTCTGGCCGTCGCGTTAGTCCTTGTCGCGCCCCTACGACCCGTCGCGACACCTCCTATTTATCCCCTCATGGCCTTTGCATTTATCCCCAAGCAACCCCCCAACTTCCTGAGCACATCTTGGGATTGTAGGACTCGTTGAGCACCTCTTTGGACTCTCACCCACGGAATTAATGACATTTATCCTTTACTTGGGTATTTTATCATGAAAATGGGATTATTTTCTATCTTTGGTCATAAAAGCAAGGTCTTTCCTTCAGAGCGGGGAGCCCCCATTTTTCACCCCAAAGGGCTGCCAAAATTTTCTGTGACCTGGACTTAGCTTGTAGCCCCCTTTCCTCTCATTTTCTTCACATTCTCCACATCAAGCCTTACACATCTCTTCATCCATGAAGCTTGGTGTGTGAGGAGGGCGACTCCTTCCTTCTTCCACGGCTTCTTCAACATCGAAGGACGATATTTGAGCGCCAGGGAGTCGCCCTTTTGGGGCTCTTTCTTCCTCCCTTCCTCTTCCTTTCTCTTTCATACATTTTGCTATTTTTTAGATAGGCCGCATTTCCATATTCCTCCTACATTTTCCATGCACCCTAGGGGTTTAAAAACCACCCCCCAGGTTCGTTCCCTCCATGCTTCATCTTTTCTCCTCATTTACGAATAGCTACTACACTTAAACTTGTTCTAACAGGGTTTCTTTTCTTATTTTCGTTGTTTTGGCAAGCACCCAAGTGAAAGTTGACGAGCAGCTCTTGTTCTCTAGCCAGCCGGAGAGTAGGAAGAAGGTCCTCCCACATTTCTCCCGCACTGCAGAGCACGTGGCGGAGGAGGGCGACGCGACAAAGAGACGCGCCCTACCTTGGCGTCGCGACATCTAGCCCATTGCGATAGGGTCACCTGTCGCGATCTTAGTGAGTCCGTCTATCGTCTTTCCATCTCCTAGTATAGTTAGCTCGCATCATTCTCATTATTAGGCAACTATCTAGGTGGTGATCACCCATGTTCACATGCTTCTATAGTTAATACATGTTTGCATGTTTTTAGGGGTGCACATTCTCCGTGATTACACCTTTTGGCGATCATGGTGGGACCTCAGTGCTAGCCTCGTGAGTTCAGCCTGTTTGTCTACCATGTTATGTTGTTTAAATGCTTTCCTAGAACCCTGTTAGGTATGTTTTTTTATGTTGTTTTGATGTTCCTGTCTTTTGTCGGGGATGCGGCGTATCACGTCGCCGCGACCGGTCGCGTTCACATTGGGCGACGCGACATGAGGTACGTGCTTCTTCTTCTGGCCACCGTATCATTTCTGAGGATCCATCCATGTCTCTTCCATGCTATTCTGCCATGTATGTTCACGTTTCCTCTATTAGAATCCTGTTAGGGTTCGAATTTCTTTTCTTTTACTGTTTGTTTTTCAGATCCCGTCGCGGCGGGTCACGGGGCCGCAATCTTGTCGCGCCATGCTTGGAGGGCGCGTCTTCAGGTACACATTGCTTGTTAGTTCTTTTGATCCATGTTCCAGTTTCTGTGTGATTCATGATCCTTGCTATGTTAGTTTGGTTACTCCATGCTTGCACTGCGCTTTAGGTTAGTTTGTGTGTCCTTTGTTTGTGTGTGATTGTTGTCCTCGACATTCTACTGATATCGCGGCTGGGTTCCGGGTCGCGATAGGGTTGCGGCGTATCTGGCCGCCGCGACTTCGTCTGAGGCTTGTTAGTCACCGTGTTTTGCTATTAGTTAGATATTCCATACATTTTTTGGGTACTTAGGCCCGTGCATACACTTTTCATCCGTATTAATTAGGTTTTCCTCCTTGGTTGAGCGTGCCTTCTCACCCGCGAGCACTCATGATCAGGGCCGCCTACCGAGGGCCTCCGTAAGTCCCCGTGATTGCACGTACGTTGCGGTTCACTGGGCCGGTTGTACCCATTGTACCCATAGTTTGAGCCATTCCCCACGTGTGAGCTGTGTGTCTCCCCTAGTTACATCGGAGGACTTGAGTTCATACCTATTAGGGTCCCGCTTGACCGAGTGATATTCCATTAATCAATCCATTTAAAGGTTAAGTGCAAACTCTAAAATTTATACGTTAATCATGCTAACTTGAGTGCTTATTCGGTGCATCACTTCTTATGTCACAGTTCCTTCTTGTTTATGATAGAGTCTAGGACTTGTTTGGTTAGTGCCATCTCCCCTAATTGCTTAGGGGTGGTGCATGCGTCATTGTTTAGGTAGATCGAGTCAGTCCCCTCCATCTATTGTACTATATCATAATCCCCTATTTGACATGGACCATTTCTGGGTCCTTGCCGATGATTCTTTCCCCATTGGGCTTCTAGAGGATGTAGCCCAACCCTCACGGTCGTCCTCTCTGGGCACATCCAGCCCTCTCTTGCCACTAGTAGTCAGTCCCACCCTCCTTCTCCTCCTGGGGCGGATGACCCGCATACCCAATTGAGTCAGCTCCTCCCCCATCTGAGTTCGGACCAAGTCCGTGAATTTCTGGCCGCTGCCAAAGGCAAGCGACCACTATCTCCTCCTTGTCACGCCCCGACGCGGAATATCGGAGCGTGAAGGCAGTTGCAAGAAAAAGGTATAGAGCGAATACTAGACATCAAACCATTGCACATTGAATAATATTAAAGCAAATCTTTCTCATAATAACTTTTCAAATGTCTAGTTACAACCACTAATATCACAGCCATTCTATAGAGCCCAATAACTAACTACAACTCTAGGATAACATAATGACTCGAGGGTACTCCTGGCTTCACTCTTGGTCATTCCCTTCTCGTGAGTGTATGTGTCATCCTCGGTCTCACCTAAGAACACAACATCAAATAACGTAGGATGAGCGATAACGCCCAGTAGGACTTAAATCTCAGGCTCAAGCAGTCTTTAAATAATTAACGCATTTAATGGCAGAGTATCTAAAGATAGCAGGTACAAGAGAGTCAAATATAGCAACAAATAGCACAACAGGTAACAGGTAGCACAATAGCACGAGATCGAGTATAGTTTCCAAAAATAGCACAAGTATCAAGTATAGCACGAATAGCAGGATGGCCATAGCACAACTAGCACGAGTATAATAATAGCACGACGAGTATCACTTGTTTGTCATTCTAGACATCGAGAGAGTATAACACGTTTTGTGGTTTGATTGTCATATAGATAGTCGAGATAGATAGCACTCAGTGTAATGCCAAACACTCTGATCATTTAACTCCCATGGGCACTAGCACTTTCAGGCGCACATCCTAGGACCAGATCAGGCCCTTTATATATTGCCAGACATCGGTTATATTGTATCTTTAGACAATCAGTCAATGGCCAATATAGAGTACCAAGAATAGTTAAGAGCACTAGATGAATAGACGAGATAGTAGAGAGAACATGAATAGACGAGCTAGGAGAGTATAGATGAGAGCTAAGGGTACATCACATAAAATAATGAGTAAACAGGCGATAGTAACAGTTGCACAACACGCGCACATCGTATTGGCAGTCAGGTGGAATTCACGATCTTTCCGCTGGCCAAGTTATGCACAAGTCCAGAGGTCCGACGTGATTCAAGATAAGAGCGAACTTCTAATAGCGTTTGGATCATATCGATCCCTAAAGGTGTAATGGGTGTTAGGGTAAAACCGGCTCATCGACCATGTGGGAATCCATGATCAGAGGAGACTTACGGAGGCCTTGTGCAAGGGTTCACTAGTCTGGCAAAAGGAATATCCGACAGAGAGTTCACCACAAGCCAAGTAAAGTGTGTATATAAAAACAGGTGCTCGACGTTCTAGAGGAATTTAGAACAGTGGAGCGTCGATATCGGTATATAAACAACGCAATAAATGAATACAAGTCCTTTAAAATAGGGCAATTAATATACTTTATTGCAATAAATTACCAGATACATTATGAGATATTTTATGCCAGATTTCAGCCATATATGGATGGTTCATGGTGTGCATGTAAGAGAAATCATAGATAGAAAAGAAGTCCTGAATATGTATTTTAAAGCATTCAATATAGCTCCATTTTAAAACAGGTGTTTTTACTGCATGTATTACTATTAAAAAAGGCGTAGTCCAGTAAGGGTCGCGACAGGGTCAGGGCAGATCACGATAGGGCCTGAAAAGGGTCGCGATAGGGCTGCTAGGACAGAAGGCCGGAACACGACGTAGGGTACTGTCGCGTTCAGAACGTGATAAGGAAAGCGTTACAATGGGCTTGAGAATATGACCTATCGGGCCGTCGCATTCTCAGGTCCATGGCCTGAGTCTGACAGAGTTCTGCTCTGTCTTGGATTGCGGTCCAGAAATATCAGATTTTGATATAGGCCATTCAGCAAATCATAACTAATTGTATAGACAATGAAAAATCATGAAACTAGTGGCGAATGAAACTAGACATGCGAGAGTACTTCCAGTAAATAGGAATTAGAGAGAGAGCAGGGTTTGAATATGGTTTGAGCATGAACAATAATGAGTAACACAGAACATGATACAGAGAGCAAGATTGATTTTATTCAAGCAACATGCTCAACAAAAATTAGGGCTTTCATGGGCAAAAGATCCCTAACAACATGAAGTGTCTACAGTAAAAGTTTCGTAGCATGGGATCAAGTGTACATGGAGATATGATTCAAACATGATGACTTAGAGTTATCATGTTTGCAGAACTTCTAAAATCAAGAACAAAAGATTGGCTCGATGATAAATTATGAAACAAGAGGGCTTTTGTTCCCTGTGATTGGAACTACCTATAGATGGATTTGATTTAGTTTTCCTTGTGAGAATGCCTACCTTTGACTCGATTTGTCTTCTAGGGTTAAAATCTCCAAGAACGAGGAAGAAGCTCCAAGAACTCCTTTCCCCTATGAGATCCTCTCCTCCTTGGCCTCTTCTCCACATCCAACAACCTTTGGCAATGAGCTAGGGTCGGACAAGAGGGTTTAAGAGATGTATTATGCATGTATGGGTTCCTATCCTACTTCTATTCTAAATGCTCTTTAATTATGAGATTTCCTAACTCCAACCTTCCTTTCTTGCTTTCCAACATCTATTTAGGTTAGGATGGGATCTAAATTCGTGCTAAATCATAAGGGGTAAGCTTAGGAATCCAATTCCAACTCTTATTGCCTCTTTTAATGCTTAATGAGTCATTTTCTATTTAGGAGATATTAAGACTCCGAATTTAGGGTATTTTCTTTTTATTTACTATTTGTAAATTCATATTTTGACCCAATAAGTTCTAGAGGATCCATTAAGCAAAGCCCATTACTCTTTTCCATTTAATGGGTTTTATTTAATGCTCTTTTCATTGAATATCCCTTTAGTTGAGTTTTTAATTATTATTTAAATTTTATTTTTCTCAAAAATTTAGGTGCTACCCTCCCACTCATAGTTCTGCCCAACAGGCAGCTTCCTCTGCTCCTGTTATTTCAGCGCCGCATGTACCCTCTGTTATGACAGATCCTCACCCCTCCGTCTGAGGCTATAACTTTTCCGAGCCCAGCTACCTTCCGGCGCGGGAGGTTCGGCCAAGTCCCCTCTGATGTCCTCCATCTATCAGGCTGAGCCGGCTCCCCTTCCCCATGAGAGGTCCTACTCCATGGAGCGATCTCGCTCTCTCATTCCCGCTCACTACACCACGTCCCTTCCGATTTTCTCGTGGAGTGGACATCAATGAAGCAGGAGCTCCATGACCTAAGGAGATCCCGCGGAAGGCCGTGGACATCCCCCTGCCATCTTTCCAACATCTCTATGTACCACCCCAGTCAGAACTCCCTATCTATCGACAGTACTCTGTGAATGGTGACCTTATGTGCATTTGAAGATTTTGTATATGAATCAGCCCCGCACAAGTACGACCACCATCTCATGGCGTACTTGTTTCGCAAGTCATTGGATGGAGCGGCCCTCGAGTGGTTCTACTCTTTGCCCCCCGAGGAGGCCGAAGATTTTTGCATTGTTGAAGAAAGGTTCTTACAACAGTTTCAGGATCGGGTCGGACTCGAGTATTCTTTTGTTGATTTAGTGGCCCGAAAATGAAACCTGATCAGGAGTTTGTTGTCTACGCCGACAGGTGGCGTGCCTTGGCTGCTAAGGTCCGATGTCCCATTCGGAGGAGGAGAAAATTAAATTGTTGATTTCCAATGCCACACCAACCTACCGAGCCCGTTTCATCCAAACTCAACTTAAAGACTCGCCTATCCATTCCATGTTTGAGGCCCCTAAGTCCCGCTATCCCAAGAAGCCCCAGGGACCTGTCACTGAGGGAATCCAAACCAATGAGCAGGGAGGTGCAGTGAACAACCCCCAAGGCCCGGTAGGTAGGTCACCCCTTAATCAACAACCCCAACAACCATGGAACAATAGACAACCACCTCCTCAAACCTAGAACCCTCAGCAAGATCAACGTCAAGACAACCAGGTCCCTCCACCCCAAAATGGCTATGCTCCTCGAAAGCCCAATGCGCCCAAGAGGGCGCAATACCCTCCTCTCCAGAAAGTCTTGCTGATATCTTTACGGCCCTCATGTCCTTAAATGCTCTTAGGCTCCCTCCCGAGAAACCAAATTGGAACATGGCAGCAGACCAAACAAAGTATTATGTGTACCATCGCCACCCAGGGCACAATGTGTCAGATTGCTTCCAATTTTGGGACATTATATATGATCTCCATGAGTAGAATCAAATTGATTGGGCCGAGATGAAGAGGTTGATCCAGACACAGAGGATACTGCAGCAGCCACAACAACAACAGTAGCAATTCTAGCAGCAATAGCAACCATTTCAGCAACAACAACTGTTCCCGCAGCAATACCAGCAACAACAACACCCTCAGCAACCACATCAAATGGAAAATGACCTCGGCATAATTCTCAATCCTATGCCGCAACATCAGCCCACTCCGAACCCTCAGCCTATCCACCACCTCCTCCTCCCGCTCAAGTTAACCCCGTCGTCCACCATCCACCACCAGCAGCCGTGTGGGCCTACGACGACGAGCACGATGTAGGCCAGCTTTTGGTTATTTCCCATGCCACACCTACTTCCACCACGCCTATTACCACCACATCCACACCTACCACGCCCACTGTTGCCACCCTTACCTCACCACCCTACAACACCCCCGTCATGCCACCCATCCCTCCATCACCCCTTAACATCCCATTCCCCCCTGTGCCTGCACCCATATTAGCTAACCCCTCCATTATTGACACCACTCCACCCCTACTCCACCACAACCTCGCCCTATGGACTGGGTGTATGTTCCACCGGATGTACCCAAATGCATCCGTGTCTATGCCAGGTCAGCAAGTCCAGCCATCCAACAATAACAATCAGCAGCTACAACAAGACATCGAGGAGATAGATTCAGTCCCAGGGACCCAATACGATATTTTGAAGCATTTGGATCAGACTCCAGCAAAAATATCAATCCTCGAATTGATCAAAAGGTCACCAACCCACCAAGATGCCCAGAGAGCCTTTCTACAAAGGGTCATGGTAAATGAAGATATGAACCCAGATAATCTGCCATCTGTTCTCTCCATCGTGAACAAGGGGCCAACCATTACTTTTACAGACGGTGAGCTGGCTCCCCCAGAATCCAGGAGAATGCCTTTATGTGTCACCCTGACCATAAACAAAGTGGCTATTGATGCCACATTGGTCGATACCGGAGCTTCTATAAATGTGTGCCCGTAGAGTACTTTGAGGTCCTGCAACATCTCTGAGCACCGCTTGCAGCCCACCTATAACCATAGCGGCCTATGACGATTCCCGGCGGGCCTGCCATGGCATCATTTCTTTACAAGTAGAATTAGGCCCACTTGTCATGACTGTGGATTTTATGTACTGGACATTGACCCTACTCTCAAAGCTATCCTGGGTCGCCCTTGGATTGAAGCATTAGGGGTAGTGCCTTCTACCGCTCATCAGTGTTTGAAATTCCCTTCCAAGGGCAAATAGTTAAAGTCAAGAGTGCAGCAACTACTCCCACGGTGGAGGCCATCGAGAAAATCATGTCGTCGGTCTGGCCATCGAACAGGCCCATCATCTCAGTGCTCAATGTGAATTATCCTTGGGCTTACACATTTTCGAGCAACTGCCAAATTGTATCCCCATTAGTGGCCGCTGTTAAGAAGGGCACAATGATGAACACCAAGGTCTAGAACATTATGGTTAGAATTGGGCATCAACCAGGAAAGGGTCTTGGTGCTCACCTTCAGGGGAGGACTCAGATTATCAATGATCCCAACAAATTCACAAAGCGGGGGCTTGGATACCAAGAGGGATTTAAGCAGTGGGTAGCACATTCATCTACCCCGAACTCAGACCAAGAGCCTCTCACCTGGACTCTATATGATCATTTTGTCAAAGGGCCCGTGCAGCCAGGCTACAATACTGTCATGATAGAAACACTATTGTCCCTATATCAAGCTCTAGAAACCCAGCTGCCTAGCAAAAAGAGGAAGCCTAAAGAAACATGGGTAGAAGAAGCCGATCTTGAAGACTTGGTCTCAGCCGTCAGTTTTTTGTTCAAGGAGGACAACACCGTGCAGTCCTGGTAGCATAGGCAGAAGAACAAGACCTTGAAGACCTTGTCTTGGCAGTCAGTCATTTGTTCAGTGAGGACAGCATTCCACACTCTCTAGCAATGGAACAGTCAGTATCAGCAGCCACCACCAAGCGACAGTTGCTTGGACCTGGTGAGGATTTTGAAGCCATAAACCCCATCAACCTAACAAAGGAGCTCTGGCCAGGGTATTCCCGGCCTTCTAGTCATTTTGTGTCTTCCATCCTTGTTTATAATTTTGTCTTCATCCCTTCTTCTCCTCCTCTTATCCTCTAATTCTCCCCTGACGCTCTCAAAGCGTTAACCATTTTTCGTCCATTTTCACTATTTTCTTTAATGGCTCGGTGTTGACCTTCTCTCGACGCCTCTGTATGTAGATAGTTTATTTCTTTCCTTAGTTTAATGTGTCAAAAAACAAACAAAAAAATAAAAAAAAATCAAAAAAATGTCTCTTCCCATCCCTCTTTCTCTCCAACATCGGACGGCGATCTCTATCTTTCTCCCTTTTTCCTCAGACTGCGATCCCCGTCTTTTCCCTTCCTCCTTCATCGGACGGCAATCCCCGTTCTTCCCCAGTTTCCAAGCACCAACCTTCCCATTCGCATTTTCATAATCCCAACTCCAGACGGCGATCCCCGTCACTCTACGCTTTAGCTTTCCCTGCAATCCCCGTCGCCCCCTCGTTTTCAACACTCAGATGGGGATCCCCGTCTCAGTGTTCACTTGCTTCCGATGGCAATCCCCGTCACCCGCGTGTTCCTCCTTTCCCTTGACGGCGATCCCCGTCACTCCCTCCTCCTGCCTTGGCGGCGATCCCCGCCTTTCTCCTCCTTCTGCTTAAACAGCGATCCTCGGTCACCGACCACCATGGTCACTCTGGGCGATCTGGGTGAGGGGCCTTCTATCCCCCTACATCCTAATTCTGCTACGACACCCTGAGCTCGGGTGGCCCGCCTCCACCTCCAGACCCATCGGAGGATCCTTGCAGCTCTGCCGCACCCGTTTCTTTCCATTCCAATAAATCTCTGGACACTTCTCCAGAGCCCTTTGTAAATATCAGCCCTAGTTTAGATTCAGGGGTAGGATCTAGCAAGTCCCCGTCACCGTCTAGGAAGGGAAAAGGTAGTGGCATACCTAATAGATACTTAATGGATCTGTTGCAAAGGTGTGGCACTCTTTGGCGTTCAAAGAGTTCATCCAAGAAGATGTCGTTTTAAACATAGAAGCTCAGCATGAAGGGGAAGGGCTAGACGATGGATTTAGAGTATATGAAATCCTAACTGAGGAAGACCTAGCAGGTGAAGAAGATGGTGAGGTAGAGGACACTGCCGAGATGTACGCAAGTGGCATGAGAAGATTCGATGAACCCACATCGGCAGTGGACAAACCCACCAAAGGGGCAAACGTTGGAACTGACGAAGATCCCAGGCTCCTAACCATAGCTTCCGGTCTCCCTCCTGAGGAAGAAGAGGCTCTCGTAGAAATGCTAAGGGAGTTCAAGGATTCTTTTGCCTGGTCGTACAACGACATGCCTGGCATCGACCCCAAATTGGTGGAATATAGGTTAATCTTGAAGCCAGCGGCAGTTGCCATTAAACAGAAGTTACAACGATTCCTCCCCCACATTGCTTTGAAGATGAAAGAGGAGATTGACAAACTACACAAAGCTATGTTATCCGTGTAGTCCTCTATCCGTTGTGGTGGCTAATATAGTCCCAATAAGAAAGGATGGAAGAGTGCGAATTTGCATAGACTTCCGGGACTTGAATAGGGCATGTCCAAAGGATGATTTCCCTTTACCTCATTTGGATGTGTTGATTGATAACACCGCTGGGTATGAAACTCTATCGTTCATGGATGGATACTCAGGATATAATCAAATTCGTCAAGCCCCGGAGGACCAAGAGAAAACCTCCCTCACCACACCCTAGGGAATTTATTGCTATGTGGTCATGTCGTTTGGATTGAAGAATGTCGACGCCACTTATCAAAGGGCAATGTTAGCTATCTTCCACGATATGATTTATATTGATGTTGAGGTATATGTGGATGATATTATGGTGAAGTCGCGGACTAGAAGAGAACACTCCTCCGTGCTTGCCAAGGTGTTTCTCCGCGCACAAGAATACCAATTGAAGATGAATCCAGAAGAAGTGCATATTTGGGGTTTCTTCAGGAAAATTATTAGGATTTATAGTCAGCAAACGAGGGATTCAGATAGACCCACACAAGGCCAAGGCAATAAATGAGATGCCTCCTTCTAAGAACATATCTGACCTTCGAGGTTTGATCAGTCGACTTCAGTTCATAAGGAGATTATTATCTCAGCACTCCCAAACATGTCGTCCTTTCTATGAACTGTTAAAAGGAGGAGCCAAATTCGAATGGAATGCTAACTGCCAGGAGGCCTTTGATGAACTCAAGAGTTATCTCATGAATCCGCCCGTGATGTAGGCGCCTGTCCCTGGGAAACCCTTAATCCTATATCTGTCGACTATTGAGGACTCCCTAGGAGCTGTCCTTGCACAACATGATGATTCTGGCAAAGAAAGGGCAGTCTATTACCTATCTAGGCTCTCCAATCCTTCCGAGCTCAAACTCACCCAATGGATAAAACATGTGCAGCGATAGTGTGGGTAGTGCAGAAATTGAAGCACTACTTTCTAGTCCATAGGGTGAGTTTGATTTCTAGAATGGATCCTATTAGTTATCTCCTGGAGAAGCCAGCCCTCGCCGACAGATTGGCGCGTTGGCAGAGCTTTTTGTCTGAATTCGATATCACCTTTGTAGTCCAGAAGGCTATAAAAGGGTATGCCATTGCTGATCACCTTGCTCACCTCCCTCTTCCCCACAGTGACACGGTTCAAGAGGATTTCCCCGATGAAAACCTGTCACTCATCTCTCGCGATCCCTTCTGGTTGCTCCACTTTGATAGGGCTCTCAATTCTAGG
This sequence comes from Colocasia esculenta, assembly GCA_014218235.1. Classification (NCBI taxonomy): domain Eukaryota; kingdom Viridiplantae; phylum Streptophyta; class Magnoliopsida; order Alismatales; family Araceae; genus Colocasia; species Colocasia esculenta. The sequence continues at coordinate 61,841,028 of CM024762.1, forward strand.
GACGGGGCATAGGTGCTGTCTTGCTTACCCAGAAGGGATCACCATTCCACTTGCATATCAACTCCAGTTCCCTGCCACCAATAATGTCTCTGAGTATGAGGCTCTCCTAGCCGGCCTAAAGCTTGCCTACCTCTTAGGTGCACTCCACCTCAAGATCATAGGAGACTCTCAACTTGTTCTATGGCAGGTCCTTTCTACCTATCGCACTCGTGACCCTAAGCTCAAGCCTTATCAAGATCTGGTCATGCTCCTAGATAAGTAGTTCCGAAAGCTCATCTATATCCACACTCCTCACTCTCAAAATATCCTGGCCAATGCTCTGGCATCCCTGGCCTCATCTCTCTCTTTCCCTCTCAGCCGCAGCGCTGAGACAATCACTGTTCAAAGATTAGAAGCTCCCTCCACTCAGGACCCTTGGTTCAATAACCTCAGGAGCTCTTTAGTATTAAAAGTAGAGAGAAGAGAAGCGAAGGAAGTGTTGATGGTAGAGCTAGGAGAAATGATGGAGGAAGAAAGGCCATGGTACCACAAAATTAAGCAGTACTGCAAGGACGGTACTTTCCAAGAAGAAGCCGAGGCCGAGGATAGGAGAGCCATCCGTAGAGCGGCGTTAAGATATACCATTGTTGGAGAAGTGTTGTATAGACGCGCTCTAAACAGAATGCTCCTCAGATGTTTGCAAGATGAAGAAGCCTGGAAGGTGGTGGAAGGAGCCCACTCTAGTGAATGTGGTGGGCATGTGAATAGCCAAATGTTGGCTAAGAAGATCCTTAGGCAGGGCTACTACTGGCCAACCTTAGAGAAAGACTGTGCCATCTACGTACGTTGGTGTGTCAAGTGCCACCTCCATGCTGATAAGATCCATGCTCCATCCTCTTCTTTGCATCCTCTATCTTCCCCTTGGCCATTCTCCATGTGGGCTTTTGATATCATCGGGCCTCTTGGTGATCTTAATGCTCAACTAAAATAGAAATCTTTCATTCTCACTACTACTGAGTACTTCACCAAGTGGGCTGAAGCGGAGGCATTTGCAGAAATCAAAGGCTCGACCGTGTGCAGATTCATAATGAAGAACATCATCTCACGGTTTGGAGTGCCAGGTGGCTTCGTCACTAACAATGGACCCCAGTTCATCTCGTAAGAGCATCAAGACCTATGTAAGAAATTCAATATTTCCTTGCATCATTCATCTCCATACTACTCGCAGGGCAACGGCCAAGCTGAAGCCACAAACAAAACGCTTTTGAAAATTTTAAAGAAAACTTGTGAGTCTCATAAGTTCGCTGATTGGCCTGAAAAATTGATTGAGGCTCTGTGGGCCTATCGTACCTCCATCCGCACGCCCACTGGGCAAACTCGCTTTTCACTTACGTACAGGATGGAAGTCGTATGCCCACATGAGATCCTCATTCCTTCGCTAAGAGTTCAACTGGACAAAGAACTTAATCCCGACGAATGTTGAGAGGCGTTACTTACACAACTGGAACTCCCAGACGAACGACGTCTAGCCACAGCCGATCATGTGCTTTTATATCAAAATAGACTCTCAAAATCTTTTCAAAAGAAATTGATTGAACACAAATTCCAAGAAGGAGACATGGTTTTGAAGCGAATTTTCATAAAACCTAGAGGTTCTAGGTCAAAATTGCAAGCAAACTAGGAAGGGTCATACATTGTTAAGGAAGTGTACCCTCGGAACGCGTATAGGCTTATCAATGCTGATGGTGAGGAGCTCTCTCACTCGTGGAATGTGCTGTATCTTAAAATATTCTACCCCTAATAAAAGGTTTTCAATAGAGACATCGTTTTGCAAAAGAATGTTAGCAGCTATATGTCTCACTCCCTTTCTTTTGTTGTCAAATGACCCTTATGCTCAGTCACACAAACCACACGGCAACCCAGGGCTAATTTTCCTTAGTTAGTGGTGTTCCTGCCTATCCCTAGTGTGGGGTGCGAAGGTCAATTCTCTTCTTGCTCAAACAAGGTCTAGGGGCAAAAGGGCGCTGACTTGTGGACTAGGGGAGGTGTAGCTCATATGTATGAAGTCTCAAAGAGAGACGGTCTGTTCAAAAGAAAGAAAAGAAATAGAAAAGCGAAAATTAGTAAAAATGAGAAGTAAGAGGAAAATTGAAAATAAGGGCATGTCAAAGAGTGGCAGTACAGTTCCCTACGGGACGCCCTTGAGCCCGGTCGTACGCATGCCCCGGACAAAATAATGACCACAAAGTCTCTGGACAACAGACGGATTCCATGTGAGGTACACCCTTGCAAGTCATACAAGCTAGTCTCCCAAGCACCAAGTCCAAGTCTTGTCTCCTTTAAGTCTTCCTATCCCCGCTAATGACTGGAGAACCTCGCACCTGGTCTACGTTAGAACGTTAGTGACTAAGGGCAAGTGGTCTTTGGGGAGCCAAAAGCAAATGCACATGGTGCTTAGTGGATATTTGACAAACATAAGATAGGAATGAGATCCATAGCCAATCATTCAAATGCAGAAGATGTCGTTATCATAAAACTCCAAAAAATTAAAAAATAAAAAAACCCAAAAAAACAAAAAAATCTAAAAATCTAAAAAAATCCAAAAATTGAAAATCAGAAAAGTCCAAAATAAAAAAAAAAAACAAAAAAAACCAAAATAAAAAAATTTAGAAAATCCAAAAACAAAAAAAATCAGAAAACCCCAAAAAAAAAAAAAACCAAACATCCAAAAAAATAAAAAAATTCCAAAATAAAAAATCAGAAAACCCCAAAAATAAAAAATAGAAAATTTTAAAAATTCAAAAATTTTGTGTATATATCGCTTTCTTTTGGCATGCATTATTTCGATTTACTTTCCGCCTATTTAGATAATGCTCAACCCCTTGACAATTACGAAGTTAAAATCACTCTTTGCCTAACATAAGGGGCTGAGCTAAAGAACAGATCTAACCTATTTTTCTAAGTGTGCAGGGACAGGAAAGGCGTCAAGCGAGCGCAGCCGTGTACTCACTCTCTTTTCCGTTCGCCACTCTTTTCTCACTCGTGTCAATCACATTTCCATTTTGAACACATTAAATTGACATGAAAGTAAATTCAACTAACATAAGAATATCATGTACAATGATAAGGGGGAGGTGGCTCACAAACACCTCACTGCCAACCACCACTCTCCCCAGATCCCTCCTGTCTGTCTGGTGGGGGTGGCATTTAACCACCACCTCGACCACTCCGAACGCTCGTCGCTCCTGACAAACGCCTCTCCTCATCCTCGTTCCTCCGCCGACTGGAGGAACTTGCTATGTACTGGTGGACTGAGGCACCACTCGCACCAGTCGCCCCACTCGTGCCGCTCCTGCTCCGGCTCCGAGACCGGCCTATGGCCGTCAACACCTCCTGAAGTCCCCGCACTAGGGTCTGCTGTGCGTGCAGATCAGTGCGCAGCCGGGCCAACTCCTCTTGGTCCACCAACAACCCTTGCACTCACAGCGTCGCCAGCTCCCTCGTCGCCTCTGCCACATGTGACTCAGCTGCCTCCGCTCGGATGCGCAGCTGATCCCTCTCTCTTGTCACGGTGTCAACCTGTCCCTGCAGCTAGGCAGCTCAGTCGGTGGCAGTCCTCAGCTCTGTCTCCTACAGAAAAATAGTCAAGTCAATGCCAAGTTTTAATAAATTTCAATTTAAAACCAGTGTCTTACTTACCCGCTCAGCTAACTCTGCCCGCGCCTTCTCGGCCCTCCTGACCGCATTTGCTAGTTGGTCCTCCAGATCCGACTCGGAGCTCTCTGCTACTCTGGATGAGGATGCACCAGACTATGCCCTCCTCACCCTCTCTAGCTCCGCACGCTGCACATGCAACACAGGTTAGTTTCTCAAATCAGCTATAAAATTGGTAAAGTACTGAAGTCTGAGTAAGTGCTTACTAGCTAGTCTGCCTCCCTCTGAGCTACCTTTCGATCCTGCACCACCGAGTGGAGCAGGGCCCGAAGTGAGGCAATCTCGCTGGCCACGTCCACCTGCAATTCATTCCAAAGCTGTCAGCTTAATTCAATAAAAGAACAATTCATGGAGTCTAAATTTAGGAGATTTACCTGTCGTCTTGCGGCCTTGTAGACCCTCGCCCCGTACTTTAAGGCGAATGCGTGAAGGTACGCATCGTCGGACATAGTAGTGGACTTGACTTGCTTGCCTCGGTGCTCCAAGTTTTGGATCTGCTCCTTGGCTCGCTCGCACTAGTCGGTGGTGTCATGAAGTCCGCGGAATCTCCGACCAAGCCTGGGAGTCCGGTCGTGGCTCAGAAACTCCACTGCGCTCTGTCGTAGGCCGAGCGACCTCTGGGTCAGGTAGTGGTGGAGAGGTAGCACGAGGTTGAGAGCATGGATCCACACTGTCCTACCGAAGTAGGGGCGGGCCAGCTCAACCAAGGTTGTCCCTCATCTGCCTCCCCTAGATATGGCTGCCACACCACCTGCACATCTTGTTAGTATCCAAGTAATCAAAGCAATTAAAATCAAATTGAACTCAAAGAGGGGTTAGAGCACTTACATCTAGATGAGGGTAGAGATCAATGGCATCCTGAAAGGACGCTAGCTGGTCCTCTAGGGGGTGCATGTCTCTACACAGCACTCAACGTCGAGCAAGGGGCACGACACCCGATCGCTCCAAAATCCCCCTCCTCAGGCCAGGGAGGTGTAGGTAGGCCCAGACCTGCGAGAAATCATGAAGCCACACTTAGATCACAATTATAATATCAAAGGGCAATCTAAGCAAAAGGGCAAGAGAAGAAGAGTGTACCTGAAGGAAAGGGTAGAAGCCACTGATCGCGGTCTGCCGATTTGAAGAAATTAGGCTCTCGAACTGGTGCACCAGGAATGCTGCTCCCCACGCATAGCTCCCTACCTCACCTAGGTCCTCTAGCAGTGGCAGGAACTGGTAGTAGACCAGGTTGTCTCTCGTGGCAAACATGAGTCTACCAAAGAAGAGGATGAGGAAGCGACGTCGGTCTAGGTCTGCTTGAGCCCCTAGCTGACTAGCTAGACTCTCTCAGCAACCCTCCGCTAGCCGCTGCAGCTGCTCGTCCACAGACTCAGCTACCCTCCTCCCAGTCTCAAGCAGCCCTAAGCTCTCCTGTAGCTCGACCCTGAAAATGAGGGAGGACCTCTGCCTTACGGTCAAGTCTAGAAGCCTATGGGCCAACTCTCGGTAACAAGGGTAAGTGTAACCGCTCAACGGGTACCCATACACCCGCAGCCCAGTGATCCTACTCACGTCCTCCAGGTTGGGGATCATATGTCCCCATGGGAGTACGAAGGCAGTCGCCTCCGCATCCCACCTGCTGCGCAGGGCCTACGTCAGAGGGGCGTCTGCCCTCATCCACTCCATGCGGAGGACCTCCCCAAAGCCCATCTCATCTAACCTATCCCTCTGGAACCTAGGAAAGGCTAGGTACATTGCTAACACTAAGATCTATGAAACCCGGGCCCTCATTTCTCTCTGCAAGCACAAATTATAGTCATCGGTCAATTTCATCCTGTTTAGGTTTGGTCTCGGTTGAGATCGCGACGGCCCAAAGGCTCGCAATCTTGTCGTGACACCCCGATGGGCCGTGACCTAGTCGCGACCGTGTGGTAGGCCACGACCACATCGCGGTGGCCTTGACTGACGCGACATGGTCGCGACCCATTGACCCATCGCGACATCTGGTGTCGTGACGGGCCGACCCGTCACGTTCTCAGATGCAGACCGACCGAACTTTCTTTGTCCGCCGACTGTTTCCCCGAGCGAATCGCCCTACAATGGGCCCCTAGGGGCTTCCCCATGCATTCACCATTCGCAAAATTAGAGGTTAGGGCCTTGGAGACTTACCATTTTCATTGTGTATTCCCGAGCTCTCGCCGCTTCATCTATGTCCACCATCGGAGCCTCCTCTTCCTCTATCTCCATCTCCGGCACTACCTCCTCCGCCGGAGTCGCCTCCTCACGCTGCCGGGCAGCCCTCGTCGCCGGTCATTTCCTCCTCCCATCGTTCGGTGAGCCACCGCCGCCATTGCCACCTCCCTCCATCGCCGGTGACCTCGGGAAGGTGGGTGAAAGTTTGAGAGGGAAAGCGTGAGAGAGAGGGTACAGAGTGAGCCGAGAAGCGCCAAGGGGGGGAATCGTCGGAGTTTGCAATTTTTGATTGCGTGGGAGGGACAAAGAGAGGGCTTTTTTTTGAACCCTCGGTTGAGGTTGCGACATCCGTGGACGTCGCGTCCTTGTCGTGACGGCTAGGTGGGTCGTGATAGTGTCGCGACCCCCCGCCCGTCGCGACGTTGAGGCGTCGTCCATAGGGGTTGCGATATCAACAGAGCATGCACAATCTGAGTAAAAGCCTAATTTTATTTAGTCAAACTTTTCATTACATTGCCTAATTATCCCTACAATCAATCAAATGCTCTTTTCTGCCCTAATTACCATATGATATGATGCTTAATCAATCTAATCAATCTCAAGCTCCCGGTGTAGCTGGATGAACCCTCTTCAATGCCTCGAGGTACTCTCAGGTCACGTCCTCGTCCTCCACCACCTCCGTGTGAAGGAGACTCGTGGTGCACCCTTCCCAGTGGACGATGGTGCTCCACACATCCCACTCATCTTGATCATTATTCCTCTTCCATGCTTGAATAGGAGGGAAGTGAGATAGCAGCGGCATCACCGTACGTACAGCCCCGCACTGAAGGTAGTAGCGGTCTGGGTTGTAGTGGACCAATGCTTCATTGCCCAAAAGTCGTAATGCTAACCCAGGGCGCTGTGGTAGGTGGATCATCTTGTTATGGAGGAAGCGTGGGCGCATGTCGAATTCTGCCACCATCATTGTCTTGAAGTAATCGCGCCATCTTTTCATCCCTTTCACTTGTGTCGTCTTGCACCACGCCTGTGGTGTCATGTAGAGGGGTGCACCCACGAAAGCTAGTGGATGATGCAGCATGCTCTTGCACTCAGTACAAAGGTTGTCCATCGCTCGGAATTGAATGTCCATCCCCATCCAGAGCTCGAGGGTGATAACAAAACCATAGAAAGGGCCTCCAGTGGCTGCAGAAGATAGTCCAGTATAGATAACCAAGGACGGCTTGTGCAATGCTCATACCTTCAAATACGGAGTTGATTATGCTCAGGTTGGGGAACAAGATGGCACCGTCTTCTACTGGGAAGAGAATAACGCCGCAGATGCAGATGGCGGCAGCTTTGGCTATAGCAAGGTGGTTCCCAGTCTTGTGCTTGCACTGGGAGACAACCCACTGGGAGATGGGAAGGAGATGGACGTGGCTCTGGCTAGTCATGCTGTAGAGATCTGTCATCTTAGTAGTGATCTCCTCGAGTATGCTCCACGCATCAATTGGAGTCACAGTGTAGGAAAGGGCATGCTCCTCTCCCCTCTTGTACTTAGGGAGACCCAACATCAGCTCAAGTTATTCTAATAGGATGGTGGCCTCGAACCCGGGGAAGATGAACGTGTGCGTCTGGGGATGCCACAGCTCCGCCAATGCAGTGATGTTGTCCCACACGTGCACGATCTGGTGGTATTGCTTCGCCAATGTAAGCACAGTCATGAGCCCCCACTCTCGCAGGTGATGGGTAGAAGCCAGAGGGAGCATATCGATCATGGGCGCCAACCATGGGACTTTGGAGAACCTCCTATGGCCCAAGAGGATCTGGAATAGCAGAAGTGAAAAGAAAAGAGGGTTGGTAGAAACAGGAGGAGAGGAAGAAGAAGAAGAGCATGAAGAGAAAGAAAAACTAGAAGAAAGAGAAAGTGCACTTACTTGGAGTTCCGGCCTTGCACAAATATGCTCGCGCATGCAGGAGAGACGTTGTAGCTCGGCGTGGGACACTCGGCCGCCTTGGGGCCTGCATAGGGCTTGATATCAGCCTGGAAAACAAAGAAAGATCTCTTTATGGCTAAGGAGAGAGAAAATTGAGAAAGAGGAGGAGAGAGAGAGAGAACACTGTGAATTAGAGATCCCTACAACACTATTTATAGAGCTCTAGGGTAGCAAGTCCATCCCAACCCCGTACCTAGGTGTTAGAGTCACAGTAGGGTAGGCTTAAGAGTCCTAGAGAAGGTTAGGTAGTATTAGATAGGGATAAGATCGGATTTTTTTTGTCTTTATCCAGCGACTAGTTTTGCGACGCCGCGATGTGTCGCGTTAAGGTCGCGACCACCCTGGGCACCGCGACCCTGTTGCGACCCCCAGGTGCATCATTTTTCTGTCTGATGTGTCTTTGTGTGTCTATACGTTGTTTGTTTATGATTTCATTTGTGTGAATGTATATATTTTACCGTTGTCATGTTTGTTTGCTTTGATTTGTTGCCAAAAAAAACAAAAAAAAATCAGAAAATCAGTAAACCACAAAAATCGATCTCCACAGGTAAGTCAGGTAAGTATCTCTATTCCTATTCCCTTGCATTACTATATGGTATATTACTTATTATATCATTTCATTGACTGGCTGGTTCTCAATGTGCTATGGGATTTGAGTTCCCCTTTACCAAAAATAGTGATGATTTAGGTGCACATTATTAATCGTTGGATAGACCGTTAAGTCAGGTAAGTTTGGGAACGACAGACTCTGTCTTGCGCAGAGGTTGCAGGAAGACTCTCGACCCATTATTGTCTGGTTTAGCAATATTATCCTTGATATATTTTCTATTTTTTCCATTTCTTTGTATTTGATTTAATGATTTCTTTTCTTTAGCCTAGCATGCATCTTGTAGGACTTTGAGCTTTCACGTCTCATCCCTGGCTAATGGTGAGCCCTTGTTGAGTGCCCAACCATTGCTCATATTCAAAACAAGAAATCCTATTCCACTCCCAATCGGAAGGTCTGCCTCCGAGTGAGTTGTTCCTGTCAGTTTTTCAAGAATTTCCCTGTCTGAATTCTCTATACAATTTCATCCTTATTCCTTTTGATCCGTTTTCGTTGCGAACCGCTCCTAGGACAGAGTCATGAGTTACCTACCTGGCATGCACATGTCCCTTCAAAATTAAACCTACAGGCCAATCGGCTAGGGTACCTCTCAATCGAGGGGCTGCTCGTCCTTTTCTTTGCTTTCCTCATCTAGACTTGTGTCTTCCTTGCATTCTGCTGGAGCAACTAACTCGGGACATTCACAAAGATTTCAGTTGCTTGTTGGTTAGATCGGGTGTCTCTTTACCTTGGATCCCACTTTTCAGTCCGCTCCGCGTCATCTCCGCTCCGCCGTCAATTCATTACACCTTCCGCTACACTTCTACTTCGCTCCCTTACAAAGTGGAAGCCAAGGAGGGGCAATCTGTAGACACCGATTCTGGCCTACAAGTCGAGCCACATTTCTTGTTATCTTAATGAGCCCCGAGTTGGTCATCACCTTGAGCCAACCAATAGCCTGCTCTGAGCCCATTAACAGCCCAATTTTCGAGAATATCTATTATCTATTCTTAAAAGAGTCCTTGAGACTTAAATGTCCATTATTCTCCATTTGATTGGCCAATAATTCAAGAATAATCGATTTTTATTAACGTGACGGGTTGGGGCGCCGCGTTAGCCTTGTCGCGTCCCCCTTGGCCGTCACGAAAGCCCATGCATATCCATGCACGTGGCCTTGCTGTCGCGCCCCTTCTAGCCATCGCGTTAGTCCCTGTCGCGCCCCTACGACCCATCGCGACAACAGCCGCATGCGCTGGCTTCCGCAACCACCTCCTATTTATCCTCTCATGGCCTTTGCATTTATCCCCAAGCAAGCCCCCAACTTCCTGAGCGCATCTTGGGATTATGGGACTCCTTGAGCACCCCTTTGGACTCTTACCCACGGAATTAATGACATTTATCCTTTACTTGGGTATTTTATCATGAAAATGGGATTATTTTGTCCCTTTGGTCTATAAAAGCAAGGCCTTTCCTTCAGAGCAGGGAGCCCCCATTTTTCACCTGAAGGGTTGCCGAAATTTTCTGTGACCTGGACTTAGCCCGCAGCCCCCTTTCCTCTCATTTTCTTCACATTCTCCACATCAAGCCTTAAACATCTCTTCATCCATGAAGCTTGGCATGTGAGGAGGGCGACTCCTTCCTTCTTCCACGGCTTCTACAGCATCGAAGGACGATATTTGAGCGCCAGGGAGTCGCCCTTTTGGAGATCTTTCTTCCTCCATTCCTCTTCCTTTCTCTTTCATGCATTTTGCTATTTTTTAGATAGGCTGCATTTCTATATTCCTCCTACGTTTTCCATGCACCCTAGGGGTTTAAAAACCCCCCCCAAGTTCGTTCCCTCCATTCTTCATCTTTTCTCCTCATTTACGAATAGCTACTACACTTAAACTTGTTCTAATAGGGTTTCTTTTCTTATTTTCATTGTTTTGGCAGGCACCCAAGTGAAAGCTGACGAGCAGATCTTGTTCTCTGGCCAGCCGTAGAGTAGGAAGAAGGTCCTCTCACATTTCTCCCGCACTACAGAGGACGCGACAGAGGACGGCGACGCGATAAAGAGATGCGCCCTACCCGGGCATCGCGACATCAAGCCCATTGCGACGGGATCACCCGTCATGATCTCAGTGAGTCCATCTGTATAGTTATCCTAGTATAGTTATCCTGCATCATTCTCATTATTAGGCAACTATCTAGGTGGCAATCACATCCATGTTCCCATGCTTCTATAGTTAATACATGTTGGTGTTTTTGGGGGTGCACATTCCCCGTGATTACAAACACTTAATTGATGTTTTGTTAATCACCAAAATAGATATATAATTCATGAAAAATATTGGGGATGAGCTGATCATCAATCTCCCCCTTTGGTGATGACAAACATAACAAGGATACAGATAGTTCTAAAATAAAACCTAAGTAACTTTGTGGTAAAAATAAAGAGTTAAATAAAGAATTCAATTTCCCCCTTTATATGTTTTTCAGAAGTATGATATTTTTATTTCTCCCCCTTTTGTCATAAGCAAAAAGATAAAGCAATGAGACAAAGACAGAAGAGAAAAGATAAGTGAGATCAAAGAACTGTTCTATTTATCTTGAGGGGGTACAGAGAGGTAGAAAGCAGGAGACAGAAGAGTGGCATGGCCGTGTATTATGGGCAAAGCCTTGCGTTCCTGGTCCTCAAAATAGGCTTGAAAAACCCCAAAAGTGATAAAATAAGATGACCCCATGTCAGGAAGCATTTTGATATGAAGTTAGCGTTGAGCATCTAAAAGGTGCCATATTCATCGTTGCCAAGAGAGATCTGAAGGTAGTGAAGAGCCAAAAGGCAAACTGAAGAAACTGGTTGATCTTGATAGGGTAGTGGATCTGATGCTACAGGAGATCTTTCTTCAGAGCCACAAAAAGTTTGTACCTCTCTACCCACTGAGCATAGGGCTCTTGAACCAGATTGATGGAATTAAGTCTAAAAAGGCTTTAGCCGAGAGAGAAGGCTTGCCTACCTTAAACAAGGAGCTGTTCAAAGTTGCCAGCTGAAGGGCAGACTGGTTGTAATGTTTTTCCCAATCGGTGGGAGAGAGCCTTTCACTTTCAGATAGAAGAGGGGCAAGAACCTCAGAAGTGATATGGCCTAGGTGAAATTCCCCGAAGAGGAATCTTTGGAAGGAGGGGAGTCAACCCTGCTGAGCTGAGATCCTTCCCATTACGTGAGCGAATCTCTCAAAGATAACAGGACCAACTAATGAGTCCATGACCAAGGAATGCAGTTTGGGGAGAAACACAATTTCTGGTATTTTCAGGGTAGCGAAATCCACTTTGAAAGAACAGTTAACTGGACTTTCAACTTTAAGCAAAGAAATGGCTCCCTGGAATTGACCCAATTGAACTTCAGGCAAATTGTGGAGATAACGATAGTCATTGAAGAGCTGGAAGTACCAGATGAGTTTTACTTCCTTTTGAATGAAGGGAGCCCAAGTAGACTTGTGATGAATGACAAACCACTCAGAGAGAGTGAGTGGGTGATCCAGGGGTGGAAACCGATCGAACTTTGCAAGTAGAAACTTCATGTAGAGAGCCTTGTGCCCCTTGGCCCACTAATCTTCAGATTTGCATTCAGCCATTTGGAAGATTTTAGATTGATCAACTTTGGAGATGTGGCAATTGGGAAGAACAACATTGAGATGATCAGTTAGATTAAGATAAGGAACTCCAAAAATGGTGGCAAGGATACATTTTTGGAGATATTCACAATAGATGGATTTTCTTCGAATCTCAACAGTGAGGGAGAACCAGAGAGGAGGAAATTTAGGTTCGGTGGGAAGAGCAAGAGTGTTGGAGCGTTTTCTCTTTTTAGAAATAGGACTAGGAGAGCCAGTTCTGTGGACATGAGAACCAACTTCTAGAACTGAGCGGATTGTGGTAATTTCCAACTCATCCTCAAATTTTTTGAGAATGGGACCTTCAAGTTGTGCACCTTCAGGTATAAAGGTAACAAAGGAGGGAGGAGTAGGAGGATGATGAAATGACTGATGGGTAGGAGGAGGTATGATGGATGGTCCAGCTGAAGATGGACCAGAAGAGGATGAGTTTCCAGCTGAGGAGGAGGCTGGAGGGTTTTCAATGATAGGAGAAGGTGGAGGAATGGATGTGGAGGTGGCAGGAGATGAGGAGGATTCGGAAGAAAATGGTGTTGGAGATGAGATGGTGCGAGGCATGGGTTGTTTAAAGGTGATAGATGCTGGAGGAGCTGTGGATGAAGATGATGGTGAAAGAGGGGCTGGATTTGAAGAGGAGAAGGAACAGGGGCTTCTGGAGCTACAGCCGGTGCTTCTACTCTTGAAGTTTCAACCTCGGAAACCACTAGCCTGGTGGGCCCCAAAACATCCTCTGCAGGCCCTGGTGGCCCAGTCTTCACAGCTTCAACATTATCTTGGACTGGAGCTGCTATCTCTTCAACAACTGTTGGCCCAGATGGCCCTGCTGGTCCTTCAGAAATTTGCCCTGATGGCCGATCTTCTGCCACAACTGATGCCCTGATGGCCCAACATTCTCTTGGCTTGGCCCAGATGGCCCTGAGCTGCTAACAGGTGCTGTAGGAGGAGGAGCAAGAGGGGCATTTATGGACTGTGCCCTCACCAAATCTTCAAGTGCAGCTATAGATTCCTTAATGCTAATGAGCTCACTTCGCACCCATCTGACTGCATTTCTGACCATTCCCATCTCCTTAGCTGTCGTACTCTGGCTTATGAAGATAGATGCAATATCTGGTTGCACAGAGCAGAGAATCTTCCCTTGTTCATCCAATCTTTCAACAATAGGCTTCATGTTGATCTTCAGTTTGCTCTTCTTTAGCCTCTTATCTGGCTTCCTGGTGAGTAAAGGGATCTCAGGAGCCACTCCTTTTCCTTTGACACTTGCCCTAGCAACGGGCTCCACAGAATTAACATTTGCCTGTTCATGTGAGGTTCTTTCCACAACTTCTTCTTGAAACTGATTATTAATAGGGGCACTAGAAGTGTGCTCCCCCTGAGGTGCAGCTTCCTTTGCAATTGACTGCTCCCCCTCAATAGGAGCATCCTCCATAAAAACATCTTGAATGTGGCCTGGTGCCACAACTTCAGCTTCTTGATCACACTTGATAATTGGCTCCCCTTGAGTGCAGGTTATAGAGTCCAGCACATCCCGAAGTATTGATGCTACCACGAAGGAGGGAGAGACAACCTCTGAAGTTTTCCCTACAGGCTCAATGTGCTCTGGAGGAATGTCCTCAATTCTGCTGCTGCTGACCACTGAGTCTTCAACTCTGATCTCTGCTACATTTCCTTGGACCTCTGCTGCTGCTGCTGCTACTTGTTCCTCCTGAATCACTGGAATAACTTCCCTGACCATTTTCTTGATGCTCTTGAATTGATGACACTTCTGCCCTGGCATCTTCTTGCACAAATTGAGCTTCTGGTGCTGCTGTTTCTGCCTCTTCTTGGACTTCTTGGGCTTCGCCAACAATGGCCTCACCTTCAGTCACTGAGGTCTTTGTCCAAACTCCAGCAACCAGTGAGAATCTACTTTTCTTCAAATTTCGGCACTTAATTGCATGCCCCATTTTCTCAGAGATCTCACCACTTAGATTGATGTCGTGGTACTGGAAAATCATCGTCAAAAGATGAGCATAGGGAAGAGAGACATTGAACTTGTTTTTCTTATCCTAGATTTGAGCAGGTGCATACTTCATTCTCTGAAAGACAACTTCTTCCATATTTACACTTTGGTTCTGGATGGCCCAGAACATTATATCAGAATCTGCCTTGGTACAAGAAGAAAACGTTGCGCTTCTAGGGACCAAGATCTAGCAAACTACAAAGTGAAGGATCCTATTGAAGCTATTCAACTGATTTATATCAATTTTACCATTTTTCAATTTGTATTCAGTGTCGATGATACCTAAACCCTTAACATTAATATCAATATTATTTACCCTGCTGTGATCGGTGGTGGACACACCAAACAAGGATTCCAACAGATCATATGAGATACGAATCTGGGTTCCTTTGACCATGGATGTCAAGGACCCATCTTCTTCAACTTTCAGACAGACATAAAAAGATTTTACCAACTCGGGATAACTTGCCTCAGAGAAAGTTACCATCTGCGTCCACTTCATCCTCTGCAATGCGGCCATAATACTATGCATTCCATTCTTCTCCAAATCTGCTATATCAACAGCCTTGTTGCCGCACAGCTTTGTCTTCACAAAAGCGAACCTTTCTTGTTGTTCTGCTGTGAGGAAGGCAGCGTTGTACCCCCAATGGCGCTGAAAGCTCTAGAAACAGCCATGGTTTTGAGCAGGAAGAGGTTCTGGGTGATCGAGAAGAGCATTGGAGCAAAAACCCTCAAGAAATTTTGAGCAGGAAGGAATGGATGCTTTGAAATCGCACGAAGTCGATGCCGGAGTAGATAGGGTTTATCGTCTCAAGCGAGTCAAAACAGATGAGAGAGAAAGATGAATCATTACGACGCAGATTTCGGGTTATATCAAAATAAAGGTAAAGCGCCTTTTGAGGAGATCGAGCCATAAATGCAGAAAATGATAAAGGTTACAGGTTCGAGAAGAATAAACACTTTTAAAATATTGAACCGTCATAGATTATTATGACGCACGCGATTTTTAAGGATTTAGCTTAATTTTAGGAGAGAGAATAATTAAAATTCTGAAATGATTATTATTTCAGTTATTTACAGACAATTCTATCACAAATTGCACATGCCTAATTCCCTTCTAAGAGACGTAAATCTCTCTTCAGGTAAGGCTTTTGTGAAGATATCTGCCAACTGATTTTAAGTGTCAATAAATGAAATATCTATATTGCCATTTGCCACATGATCACGAATAAAATGATATCTAACCTCTATGTGCTTTGTCCTTGAATGCTTAACTGGATTCTTGGTCAGATTTATCGCACTGGTGTTGTCACACAGTAAGGGGATTGTCTTGATGTGTAGCCCATAATCCTGAAGTTGCTGCTTAATCCATAAGAGTTGTGTGCAGCAGCTTCCAGCAGCCACCTACTCAGCTTCAGCTGTTGATAGTGTTACTGATTTTGCTTCTTTGAGGACCATGAGATCAGACATCCAGCAAGGAATTGACAACAACTACTGGTGCTTTTTCTATCTATCTTGCATCCAGTGTAGTCAACATCAGAATATCCTACTAAATTAATTACACAAGATTTTGGATAACACAGACCTAGATTATGAGTCCTAGCTAAATATATAAAAATCCGTTTGACACTAATTAAGTGAGATTCTCTGGGATCTGCCTGATACCTAGCACACATGCATACACTAAACAATATATCAGGTCTACTTGCTGTCAAATAAAGTAATGAACCTATCATACCTCTGTAGAGCTTTTGGTGTACTTTCTTACCATCCTTGTCACTGTCTAGCCTTGTAGATGTGCTCATTGGTGTTGACAGTGGCTTGGCGATTTCAAAACCAAACTTCTTTAGTAGCTCTTTGGTGTACTTGGCTTGACAAATATGAAATCCTTATTTTCCTTACTTGATTTGCAATCCGAGGAAGTAGTTAAGCTCCCCCATCATGCTCATTTCAAACTCTCCCTGCATAAGCTTTTCAAAATACTTGCAAAGAGATTCATCAGTAGAACCAAATATTATATCATCAACATAGATTTGTACAAGTAACACATTTTTAACTTTAGACTTAATGAATAATGTGCTATCTACTTTTCCTCTAATAAAACCATGATCTAACAAAAAAGCACTTAAACGTTCATACCATACTTTGGGTGCTTGTTTCAAACCATATAAATCCTTGTGCAATTTAAATACATGATTTGGAAAATTGATATCATCAAAACTGGGAGGTTGTTCTACATAAACTTCCTCCTTTATAAAATTGTTTAGAAAAGCTAATTTTACATCCATTTGAAATAATTTTAAATCCAATGCTTATGCATAAGCAAGTAAAATCCTAATTTCCTCAAGTCTGGCTACTGGTGCATAGGTTTCATCGAAATCTATGCCTTCCTCTTGAGAATAGCCTTGAGCTACCAATCTGGCCTTGTTTCTAGTGATCACAACAGCTTCATCTATTTTGTTCCTAAACACCCATTTGCTGCCAATCACAGGATGATCTGATGGTCTCAGAACAAGGGACCATATGCGGCGGAACACCTCGGCCAAGCCCGTTAAACCGATAACGTACTTGATCCGAGTCTGCCTCCCGTGAACGGGCCGAAGCCTCGCAAGGGATACCAAACCACAGTCTGTGTAAACACAAAGGAACACACCATCTCATATATATTTCACAAGTTACATAGCCATATTTCCACAGAACTGAAAAGAAGTACAAGAGCCTGGGGCATACCCCGAGGTACAACTGAAACAAGTAAACAAACTAGCTACACTACACTGCTGGAGCCGCTACTACACAGTTGGAGGTACTGACCTTGCACCGCTATGACGCGGCTCTGAACTGGATTACGTCGAGAAACGTCCTCCTCGCTCTCACCTGTGGGGATAGGGGTGAGCCTCGCGAGTCACTGGCTCAGTAGGGAACTCCCCCAACACCGAGCAAACCAAAACCATAGGTACAAAAGCAGTAAACAATACCAACAATTTATAAAATAGCTAAGCAAGATATGAAAGCTGTAAAAGTACTCACCGTCTTCCGACTACGAAAAAAAATTGTAATAATTAAATGGAAAACCAATACAAGCGTACGAGCAAAATTAGAGACAGCCAAACACGAGTCACGTGAACTGGTTCGCGACACCAGAGACTGACTCGGACAAGCTAACACAGGTCTACTTCTTAGTCTCGCAGCCACGGATGAAAGGTCCAGCTGCCGCTCCACGTGAAAAGGTCATGCAACTGTGGAGACCAACTAAACACCACCACCTGCGGACCACACGGTCGCAGGCCCATGCCTGGCACCTCCAGAGACCCTGTCCCGGACTCGCTAGAGTGAGGCACTGGAAAAGGACTAGCTGGGGACCAGTGTTGACTACTAACGTCCGTACCCCCAACTACGAGTGCGCTACAAGCGACTAAAGACAAACACAAGTGTCACTGTCCCATTGTCATCTTTCCTTTGCCAGACGTACAACTCAAACATAGGAGTGAGGGTGTCCAGGTCAGATGACACAGACCTCAATGGTACAACGCAAGTACCGGGACAAAGCCCCGAGCTACAGCCTGGCTCACAAAGAACCTGGGGCACCCACTAGAGAGGTAACCACGGTAGGCGTCGTACTACTCGCCACGTACACAAAACCACGTGCACGTCACACACAAACCATGTGAAGACTCACGTAAACCGCGTGCACTAGTAGTCCACCACACGTGAACACCACGTAAACACGTAAAGAACCAACCATCTGCATACCCAATACGCTAATCTCAGAAAGCACGAGCTCTAGGTGCACCACAATTATCGTTGCACCGCTTGATAACGCTAAATATCTGATATAACAACATTTTCACAAAAACATGCTGGCGGCAACATCGACTGCCATCGATGGGATATAAACGGCAAGGTATCTGGCCATTAATCTCCCAGCTGAAGAACCTGACGTCAAACGATGTTGACTCCAAGCTCCTCGGCTACCAGTTCTCACAGAAACCCTAGGCCGATTCCACAAGTATCCTCGGCCTTAAAACCAGCGGGAAAACGCGAGGAAACACTTCCTCTAACATGCATGCATTCTAATTAACTCAAAACAACATGTTTCCATTATTAAATTGCTCAAACCACCAGTGTACCCCGCATGGATACCATTACCCGAAAACACAATTATCATGCAGTTTCATGCTTTCTAATTGCATTATCACAACCTATAGGAACTAAAGGGATCGTTCCCTACCTCAATACGCACTTAAACCTCCTAAATTATCTCGGTTCACACCGAACCCTCCACGAGCTCCTACGGCAGTTGCACCACGTTCCGACGTTTCCTTGGCCGATTCATCACCGTCTCGCATTCCACGTTCCTCCAATTATCCTTATACAGCTCTTGGAAGTAGTGGGGAAGCAAGAGGCATGAAGACAGGGAAAGGGAGAGGGAGATTGAGCTGAGAGAACTGCTCTCGGGTAGACTATATTCTGCAGGTCGCACAGGTTGGCGTCAACATGGCTGTCGCCAATCAGACCGCCAAGGCTAGACATCCATATCCCTTGTCGCCAAGTTCATATAGTAAACGTCAACACATATGGACGCCAATAAGTCAACGACCACACCTGGCCGCCAACTCCTACTCAACTGCAGCAGGTCATATTTTATTTCAGGACCCAACCTGCACCACACCTGCACACACCACACGTCTACACCACACTGACCTCACAATGGCCTTCACAACCATTACACACATGATCCATAAGGATCCGAAAAGCACACGACGTTACATTACTATCATCTAAAAAGAAAATTTCGACCTCGAAATTCAAAACACAATCCAAACTTAAACAACTTAAACAACTTAAACATACATACCTTTACAAGCACTATCATCTAAAAAGAAATACAAAAGCTTATTCAAACAGATAGGGATACCCTTTAGCCATCTCCTCGGCTAACTCTCAGGTATCCTCACCACCCAACCTATTTTCCCATTGCACTTTAACTAGCTCGATTTCTTTATTTCTCAGCTTCTTTATTTTTCGATCCGTGATCTGCACCGGATATTCTGGCATGGTCATATCCGGCCTCAGGTCACCACCTTGATAACTGATTATCTGAGCTGGATCTTCAATACACTTTCTTAACATAGAAACATGAAATATATCATGAACATCCGCAAAATCTGCTGGCAAATCCAGTCTATAAGCTGTTTCCCCAATTCTCCCAATCACCTGGAAAGGTCCCACATACCTTGGGCTCAACTTTCCAGTCTTGCCAAATCTCATAATACCTTTACTCAGGGAAACTCTCAAGAAAAAAAAATCTCCCACTTCAAACTGAAGTGGTCTCCTCCGGATATCTGCATAACTCTTTTGCCTACTTTGAGCTGCCTGCAACTTTTCTTTAATAAGCTTCACTACTTCTGTGGTTTGCTGAATCAATTCAGGACCCACTAATTTCATTTCTCCCACTTCATGCCAGTTCAATGGGGTTCTACATGGCCTTCCATATAAAGCTTCATACGGTGCCATCCCAAGACTAGTATGATAACTATTATTATAGGCAAACTCAACCATTCCCAAATGATGTTCCCAGTTACCTCCCCACACTAAACAACAAGCTCGCTACATATCTTCAATCGTCTGAATAGTCCTCTCTGTTTGACCATCTGTCTAGGGATGATAAGCGGAGCTATATCTCAGCTCAGTACCAATTACTTTCTGCAGACTTCTCCAAAAACCAGAAGTAAATCTTGGAACTCTGTCAGACACAATAGTCTTCGGAATACCATGCAATGGAAAAATTCTTTCAACATAAATTTTTTCAAATTTATCCACTATCCAAGGCATACTTACTGCCACTAATCTGCATACCTTAGTTAATCTGTCGACAAATACCCATATTCCATTATGCCCGGAACTCGATCTTGGTAAACCTGCCACAAAGTCCATGGCAATATCATCGCATTTCCACTGGGAATGGGCAACGGTTGCAATAACCTCCAAGCTTCTGATGTTCTGCTTTAATCTGTTGACAGATAGCACATCTTGCACCAAACTCTGCTATTTCTTTTTTCATATGAGGCCACCAGAAATGCTTTCTCAAATCATGGTACATTTTAGTACTACCGGGATGAATAGTGTACCTGGATTTATGAGCCTCTTCCAGCACTCGCTGCTTCACCTCTCTTTCAGCTGGAACAAACAACCTGCCTGTGAGCCTAACCACACAATTATCATCAATAGTAACTCTTTCCATTTTTACAATTTCAGCTAAACTTGTATCTGCTCTCTGAGCCTCAACAATCTGCCAATACAAGGACGGCTCAACAGCACTAGCAGCTAGTACTGCCCGTCGCTGACTACTGGGCACATACAAGGAGTTCTCCACTATCTCTTCATACAACTTCCATTCTTTAATCATCATCAGATTTATATATGTCTTTCTGCTCAAGGCATCTGCTACAACATTGGCCTTACCCGGATGGTAAGCCAAACTGAAATCATAATCTTTTAAATATTCAATCCATCTACGCTGACGAAGATTTAAATCTTTCTGCGACAAAATATACTTCAAGCTTTTATGATCTGTAAAGATTTCAAATCTCTCGCCATACAGTTAATGCCTCCACATTTTCAAAGCAAACACAACTGCTGCCAATTCCAAATCATGAGTGGGGTAATTCTCCTTTGCTGGCTTCAATTGTCTAGATGCATAAGCTATCACTTTGCCATGCTGCATAAGCACTGCGCCAAGTCCTCTTCTTGAAGCATGAGTATACAATACAAAACCACCACTCCCAGCCAGTAATGTCAATATGGGTGCTGTTGTAAGCCTTTTCTTCAATTCCATAAAACTTTCTGACATTCACTGGACCACACAAAAGGCACACCTTTCCTGGTCAATTTAGTTATAGGTGCCGCAATCTTAGAAAAATCTTGTATAAAGCGCCTATAATAACCTGACAATCCCAGAAAACTTCTAATCTCAGTTATTATCTTAGGCACTTCCATCTCATTACTGCTTCACTTACTTGGGTCCACTGCTACTCCTTTAGCTGAGATAACATGACCCAGAAACTGAATTTCTTTCAACCAAAATTCACACTTACTGAATTTGGCAAAGAACTGATTATCTCTTAACAACTGCAGGGTAAACCTCAAATGAGCTGCATGCTCCTCTTCAGATGCTGAATAAATCAGAATATCATCTATAAAGACCATTATAAATTGGTCCAAATACGAATGAAAAATTCTATCATCAGATCCATAAAACTGCAGGAGCATTGGTCAGCCCAATGGCATAACCACAAATTCATAGTGACCATATCTGGTTCTGAATGCTGTTTTATCTATATCCTCCTCTTTAATTCTCAACTGATGGTATTCGGACCTCAAATCAATTTTAGAAAATACCTTTGCTGATTACAACTGATCAAACATATCATCTATCCTCGGCAATGGGTACTTATTCTAATGGTCACATCATTCAACTTTCTATAATCAATACACATACAAAAACTTCCATCTTTCTTTTTCACAAACAATACCGGCGCTCCCCACGGGGAATGACTTGGTCTAATAAACCCTTTCTGCAATAGCTCTTCTAATTGCTTTTTCAATTCTTTAAGTTCTTCTGGTGCCATCCGATATGGAGCTTTAGTGATTGGCATGGTACCTAGCAGCAACTCAATGGTAAAGTCCACCTCTCTATGTGGAGCTAAACCAGGAAAATCTTCAGGAAAAACATCAGCAAATTCTCTAACAACGGGAACTGCTTCCACTGACTGACTAGCTTCTACTAGACTTACCAAGGCTAAATAAGCCACACATCCAGCATTTATCAACTTTCTAGCTCTAATTGCAGAAATTAGAAACTTAGAGGTATAAAAAGGCATACCATGATATTCAAATACTGCACCATTAGGATGACAAAACTTGATCTTTTTCTTTCTGCAATCTAGCATTGCTCCATAAGTCTCAAGCCAATCCATACCCAAAATAATATCATAATCTGTCAACTGCAGGGCATATAACCGACCCGGCATCTGGTTCCCTTCAATCATAACAGGAGCTTCATCTACATAGCTCGAAGTGAGCAGGAACTCACCCGAGGGAATCTCTACTACTAACTCACAAGACTTTTCCTCTAAAGGATGAGCCATGCAATCCAGAAATTCTTCGGAAATGAAAGAATGAGAGGCACCCGAATCAAATAAAACTCTTGCTGAATAATCATAAAGAGGTAAAGTACCTTCTATCATATTTGATGCCTTCGCCTGGGCTTGTGTGATAGCCATAACCCGGCCTCTTCCTCGCTGCTGCGGTGCTCCTCTGCCACGACCTGCCTGTGGCTGCTGAAACTGCTGAGGCTGCTGCTGCTGCAGCACACCTCTTCCATACCCATACTCTCTCGGATAGGGACAATTGTGAATCAAATGCCCCGGCTAATTACAATTATAACATCTATACCCTGGTGGAGTAATGGGCTGCCTGGCAGTACTTTGCTGCGACTCCTCCACCTCTGGCCTACCACGACCATGCCGAAATTGCTAACGACCTCCCCATCCTCTTCCTTTTCCTTTAAATGCTTGCTTCAATTTATGACCCCATTTACCAAAGCCAGATGAAGAAGGTCCTGCTGGTGCTTTACCCTTACTCGCACCCACTGACTGCTGCGGTAGCCGAAAACTACCTGAGCCTGACTCGCCCACCTGAAGAGTCCGAAGAGACCTCTCCAACGTAGCTGCTCTCTGGGCTGCTTCTTCCACTGTTTTACACATGAGAGGTACTATTGCATCTTGCAACTCCACTCTCAAACCTCTAATGAAATACTCAACCATCATATTATTATCTGATACTACATAAGGCGCATATTGGCTAAGCGCCATAAACCTCATCTGGTACTCTAAAACTGAAGAGTTACCTTGCTGGAGTGTCCAAAACTACTCTCTCTTCACTTGTTGCACTTGAATCGGAAAGAATGTATCGTTAAATACATCAAGAAATTCCGACCAAGTGATAGCCTCTTCTGTCCTGCCTGCGAAGGTGGTCTGCATCTTCAATCGCCACCATTCCAAAGCAAAACCCCGCAACTGATAAGCAGCTAACAAGACTCTTTCAATCTCATAGTCGCAAAAACTCTTTCAATCTCATGGACCCAGTGTTCCGCTGTATCTGGATTTGGCCCTCCTGAATAAGTAGGCGGCTGTAATCTCAGAAATTTCTCCACTTGCATCACTGGCTCCTCTGCTAATAACACTGGTGGTGGTGGTGGCACGGGTGCTACAAAACGCACCTCTACTCCTGGCAGAAGTTCTTTCTACAAGGACTTGACTATCAGATCTGGTCGATTGATGAAGAAGGATATCTTCTAGTCATGAATGAAAAAGATAAATGGACGGAGATGACAAGAAGAAGATTTCCTTAAACTGTAAGGCCAAAGCATCCTATGTTGTGCTCTTAGCAAGAAAGAGTTCAACCGCATATCAGCATGCAAATCCTCTATGGAAATGTGGGAAAAGTTAAGGATCACTTATGAAGGTACTGAAAAGGTAAAAGAAACCAGAATAGATATTTTGGTCACACAGTATGAGAGATTTCATATGCAGCCCAGTGAAAAGATTACATAGATGTATAGTAGGTTCACTGATATCAAAAATGGATTGGCTGGTCTTGGTAAGACGTATCAAATGGGAGATATGGTAAGGAAAATCCTAAGGTCCCTACCAGCCTCGTGGACCCCAAAAGTTATAGCAATAGAAGAGGCTAATGACTTGAAGATAATGTCATTAGAGAAACTCATTGGGTTCCTTATGGCCCATAAGATAAACATGGAGAGGTTGGGAGAATCATCTAGCAGAAAGAAACATACCAACGCTCTCAAAGAAGAAGAAGATACATCAGAAGAAGGCTTATATAGCAAGCGAGCATGAACAACAGCGAAGATGAAGAAGCACTGCTATCCAGAAGGTTACAACGCATACTAGCCAAGAAAAAGAATATCAGTCTGGTAGAAGGTACTTCAAGAAAGGAAAAGACTTCAAAAAGCTTGAAGTTAAAGATGCAAAGAAGACTGAACGATTTGCTATGAATGCAAGAAGCCCAGACATATCAAAGCTGAATGTGCGAAACTGAAAAAAAAAAAGTGAGTTCAGAAAGAAAGACAGCTCCAGAAGACCCAGAAGATACAAGAAGAAAGCCATGGTAGCAGCTTGGGACAACAGCAGCGACTCTGCCAGTGAGTCGAGTTTCAGTGGAGGAGAAGAAGAAGAGGCCAACCTGGCATTCATGGCTAACGTTGATGAAACAGTAACATCTGACTCGTCCTTTTCTTCATGTAACGAATCAGATTCTGATAATTTAGAAGAAGCTTTTAATGAATTATGCTTCAAATATAAAGAGGTATGCAAATCACTAAAAGTCAGTAAGAAAAATACTACATGTTTAGAAAATACTAATTCAGATCTAAAATCTAAAAATAAACAATTAGAAAAACAAATCACAGAGCTAAAAAGAAGAAACAATTGCTGTGTGAGGACCTGAAAAATAAAATGAACAATTAGCAATCTTGGAAAACCAAGAAATAGTGAACAAATTAAAACAGGAAGTTAACACATTAACAACAGAAAATGAAAAAAATATCTAGCACATGAGAGAAATTTACAAATGGCAAAACAACCTTAATACTAAAAGGAGCTAGAAGATCTGGTAGAATGAAACATGGATTAGGCTATACTCCTCTCGATAACGAAGATACAACAGTATACCCTAAAATATATCCAACACCTAAGTTTATACCCGAACAATATATCGCATACAAGTCAAACTTTAAATATATTCCAAATGAGAAATTAAGTAAAATATCTTGTTGTAGTCATTGCAACAAGTTAGGTCACATTAAAATGACATGTCCAACTAAACATAAAATATGGAGAATTAAAAGGAAATTGATGATACTAACCAACCAGGACCCAAAAGAACATGGGTACCTAAAGCTTAGTATTTTCATTACAGGTAAACCTTCGAGCATCTAAATGGTACTTGGATAGCGGATGCTCAAGGCACATGTCAGGGAACAAAAAGCTATTCTCCCATCTTGAAGCTGAAGAAGGCACAGTCACTTATGGAGATAATGGAAAAGTGACTGTGATAGGTAGCGGATCAGTAGAGAGTAAAGGCAAAACTGTTATCGAAGATGTTCTATGCGTCAAAGGATTGAAGCATAACCTTATCAGTATCAGCCAACTGTGTGATAAAGGACATCAAATCAGATTTCAAGAATCAAAATCCAGTATTATGAAGGATGGTGCAGTCATTCTTGAAGCTAACAGAGAAAAGAACCTGTATGTACTTTATCTAGAAGAACTAAAGGACCAGGACATATGTCTCGCAGCAAATAAAGAGCAGTCAACAGATCTCTGGCACCGAAGACTGGGCCACTGCAGCTTGGATGGCATGAGAAAGTTGATCAAGAGAAGCTTGGTGGAAGGTCTACCCAAGGTAAGTGCAAAAATGAATGGTGTCTGTGGGCCATGTGCAAAAGGAAAGCACTTCAAGTCATCCTTCAAGTCAAAGACTGTGGTAACTACCTCTAAACCCTTAGAACTTCTACATATGGATCTATTTAGGCCAATGAGAACCACAAGTCTCGAAGGAAAGAACTTTGGATTTGTTATAGTAGATGACTACTCCGGTTTATATGGGTATCCTTCCTGGAGCATAAGGAAGATACATTCGACAGCTTTGTCACCTTCAGTAAGAAGATGCAGAAAGACAAGAAGCACAGCATTATTGGTATTCAATCAGACCATGGAGGAGAATTTCAAAATGAGAAATTTGACAAATTCTGTGATGATCAAGGGATAGAGCATAACTTCTCAGCACCAAGGACACCACAGCAAAATGGAGTTGCTGAGAGGAAGAATAGAACCCTATTGGATATGGCAAGGACAATGCTATCAAAATATGATTTGCCAAGATATTTTTGGGCCGAAGCCATCAACACAGCATGCTACATAATCAACAGAGTGATGATCATGCCAATCCTGAAGAAGACTGCATACAAATTATTCAAACAGAAGTAGCCAAAAATCAGTCACTTCAGAATCTTCGGGTGTCCATGCTTCATCCACAACAACAGAAAAATGGACATTGGTAAGTTAGATTCAAAATCAGACGAAGGTATATTCATGGGGTATGCTTCTAAACCTAAACGATATAGAGTATTTAATAAGCGTACTTTATTGATTGAACAATCTGTGCATGTTATTTTTGATGAAACTAACCCTTCCTTGAGAAAGGATGTTGATAGTGATGATGATAATACATATGAATTGTCTAAGAAGCTAAAGAACACATCCATTGAGGACAAGGAAGATCCACCCTTGGAAGATCTACAACAAAAAGACACATCACATAGCAATCTTCCAAAGGAATGGAGGTACAAAAGAGATCACCCTCTGGACAACATAATTAGAGATCCATTTGTTTGGGTAAGAACAAGAGGTAATGCAATCTCTTGTGATTATTAGCCTTTGTATCACAAATAGAGCCTAAGACAGTCAATGAAGCACTGTTTGATGAATCTTGGTTATTAGCCTTGCAAGATGAACTTAATCAGTTCAAGAGAAACCATGTATGGTCACTTGTTCCGAGACCATCAGATCATCCTATGATTGGCACCAAATGGGTGTTTAGGAACAAACTGGATGAAGCCGGTGTGATCATACGAAACAAGGCCAGACTGGTAGCTCAAGGCTATTCCCAAGAGGAAGGCATAGATTTTGATGAAACCTATGCACCAGTAGCTAGACTTGAGGCAATTAGGATTTTACTTGCATATGCTTCTGCATTAAATTTAAAGCTCTTTGAAATGGATGTAAAATCTGCCTTTCTAAATGGTTTCATAAAGGAGGAAGTTTATGTTGAACAACCTCCCGGTTTTGATGATATTGATTTTCCAAATCATGTATTTATGTTGCATAAAGCTTTATATGGTTTTAAACAAGCACCAAGAGCCTGGTATGAAAGGCTCAATGCATTTTTGTTAGAACATGGTTTTATTAGAGGTCAAGTAGATGGTACTTTATTTATTAAGTCCAAAGTAAAAAATATACTGATTGTGCAAATATATGTTGATGATATAATCTTAGTTCTACTGATGAATCTCTTAGCAAGTATTTTTAAAAGCTTATGCAGGGAGAATTTAAAATGAGCATGATGGGGGAGCTCAATTACTTCCTAGGACTGCAAATCAAGCAAGGAAAAGAAGGATCACATATCTGTCAAGCTAAATATACCAAAGAACTACTAACAAAGTTTGGATTTGAAAACACCAAGCCACTGTCAACATCAATGAGCACATGAACAAGGCTAGACAGTGATAAAGATGGTAAGAAAGTAGATCATAAGCTTTATAGAGGTATGATAGGTTCATTACTTTATTTAACAGCAAGTAGACCTGATATATTGTTTAGTGTATGCATGTGTGCTAGGTATCAGGGAGATCCTAGAGAGTCTCATTTAATTAGTATCAAACGAATTTTTAGATACTTAGCTAAAACTCATGATCTAGGATTATGGTATCCAAATTCATGTGAAAGTAATTTAGTAGGATATTCTGATGCTGACTACGCTGGATGCAAGATAGATAGAAAAAGCACCAATGGTTGTTGTCAATTTCTTGCAGGGTGTCTAATTTCGTGGTCTTCAAAGAAACAAAATTTAGTAGCACTGTCAACAGATGAAGCTGAGTATGTGGCTGCTGGAAGCTGTTGTACACAACTCTTATGGATTAAACAACAACTTGAGGATTATGGACTTCAAATCAAGACAATTCCCTTGCTGTGCGACAACACTAGTGCTATAAATCTAACCAAGAATCTAGTTCAGCACTCAAGGACAAAGCATATAGAGGTTAGGTATCATTTTATTCGTGATCATGTAGCTAATGGTAATATAGACATTTCTTTATTGATACACAAAATCAGTTAGCAGACATCTTCACAAAGGCCCTACCGGAAGAGAGGTTCACATCTCTTAGAAGGGAACTAGGCATGTGCAAATTGTGAGTGATTTATCTGCATATAACTAAAATAATGATTATTTCTTAACATCAGTAATTCTCTCCCCTGAAATTAAGCAAAATTCTTTTAAAAAAATTATTTGCTTCATACTTATCTGTGATGGGTTGTTTATTTTAAAGCATTTATTCGTCTCGAAATCATTTCTATTTGTCGTTTTATGCCTTTATGGCGTCAACATCTCAGAAGTCACTTTATCTTTACTCTATATATATCCCGAAGTCTGTGTTGCAACGATTCATATACTATACTTCATCTCTTTCAACTTGCGTGAGACGATAACCCTATTGACTCCGGCATCGACTCCTTGCCATTTTAAATCTTCCACCCCTTCCCGCGAGAAATTTCGTGAGGGCTTCTGCTCCAATCTTCCTTCCAACCATCGACAATCTTTTCCCTCTCAAAACCATGGTCGTTTCTGGAACTTCCATCACCGTCGGGGGCTATGGAGCTGTGTTCCTCACCGCCGAGCTACAGGAAAGGTTTACAACTGTGAAGACCAAGCTATGCGGGCACAAGGCAGTGGATGTGGCTGATTTTTAAATGAATGAGATGCACAACATCATGTCAACAATGGAAAGAATGAAATGGACTAAGATAGCTACTCTATCAGAGGTGTGTTATCCAGACCTTGTCATGGCATTTTATGTTTGCTTGAAGATTGAGGAAGACGGGTCCTTGACTTCCATGGTCAAGGGAACCCAGATTAGGATCACTTATGATCTGTTGGAATCGTTGTTTGATGTGTCTACCTCCGGTCACAGTGAAGTACACACCGTCGATGTTCAGGCAAAGGGTTTAAGGATTGATGGTTTTGAGTTCAAGCTGAAAGATAGAAAGATAGATTTAATTAGTTGAATGCATTCAATCGTATTTTACATTTCATAGTTTGTCAGATATTGGTCCCAAGGAGTGCCACCTTCTCTACATGCACTAAAGCGGACTCCGATATGATGTTCTGGGCTATCCAGAACCATAGTATAAACACGACAGAGGTGATTCTGGAAAGGATGATGTTTGCATCTGCTCAGAATTGGGATAAGAAGAGCAGGCTAAATGTGTCTCTACCATATGCCCATTTGCTAACCACAGTTTTCCAGCATTATGGGATCAGTGTGGTTGGAGCAGTTTCTGAGAAAATGGACCAAGCCATTCGAAGTAGAAATTTGAAGAAGAGTAGATTTTCATTGGTAGCTGGGGTATGGACCAAAACCTCAGTAGCTGAGGGTGAAGCCATCATTGGTGAAGCCCAAGAAGTTCAAATTGGAGAAGCAGAAGTGGTTGTAATAGTTGCAGCCCCTAGAGTTTCAGTGATTCAAGAAGAGGCAGCTCAGGTAGAGGTAGTAGCAGCAGAACCAGAAGTTCAGCAGGAAGTTATAAGAGAAGAGACGTCAACAGTTCAAGAAGAGCACTTTGTAGCAGCTCCAGCCGTGCAAGAGGAAGTCAGAGCAGAGATTTCATCTGTACTCGAAGAACAAGCAGCAGATCTTCAGGAAAATGAAGTAGAGGACAGCTTTATGGCACCAGTGGGCAGCTCAAGAAGGATTGAGGATATTCCTGTAGAGAACATTGAGCCCGTGGGATCAGTTGATGAAATTGTAACCCCACCAGTTGTGCCTTCAATTCTCAAGAATGTGCTAGATTCCATAACCAGCACCCAAGGGGGGCATCAGCCAAAGATTGTGTGTGAAGATGTGGCAGCAGGCCACAGTGAGAATGCTCAGTTGGAAGAGGCTCCTAGTCAGGGGAGCAAGAAATAGTTGCTGAAGATAATGTTCCAGAGGTCGTGGCATCAGGCCACAATGAAGAAACTGTTATGCAAGTTGCTTCTATTCAGAGGGAGCATGAAGAAAATTCCATTACTGTTGCTCCTATTGAGGGGGAGCATGTAGTCGAGCAGGCAGCACCAACTCAGGGGGAAGGCACAACCACGAACCCCCAGGTGGACTCATTTCAAGAAGGCCTCACTGCCAGTTCCTCAGAATCTGAAGATCAAGGATCTATTGAGCCAGATTCTAGATCAGTTGAGAAAGGCAAAAATGTGGTCCCTAAAGTTCCTCTCCTTAGCAGTAGGGTACATCACAACTCAAGGAAAAAGAAGGTAAGGGTAAATTTGAAGCCTGTTATAGACAGATTAGATGCTCATAGAGAGATCCTATGCTCAGTCCAACATGACATTTCTTCCATTTTCGTGAGCCAAAGTTCTGGAGCCAATCAAGTTGGAGCCTTGGCCACTGAGCTCCAAGGTATAAAAGAAGAATTAAGGATCAACAAGAATGTGCTAAGATGGATGAAGAATGAATTTGGAAGTATAAAGGCATCCGTATTAGAGTTATCAACTCTTGTGAAAGCTCAACATCCCCCACAACACTCTGAGCCTCCTGTTGAGAAAGAGGCAGCCATTACCGGGCCATCAGGGCCATGGGTAGTTGAAGCAGAATCTGCAAAGATTGTGGAAGATTCAGGGCCATCAGGGCCAAATATTGTTGAAGAAGTGGCAGCTTGAAGGTTAGAAAATGCAGAGCTGTCTGGGCCATCAGGGCCAGCAGAGGATGTGTCAGGGCCACTCGGCCCAATGGATTTCGAAGCTGCACAGTCCAGAGTAGAAGAAGAGCCAGTAACTACTGAGCCCCCTAGCTCATCTCCTCTTCCCACTCCAGCACCCCCTTCTCCACCATCATCCTCCACAGCTCTACCAGCTCCTACTACCTTCAAACAACCTATTCCTAGAAACATTTCTTCACCTACCCCTTTTCCCTCTCAATCATCCTCATCACTTGCTTCCTCCACCTTCATTCTTCCTCCTCCTTCTGAGGCACCTCCAGCCTCCTCCTCAGCTAGAGCTTCCTCTTCAGGTCCCTCATTTGTAGAACCATCTCTACCATATCCTTCTAATGCAAACTCCTGCCTTCACCCTCCCACTCCTCCCTCTTGTGTCGCCATCATTCCTGAAGTTGCACAAATTACCCATGTCACCGTTCAGGACATCAAGAATAAGTTCGAAGAAGCAATTCTTTGATCAGTCCTATCCCCTGGCACTCATGTTCATGGGACAGGTTTCTCCCGCCCTATACCCAAAAAGAGAAAAACTTCTTCCTCCACGTCCAGTTCTTCTGAGCCTCGCTTTCCACCTCTCTGGTTTTCCTTTATTGAAACTTGAAGGACGTCTCTTTATGAAGAATACCTTATGAAATGTGTTTTCGCACACATTTTCAACCTTCCTCACCTTAATCCTACCGACCACTTCACCCTTGTTCTCCCTCTCTCTTCTCTCTCCAAGGCTGAACAGTTAAAAATTTTCTCTATGACTGAAGCCAAGACTGAAGAACAATGGGCTAGGGGCCATCAGGCCCTCTATAGGAAGTTTCTCTCTACTTGTGCTGCTCGAAATCCTCCCAGGGATCACCCTCTCACCCTCTCAGAGTGGTTCCTAATTCACCACAGGAATACCTTTGCTCCTTTCATTCAAAAGGAGAACAAGCTTATCCGCCACTACAAGATGTACAGTGACTACTGCTATCTCCACAATCAACCTAAAGTTCAACTTGGTCAGTTCAAGACGGCCATTTCTCTTCTACATTCAACTGTTGCTCACACCCACTCTATTGCAGTTGATTTCGCTACCTTAGAGATTCCTGATGTGGTGTTTCTACCTCCCATCCACTCCCTTGTCATGGAATCATCTATGGGCACCTTAATCTTTGAAAGATATGCAAGGGTCATGGCCAGAGTCTCAGTTCAGTTAGGCAGGTCCTTGCCATTCCACCGGTTTGTCTTCAGAGAATATTATAGGGGCCACATCATGTCTGATATCCTGCCCCCATTTTGTCTGAATGCGAGAGGTTATCTCTAAAGAGATATGCGGAATAACACAATATGGTAATCTAGAAGGGGGGGGGGGGTTGAATAGATTACGACAATTTCAAATTACTGATGGCTTCTTTTTGGTTCTACAGCGATCTTAATGAAACTTGATTAGAATTCGATTGAGTATAAGAAGCTTAAGTTGATAAAAAAGAAAACAGGGTATCAAGCGTGCGTATGAACAACGTGCCTACCAAACATCTATCGCAGAATGCGAACAAACCATGGGACACGATGATTTAAGGTGGTTTAGAGTACACAACTCGTGTATCCTACATCCACCGTCCACACACACACGCAGAAATGACTGCTTATGAGCGAGTTCAACACAACAACTCACACACACACACGTTGTCTGATGAACCACGATCAGAACAACCACAAACTCGTGAGTCAAGCACAGGGATGCTTGAAACACAACCACACACACACAATGGAATGGAAATTGTGAAATGGAGAAGAATTTAGAGTTGGGGAACAAATCCAGTTGGAATTCTTCTCGTGGATCGTCCAGACGCTCTTCAAACTTCGATTGGATGTAGACTGATCGATGTAGAAGGTTGAATTGACGACGATCCGGCTTCAGCTCCGCATAGATGGTGATTCCACGACGATCTGGGCGGAAGATTGAAGCAGAGCAGCAAATTGGGGCTTTTCCTCTTGGTCCTTGGAGGCTCTTGGTTGGGAGGCTGATCTCTGTGAATTTTGCTCCAAAAGGATGTTATATAGTGTTAGGTAAAGGTGGGGGTCGTGGAGGAAGGAAACACCCAAATGGGGCCGGAGTTGGAATCTCTTAATCTCATGTTTCCGTCGTCTGTCGACAGGTGCACTTGCATCTGTCGACAGATGCACTCAGGCTGAGAACTGGGTTTCAGAATCTGAATTTCGGAGTGTATCTGTCGACAGGTTAATTTGTATCTGTCGACAGGTGCACTCAGGGATACAAACTTGAGGTCTGTCTTAGGTTGTCTGTGTGTATCTGTTGACAAGTAATTTGCATCTGTCGACAGGTGCACTCAGAGATACAAAAACTGAGCTCTGTCTTGGGTTGACTGTGTGTATCTGTCGACACATGCCCTGGGCCTGTCGACAGATACATTGCTTTGACATTTCCTTGGTCTGTTTGCTCATCTCTTTGATGCTCCATCTTTCATTCTTGTGCACCTATATGTAAATACATTGTTAGTGATATACATTGTATGATTTAGCAATATTTAACACAATCACATTCATGGTGCTTTTCATGTTAGTTAGCACATCAATTTTGCATTACATCAATGTTCAAGGATATTAATGTGATCATCAAAAACATGATATATTGAAAACCCAACAATCTCCCCCTTTTTGAGATGACACAAAACATTCAATTGATGCATAATAGATGTTCTCCCCCTTTTTGACAACATAAAAAGGTCAAGTCATGCACATATTAGAGACAAATAAACATGAACTGTGAGTTTTCATTGATTGATCATTCAAATTTCACAGTACAAGAGACAATCATTACATGACTCAATAAAATTCAAAAGGAAGGGAAATAACATGAACAAGCAAAAAGACAGGACTAGTGAGACTAACTCCCAGCTAAGACTCTTGACGACCTCTAAGGACCCTGAGACCCTCTATTCATTGTCATGTCCAGTAGGTGGAGGATGACGGGATCCAGCTCTCTCGGAGTAGAGGTAATCAAGCCCATCTCGGATATGCACGTGAGACTCATCCAGAGAGTTGAGGCGAGCATCCACTTGATCAAATCTAGAGTTCAGTTGAGCAAATCCGAGGTCATTTATTGATGCATTTGTGCCAAATAATCACGAAGAGATTGTTCTTGAGGCATAGGGACATCAGCAATTCTTGAGGTTGATCAGGCATTCGCTCATCCTGAGAGTCTTCATCAGCGCTTCATTATCGTCATGGTCTTCATTGTCTTCTTCGTTGTCTTCTTCATCATCTTCTCATCATCACCTTGTTGTTCTTGCCCTTTGAGATTTCTTGTCACTACACCGTCTACAAACTTGTAGCCCATTCGGTGAGCGGCAGTGAGGTCAAATGCACTGCGGGATTTTAAGGAGATGAGCTCACTTGAAGGGATAGGAATGCCAATGAAAATGAGAAGAGAGGTGATAGGGCAAGCATATGACATTGATCTCTTGGTGTTAGAGAAACACCGACGGATGAGGCTTAGCATGAGTTCAGGCAGATTGATTTGTTGACACTTGAGGAAGAATATGAATAAAGAGTTATGGACCTCAGTGACTAATTCTCGGCTTCCATCCTTCAGGATGATCAAAGTAGTGAAGATATGATGGATCATCCGGATTAAAGGAGGAAAGGAGTTGGCCTTCAAGCGTGCAATTTTCTTAGTGGAGTCATAAGGTTGCAACGTGAGAAGTTCATAGTACTCAGAAGCGGAAGGAGTATAGTTGAAGATTTCAACTCCTGAGTTTGGGATTTGAAGGGCTGTCGAGACAAGATTTGCGGTGAGGCGAAAACGAGTGCCTTTTACCGAAGAAAAAAGATCTCCCTGATCGAAAATCCCTAGGTTATTGAAAAACTCTGTGACGGCAGTTGGAGAGTATTGCAAGTGTGAGTACAGAAAGGATGTCCACCCTTGAGTGTCAAAGTAGGGTAGGAGTGAGGGGAACATCGATCCTAAGGACTCAAAGTCCACATACCGGGATTGGACGAGTTTCTTGAAGGTGCCTTGTACCCGGATGAGATGGAGACCCTGAGGAACAATGAGTTCCGGCAAACGATCTTCGCGAAGCTTGCTACGATGTTCTGAAGGAGCCCTGGAACTCTCTCCGACGTCCGTCGAAGCACGACGACGGAGAGTGAGAATCTTGGTCTTGGGTGCCATCTCAGGAAGGAGGTGAGAATGGCATTTGGGAGGAGAGTGAGGGATCAGAGAGGAGCAGCGAGATCGTCGGAGACGGATCGGATCTTGAGCCCTGGAGGGGGAAGAGAGGGGTTTGGAGAAGAGGAGGAGGAAATGAGAGGGGAATGGTGGAAATGGTCGTGGGAAGCCTTTAGAATAGGTTTATAAGGGATATATAAAAGAGGCCCCACACAAAAGACTTGAACCGGCGTGAGTGTTGGGTGCAAAAATGAATCTGGGTCGTCGGCTATCGACAGATGACCATATGTCTGTCGACAGATAACCACTTTTTGGCTGAAACTTGATTTTTTGCAACATTTTTCAAAGGGTCAAGTGTTCATTTGGCATTTTAGGGTAAAATAGGTGTATGTACAAGATAAAAATGCATATCATTATGATGAAGACATGACACAATTCTACAATGATTTTGAATTAAAACTGATGAGTTCTTTAATTAGATCATGAGAACACATTTCACAAAAGCCAGTGAAAATTAAATAACTCTTTTGATTAAGGCCATTGAAGAAAAAAATGCATCTAAATAGAGATGATAGTCAGATGACATTTGAATTAGATGGCCACAAGACATCTTACCCATAAAAAGCACATTGGACTTGACAAAAAAAATTTCCGGAGGCTTCACTCTATTTCTAGTATGATTGTAGGATCTTTAACAACGAAGATGGAAAGAGTGGCAATGAGGAGCACTTTCACTTTTTCATGTGAAGGTAGACATTTGTGATGCCAATACCCCCAGTTACTCAATGTGAGTGTCCATTAAGCCATTGTGTAGAGATAATGAAACAACCTTTTGACGCGAAGACGACATTGGTGATGCCCATGTCCCCGGTTACTTAGTGATTTTCATCATTGCTCTACCTCCATCCCATAAATGAAAGATAATTTTTTTTTTATTGAAATGTAGAAATGGTAGATTTCTCCCTTTATTTTGTTTTTACTTTTCGTCAAGTACATGAGATTTCTTTAGGAAAGTGATAATGTAGAACATTAAATTCAAGGACCTTCTGATTTTTCAAATCATTTGGATTCATGTTTAATGACAAGGGAGTTATTCAAAGGAGATGTTTAAAAATCATTTGGTTTGCTCATTGTGTTCAAAATGATCTAAATGGTCCTCAATCAAGTGTTGTATCAAACATCATTTAGATTTGATTCACGACTTTGACATGAAGTGGATATGAAAGGTTATATTGCACAAAACAATCCAATGTTTACCTTTAAATCAAGTAATGAACACTTTATTGAAGTATGAAGAAGGAATGAGAAAATAGTGAGATTGTGTTTATCTCTCGACAGTAGGAATATGTCTGTCGACAGATGCACACAGACTGATGAATTGAAGTTTCAGTTAGAGCAAATCTGAGTGTAGCTGTCGACAGATGGAATGTGTCTGTCGACAGATATGAGCAGAGTGGATTTTTCTGGTTTAAGTTTAAGTGCACATGAAGTTCAAGGAAGTGAGGATTAAACATTGAATTGAAGGAATAGTTTCCTCATGAAAATACTCATCTACCCTGAACTTACTCCCCCATAGTGTGTGCACGTGTTGACACAACATTTAAGCAAGGATTCATACAAGCATTTGATACAAGGCAAACATGTTCATTTCAAGAATATCATACACAAGCACATGGTCACAGAAAAAGCATTGTTTCATGGAGTTAACATGATAAAATGTAAGGAAACTAAAATCCTATGTGAAGTACAGGACCTTTATGCAATGGGACTATGGATAATGGCGGAGAATGTTCCTCACGCATGATGATAGTTTCCAAACAAGCCGAACTTGTTCTTCCACAGTTCACCATTTGATATACCACATAGTCATTCACACATAAAGAACATGTACTCCAATATGGAGAATTAGTTTCATTGCATTTTACACAAACCCAATTCTCTTCTTAAGGATGTGAATCTATCTTCAGACAAGGGTTTGGTGAAAATGTCAGCCAATTGTTTTTTTGTGGGAATGAAATTAAGTTCCAAGGTTTTATTGGCCACTTCATCTCTCAAGAAATGATGACGGATTTCAATGTGTTTAGTCCTTGAGTGTTGGACAGGATTTTTGAATGGTTGATAGCACTTGTGTTGTCACATAGTATAGGTGTGCATCCAATTCCAGTATTATAATCAGCTAACTGACTTTTGATCCACAACACTTGAGCTGCACAACTTCCTGCAGCGACATATTCTGCCTCTGCAGTGGAGAGTGCAACCGAGTGTTGTTTCTTGGATGCCCACGAAACCATGCAACCGCCAAGGAATTGGCATATCCACTAGTGCTTTTTCTATCAATTTTACATCCAGCATAATCAGCATCAGAATAGGAATCAAATCAAAACTACTGCCTGTTGGATACCAAAAACCCAAATTGCATGTACCTGAGAGATATCGAAATTTCTCTTGACTGCAATTAAATGGCTTTCCTTTGGACTAGATTGATATCTAGCACAAAGCAAACACTGAATGTATATCCGGTCTACTTGCAGTAAGATAAAGGAGTGAGCCAATCATACCTCGGAAGTGCTTTGCATCTACCGGTTTACCTTTCTCATCATTTTCCAATTTGATGCTTATGCTCATTGGGGTGGAGGCTGGTTTAGCTTGCTCAAATAGAAATCGTTTGAGAAGCTCTTTGACATATTTTTCTTGATTTATGAAGAAGCCTTCTTCATGTTGTTTCACATGCAAACCAAGAAAGAATTGCAGCTCCCCCATTAGACTCATCTCAAATTCACCGTGCATGTGTTTAGAAAATTCTTCACATAGTGAAGGGTTAGTAGAACCAAATATAATATCGTCCACATAAACTTGAACAACAAATATGTGATTGCGAACTTCTTAGTGAAGAGTGTTTGGTCTACTTTACCTCTTGAGTAGTTTTTGCTTACCAGAAAATTGCTTAGTCTATCATACCAAGCTGAGGTGCCTTTTTCAAACCATAAAGAGCTTTGTGCAATTTATACACATGATTAGGCATTTCAGAATTTTCAAAACTTGTGGTGAGAGACATAGACTTCTTCTTTGATATAGCCATTTAAGAAATCATTTTAACATCCATTTGATAAAGATTGAACTTATGGGAGCATGCATATGCCAATAAAATTCTGACTGCTTCTAATCTGGCTACAGGAGTAAAGGATTCTTCAAAATCTACACCAAATTCTTGATTATATCCTTTTGCAACGAGTCTAGCTTTATTTCTGACCACTTTTCCTTCTTCATTAAGTTTATTCCTAAACACCCATCTAGTTCCTATGATAGAAATTTCAGGGGTTCTAGGAACTAAACTCCATACATTGTTTCTTTGAAATTGACCAAGTTCCTCATGCATAGCATCAATCCATGAGTTATCTTTTAAGGCTTCTTCAACATTTTTGGGTTCCACTTGAGAGACAAAAGCAAAAAGATCATGTTCAATTATTTGTCTAACTTGAGACCTTGTTTGAACAGAATCATTTAAACTACCTATCACATCATCAAGTGGGTGATCTTTGGAATACCTCACATTTGTGATTGTTGAAGGGCCGGGAGCATCTTGTCCTTGAGGAATTTGATCTTGTGAATGTGTTCTTCAGGAGGTTCACCTTCTAGTGGATTTTCTTATGTTTTCATCTTGTTTTTTGAAGGCTTTTTCATCATCTTCATCATAGTCCTTGTGAAGATATCCACCTATGGTCTTAGAACTTTCTTCAGATTTGTCTTTTGCTTTGACTTGTAGGTCCTTAAGTGATGTTCCTCATCTTCTTTTTCAGTTCTATTAACAGTCAAACTGTTAGTTTTGGCATAAGTCTCATCAAAAATAACATGTGGAGTTTCTTCCACAGTGCGTGATTTATTGTTAAACACCCTATATGCCCTAGAGTGTTCTGAGTAGCCTAGAAAAACACCTTGATCACTTTTGGCTTCAAATTTATCTAAATCAGATTTATCATTGTTATGAATAAATACCTTTGAGCCAAATACTCGGAAGTACCCAGGGTTGGGTTTCTTACCTTTCAACAAATGGTAGGGGGTTTTCTTTATCACAGGTCTTACCATGGCTCTGTTTAGAATGTAGCATGAAGTGTTCACTGCTTCTGCCCAAAAGCTTCTTGAGAGTTGGCCTTCAACCAGAAGAGTGCAAGCCATTTCCACCAATGTTCTGTTTTTCCTCTCCACTACTCCATTTTGTTCTGTAGTCCTTGGGGAGGAGAACAGATGATCGATCCCTTGGTGCCTGCAAAAATCAGAAAATACATTGTTATCAAATTCTCCCCCATGATCGGTGCGGATTGAGCATATTTATTCACATTGCCATGCTCAATCTT
This sequence comes from Colocasia esculenta, assembly GCA_014218235.1. Taxonomy (NCBI): domain Eukaryota; kingdom Viridiplantae; phylum Streptophyta; class Magnoliopsida; order Alismatales; family Araceae; genus Colocasia; species Colocasia esculenta. The sequence continues at coordinate 61,880,240 of CM024762.1, forward strand.
GTTAAAGAATTCTTGGAAGATTGTAAGTGTTTCACTTTTGTGTGCCAAGAATTTGACCCATGTGAACCTAGAAAAATCATCTACAATGACAAAACCAAAACGTTTGCCATTGAGACTTAGAGTTCTAGTTGGTCCAAAAGGTCCATGTGCAGCAGTTCATATGGTTTAGATGTGCTTATCGGTGCTTGGATTTGAATGACTTCGGGGTTTGTTTTTCCTGTGCACATGCATCACAAAAACTTTCATTGTTGTTAAAAGAAATGTCAAGAAGTCCACTTACTAATTTGAGCTTCATGATCTTGTGCAACACGTTGTAGCTCGCATGGCCAAGCCTACGATGCCACAATGTCAATTCATCTTGTCTATTTGCAACAAGACACAAGTTGTCATTTTCTAGATCATCTAAGTCAACTAAGTAAATGTTATTCACTCTTTTTCCAAAAAATTTTACACTTCCTGTTTCTTTATCAACAATTTGACATGAATTTGATTCAAAGATGACGTTGTGACCTTTATCACATAATTGATTTATGCTAAGCAAATTGTGATTAAGTCCATCAACTAACAGTACATTTTCAATTGAATTGGAGGGACACTTACCAACATTACCTGTGCCAATGATTTGGCCTTTGTTGTTACCTCGTAAAATGACTTGTCCTCCATCTTTCTCCACTAGAAAATAGAATTTAGCTTTATCGCCCATCATGTGCCTCGAACAGCTGCTATCCAAGTACCATTTGTTTTGATGTTGGGCTGCTAGGCATTCCTGCATAGGTGGATCAGACAAGAGGTTTTGGTACCCAAATTACTTTGGGTCCCAAAATTTCATTCATGCAACAAAGTAAATGCTTAGGAATCCAAACTTGTTTGAATTTCTATTTCTTTGGATTATTCCAGCATTGTTTTTCATCATGACCAATCTTTTACACACATTGCATGAAGGAATTTTCTTTTCAATTTTTCTGCTTGATAGACTGTTTATTAGTTGAAGTTGTTCTTGCCTGTCGACAGGCACCATTCCATCTGTCGACAGGTGGCTTTTCTTATGTTTGTTGAGAACATTTTGTTTGGGTTGCAATAGTTTGGTCTGAGATGGACTTGTGTTATGCTTTGTGGGAACATGCTTGCTTGTGCTTGGGCTAGGATCAACAAAGGAAGTGATCAATGACTCTCCTATTTTCTTTTGTTTGACAGGTTGATATCCTAACCCATGCTTGGTTACATGTATTTTAGCACCCAAAACAGCATCTAGATTTTGCTTTCCTTTTACAAATTTCATCAAGTCTTCAGATTTCTCTTTCAATTCAGTTTTAGTTTGTTCCAACTTTTTCTTGTTTCTAGATGTTCTTCTTGAAGGAATTCAAGAGAATGGCTTAAACAGTCCTTTTCCTTTTATGTTTCTTGTAATTTCATTTTCAAGCAATCCATCTCTTCACTACGAGTCTTTTCATCAATTTTCATCATTTCTATTTCTTTTGTCAGGAATGCAATTCGCTCATCGTGATTTTTATCATGCACAAGGGAGTTGCATTTCTTTTTCAATGCCTTATTTTTAGATCTATATTCACAAAATTTTTCAAATAGTGTAGTGTATGCTTCCTCCCATTCACTTGCAGTATAATTATCAAATGAGAAGTTTACCTCGGTGGAGTCATCACTCCTTGCCATTAAGCATTTAACTTCTTCATCATCGGATGTTTCTTGTGCATCTTCATCTTCATCTTCATCACATTGCTTTGGCTTTTTTGAAGATGAATTTTTCTTTCTTCAGCTTCTTCTTGAGTTCTGGGCATTCTCCTCTCATGTGCCCCTGTTTCTTGCATTCATAACAAACGATATCAGATTTTTTGTTGGACTCATATTTCTGCGAAAAAAAATTCTTTTGAAAAGGTTTGGAGTTACCTGTGTCTCTCCTTTTGAACTTCAGAAATTTCTTGAATTGTCTAGTGAGCATTGCCATTTCATCATTATCACTCTCACTAGATGCTTCTTGCTCATCACTATCTTGTTGAATGGATCTCTTGGAGCTTGTTGATGTTTTGTTGGATGCTTTTAAAGCAATTGACTTCCTAGGATTTTTTTCCAATTCTTTTCTTTTGATGTTGATTTCATATGTCAATAAGGAGCCAATTAGTTCATCCAATTTCATTTTAGAGTGGTCTTTGGAATCCTCAATGACAGTGGCCTTAGTATTCCAAGATGAAGTAAGAGATCGAAGTATCTTTCTTACTAAGTCACTTTCAGAGTTTTCCTTTTTAAGACCTTTTAGCCCGTTAATTATTAGCATGAATCTTGCAAACATGTCTGATATGTTTTCATCAGTTTTCATCTTGAACATTTCATATTCAGACACTAACATGCTAACTCTGGTTTCCCTTACCTCGGACGTACCTTCGTAGATGAGTTCAAGTTTGTCCCACATCTCTTTTGCTGTTGAGCATGTGGAGACTCTTGAGAACTCCTTTGGATGCACCGCACATTGCATCATGTTTAGTGCGCTCTAGTTGAGAGTTCCTTTAGCTATTTGGTCTTTCGTCCAGGTGTCTTCGTCCTCGGGCAACACATATGGTCCCTTGCTGAATATCTTCCACAGCTCGTAATTTTGAGCTCTCAAAAATACTTGCATACGATTTTTCCAATAAGGATAGTCAGTGCCATCAAAATAGGGTGGCCTGGTTACTGAATGTCCCTCGGCCATATACCCTTTGCTAGAATCCATAAGATCGAAAATCTCCTGATCGCTAGATTAAATTACGAAAACTGTAAATCGGAGAAATCTGGCTCTGATAGCAATTGAAGAGATATGTGGAATAACACAATATGGTAATCTAGAAGGGGGGGGGGGGGGTTGAATAGATTACGGCGATTTCTAATACTGATGGCTTCTTTTTGGTTCTACAACGATCTTAATGAAACTTGATTAGAATTCGATTGAGTATAAGAAAGCTTAAGTTGATACAAATGAAAACAGGGTATCAAACGTGCATACGAACAACGTGCCTACCAATCATCTATCGCAGAATGCGAACAAACCATGGGACACGATGATTTAAGGTGGTTCGGAGTACACAAAGCGTGTATCCTACATCCACTGTCCACACGCACACGCATAAACTACTGCTTATGAGCGAGTTCAACACAACAACTCACACACACACACGTTGTCTGATGAACCACGATCAGAACAACCACAAACTCATGAGTCAAGCACAAGGGATGCTTGAAACACAACCACACACACACAATGGAATGGAAATTGTGAAATGGAGAAGAATTTAGAGTTGGGGAACAAATCCAGTTGGAATTTTTCTCGTGGATCGTCCAGACGCTGTTCAAACTTCGATTGGATGTAGACTGATCGATGTAGAAGGTTGAATTGACGACGATCTGGCTTCAGCTCCGCATAGATGGTGATTCCACGACGATCTGGGCGGAAGATTGAAGCAGAGCAGCAAATTGGGGCTTTTCCTCTTGGTCCCTTGGAGGCTCTTGGTTGGGAGGCTGCTCTCTGTGAATTTTGCTCCAAAAGGATGCTTATATAGTGTTAGTTAAAGGTGGGGGTCGTGGAGGAAGGAAACACCCAAATGGGGCCGGAGTTGGAATCTCTAAATCTCATGTTTCCGTCGTCTGTCGTCAGGTGCACTTGCATCTGTCGACAGATGCACTCAGGCTGAGAACTGGGTTTCAGAAATCTGAATTTCTGAGTGTATCTGTCGAAAGGTTAATTTGCATCTGTCGACAGGTGCACTCAGGGATACAAAACCTGAGGTCTATCTTGGGTTGTCTGTGTGTATCTGTCGACAGGTAATTTGCATCTGTCGACAGGTGCACTCAGAGATACAAAAACTGAGCTCTGTCTTGGGTTGACTGTGTGTATCTGTCGACACATGCCCTGGGCCTGTCGACAGATACATGCTTTGACATCTCCTTGGTCTGTTTGCCCATCTCTTTGATGCTCCATCTTTCATGCTTGTGCACCTACATGTAAATACATTGTTAGTGATATACATTGTATGATTTAACATATTTAACACAATCACTTTCATGGTGTTTTTCATGTTAGTTAGCACATCAATTTTGCATTACATCAATGTTCAAGGATATTAATGTGATCATCAAAAACATGATATATTGAAAACCCAACAATCTCCTTCTGAGTGGGAAAGCTGCTACCCCCTTACTGCTTAGCAGCTAGATGCCCTCAATGCCTCTCAAGCCAGTTCTCATCAGTCCCCTCTATCAGCTGCAACATTTCTAGATCTGAATTCCATTCATTTGGTTCAGGATCCTTATGTGTCTTGGATGGAAAGATACAAGGTATATGAAGCTATGAGGAAGGGCTTGCAGCAGCAGCAGCTTTTTTACCCTATCACCGTTGACCAATTTCTGCAGCATGCCAGTTTTGGCACAACCACCTTTTTCAAGATGTCTCTTGGTCATGATGAGTATGCTGATCTTCTGGAAACTGAAAGGCAACTACACCTCAAGAGGATGGCTCCTGTCATGGGACCCTCCTACTCTGTAGTTCCTGGTGTTTTCCAAATTCATTTTGAAGAGCAGGAACGCAAGGATTGGCCATCATTACTCGCCATGCCTCCCGTTTGTCTCATGTTCATTACCTTCCTGTACCTTCCAAAGAATGAAATCAAATGCAATCTATCTCTTTCTACCTCCATTTCTCTTTCTCTTGTGTCTTTTTGCTTAATGACAAAAAGGGGGGAGAAATTAAAACATTCTGAAATATAAATCAATACTTTATTTTTGCAAGTTTATTTCATCTCAGTACATGTCATGTCTTATTGTTATATTTTGTCATCACCAAAAATGGGGAGATTGATGATCAGTCCATCCCCATATAATTTTATTTAATTTTGGTGATTAACAATATCCTAAAAATTAGTGTCTAACAAGTTCTATGAAGCTAAGATATTGGAACAAGTCAGGCGAAATCAAGGAAATGTAAGTATTTACTATACTATAGCATTTCAAGTTCAGAGCAAGAAATGTATCCAAGTACATATCGGCTTTCCATAAGTTACAGCGATTTCATAAGTGTTGCATCAATTTCAATAGTCATAACAATTTCCTTATCTCTATCGCTTTCATATTCATAAGCATTTTGTAAGTGACATACCGATTTCGGACTCACGACAATTTCATAAACATCGCATCGATTTCGATCTCAGAAAGATTCGCTAAGTGATCGCATCGACTTCGATCTCAGAACGATTCGCTAAGTGATCGCATCGACTTCGATCTCAGAACGATTCGCTAAGTGATCGCATTGATTTCGATCTCAGAACAATTCGCTAAGTGATCGCATCGATTTTGATCTCAGAACGATTCACTAAGAGATCGCATCGATTTCAATCTCACAACGATTAGATAAGTGAGAACAATGATTTACTCTCACATCGATTTTGTTTCACATCGATTTGATAAGTGAGAACAACGATTTGCTCTCACAACGATTTTGTTTCACATCGATTTGATAAGTGAGAACAACGATTTGCTCTCACAACAATTCGGTTTCGCATCGATTTGGTAAATGAGAACAACGACTTGGTCTGACAATGATTTGTCTCTCATAACAATTCGATAAGTTCCCCATTGATTTTGTATTTACATCGATTCGACAAGTTACAACAACGACTCGATAAGTTACACAACGATTTGCTTGGTGTAATGATTCGATAAGTCACAACAACGACTTGGTCTGTGTAACGATTCGATAAAGCAGAACAACGATTTGATCACTCATCGACTCGATAAGTGAGACAACGATTTGCTTATATTGATTTGCTTGTAATGATTCGTTCACAATGATTTGCTTATAATGATTTGCTGGTAATGATTCGTTCTAAAAATGATTCACTCATACAACGATTTTATAAGTGATTCTCACAACGATTTCATGAAATATAACGTCTTGATATTCAAATATCTTGACAAGTCAAAGTCATCCCGCCTATTTCTTTTTTATCCATGTATTAAATATAACCGTACATTTCTCTGCACGATGCATGTCCAGATATCTTCTATTCTTATGCTTCTACATGTAATATCTTTTTGGAAAGACAGAATGGAATTTTTATTTTGATGTATTCTCACTCTAACATTGACTGACAACAAGAGATAGCTTAGCTGTCTATGTTTTAGCATTTAATGTATGCAGTTCCGTAATAGCACGACTCTATACAACGTTGGATAAAGTTGAAGCTGGAGGATATCAAGAAGGATTTTCTTCTTACGTGTATGGAACGCAAAGACCGTTGACTGCAAAGGAAAGCCATGTAGTCTAACGTTCTCTGAACATAGAGACAACAGATACTTCAACGACTGCTTTTCAAAAGAAGATATATATTAAAGACTGATGCTTCAGAAGAAACAAGTCCGAATAGAGATCGGTAGAGAATACTCTACAATTCTTGAAGACTTCAATTTTAGTTTTCAGCGAGCATCTGAAGAGCGAAGCCTCACTCACCATTGTTCAAGCTCTTAGCTCTCTGTGTCTAGTGTAGAACCTTGAGAGAGCTTTCGTGTACTGAGAGTGTTCTTTGTTGTAAATCTTTACCTCTCAGTCTTCGCTTCAGATCAAGCATTGTGCTATTAGCTTGGTCTAGGGCCGTATCATCCCTTGAACACATTTTTGTGTTTATTCCCTTCGTGCTGGAGGAAGACCTGGGGATTCCTGGGTGGTAGTTTTTCCCTTCGTGTTGAAGGAAGACCTGGAGGGTTCCAGAGTGGTGTATTCCTCTTTGGGTTGTGAAGAAAATACTAGCTGCGGCTGGGTGTGTAAGTGTCCTTGAGGGGTACTGTACCCATGGGTAGTGAATCCTGAGTTGTTGCTCAGGGACTGGACGTAGGACTCCTGTGGAGAGGAGGTCTAAACCAGGATAAAATCTTGTGTAGTGTGATTGTTTGCTTTGTGTTTGTTGTTTTGTTTTCACTAACACTAATAATCATCGAAGTGCTTATTGTGTGAACGTTTTTGTGCACAGGTTTAGATAATCTGTATTTAGAATCCCTTTCACCCCCCTCTGGGCTTGCTAGCTGGGCAACAATTATGGGATGGTTGTGAGAAACATACACAGTTGTCTGCAGTGTCGCAACTACTGAATTTGAAATCTGAATTTCATATGAGCGAGAGTTATTTTGATCAACTTCTCTTACTCGTCAAGAGTATGCTTCCTCAATCAGAGAGGTTGCCCGATGCTTTTTACCGTGCGAAGAAGATGGTGAATGAGCTGGGGCTTAGTTTTATGAAAATTGATGCATGTCCTAATCATTGTATGTTGTACTACAAAGATGATGTAGATAAGACGTCATGTTGTATCTGTAAGCATGATAGATTCAAGCCTAAGAGAGGAGACAAGTCAAAGTAGAAGGATGTTCCATATAAGTCACTGTAGTACTTTCCGATCACACCCAGATTGCAGCGATTGTTCATGTCCCCGAAGACAGCTAGACATATGGCTTGGCATGCGGAAAGAGTCCGTCATGATGATGGTGAAATCAGTCATCCTGCCGATGGCGAAGCTTGGGCTCATTTTAGTCATACTCATTCTTACTTCTCAAGGGATCCACGCAACGTGCGGCTGGGTTTATGAGGACTTCACATTCTTCGGAGGCACGGTGGCATCTTACTCATGTTGGCCAGTATTCTAACACCGTACAACCTTCCACTAGGCATGTGCATGAAGCATGAGAATCTCTTCCTTTCATTGCTGATTCCTACTCCAAAAAGTCCAGGAAAAAATATAGACATATATCTCAAACCGTTGATTGATGAGCTGAAATTGTTATGGTCAAATGGGGTTTTCTCTTATGATGCATCCAGAAAACAGAATTTCAATTTGAAGGTTGCATTAATGTGGACAATAAGTGACTTTCCAGCGTACAGTATGTTATCTGGCTTGAGCACACATGGGAGGTTGGCATGTCCTTATTGTATGGAGGATTCTAAATCATTTATGTTGAAATATGGGGGAAAAGCATGTTGGTTCGATTGTCATCATCAATTTCTACCGAGTGACCATCCTTTCCGAAAGTAGAAGGATTCATTTATGAAAAATACAATTGTGATGGATGAGGTAGATGTGGAATGGGTGTCTGGTGGAAACATGGCGAGGCGGGTCCAAAACATACCGATTGTATCACAACTGGCTAGTAGTACCTGACAAATCCCAGGGTTTGGGAAGGATAACAATTGGGTGAAGCAAAGCATCTTTTAGGAATTGCCTTATTGGTCAACACTTTTGACACCACATAACCTAGACGTCATGCATATAGAGAAGAATGTTTTTGATCATGTGTTCAACACAGTTATGGACATCAAAGGCAAAACGAAGGATAGCGTCAAGGCACAAATGGATTTTTTGGACAAGGCAACAATGTATTTCTCTTCAAGTGTCATTGGTTCGATCCGACCTCTATTCATAATGACACAACATATGGGATTGTCAGTGTCAAACATAAGTCCAAGTTGAGTATGTATGAGCCATTCATTCTGGCGGCACAAGCCCAACAAGTTTATTATTCGAACTATTCATCCCTCAAATTGAGAGATTGGTGGGCTTCTTGTAGATTGAAAAAAAGGCTATTCCCTGAGTATGAGCTTCTCCCAACTGATATAGAGCTTGAAGATATTAATGACAATTTTTTCCAATCAGACCAGAATGACGCACAAGAGTTCGCTCCTTCTACGTAGTTTATTGTAGATGATATAAATGAACCAATTTGCTTATATAAGGATAATGAAGAGGAAGAAGTTGACCCAAATGCCCTTGACAATGATGTTGTTGAGCGGGAGGTGGAGTCTGATAAGGAGGAAGAGTGGACCGATGATGAGGACAAAGAGGATGATGAAGATGACGCTGAATTAGACATATCTTTAGCATCTGATGATGAATATAGATAATATTATAAGATTTTGTAAGAACTAAGTGTTGTCTCTAAATATTGTTATTAAATAGCTACTTCAAATTTGAGTGTTGATGACATGTTATATCTTTATTGTTCTGAATAGAGATATGGTACGTGGAGGACGTAGTGGGAGGGGGTCCACCTCGTCCGGTGCACCCTCTATTTCTGTAGGCCGAGGGTCTATGCCGGTAGGTATTTATGTATTCAACTCAATTTTATATTATACTGTGTATATTAACTTTATATTTTCTAACATGTATATAATTTTGCAGGGTCCACCTCCCGGCTGATTATGCTGGTTGTCCTGGCGACAGGTATATATATATGTACCCAAACACAAAACTATATTACTTTTCATATTAACTTTATATTTTGTAACGTGCATGTAATTTTGCAGGGTCCGCCTCCCGACCGACTACGTTGGTTGTCCCGACGATAGGTATATATATATATATATGTACCCAAACATAAAACTCTATATATTACTGTTCATATTAACTTTATATTTTCTAACATGTATATAATTTTGTAGGGTCCGCCTCCCCAACTACGCCAGTTGTCCCGGTGACTGGTTTATGTATATGTACCCAAACATAAAACTGTATATATTACTATTCATATTAACTTTATATTTTCTAACGTGCATATAATTTTGCAGGGTCCGCCTCTCGCCCAGTAGCGTCACTTGTCCCATCCCATTCAGTAGCAGGTGCATGTATGTTACCATACTTTAGTACATTTATTGTCTTCCAATTTTTTTAATAATAGTGTACTTAATTATTTTCAACAGAGGTAGAGAACCATCATCCAGCGGCAGAGGAGGTGGCTCAGCCAGCTGGACGCCAACCATGTTGGATTTCTGGGTAAACTTGATCATTTCAAACTTACTGTATTTGTTATTTATGTTATATAGTTCATGTAGAAAATTAATGTGCAATTGCATAGGGAAGATAGATCCAAGACCTGCTTCCAGCTATATTACATCGTTGCTGCACACACACGTTCCAGGACCAGTGGACTCATAAAAAGAGTTCCCCCTGTCCATCCAGGATCTGTTATTTGACATGTTCACAGTATTATATTTTTTACTGATTTGTTGTCATTTCTTTAATTACTATCTCTCTCTGTTAGTGCACAAAGTTGAGTAATTTCATTTCTAAATAGCGGAGGTACATGTTCACGAGACCGGAGGATCTCCCTCGAGCATGAGTCATCTGGGAGTCTACTACCCAGACTAATTTCAGAAAGTCGATGTGGGAAGCTCGGGACAAGGCAGCGAAGACCACAGGCAGCCAGGATCCCACGGCATGGATGGATTATGGCATGGTGTGGATGAGGCGGGACTATTTGGAGTCCCTTTGTCATCGTTGGGCTACTGGACCATGGCAGGAGAGGTCACAGGCGGCTAAACGCAATTGAGCAGCTCATCTAGAGAAGAATGTGCACACTAGTGGGTCAGTATCTTATGCGACCCACAACCAGAACTTGGTAAGCATATTATTGTTCAATTTCTTAATACATTAATTATTATTATGAAGCTAACTACTATTGTTGAATTTTAAGCGTCACGAGCTCGAGCGTGCCCCTACTTTTCACGAGTTATTTGATCAGACTCATAAGCGGAAGGGGACGGATAACTATGTCAGCGAGAGTGCTCGCACGATTGCCGTAAGTCAAAATATAACTTTTGAATTCAATTTAGATATTAAAATAATATGATTTGAATAATACATTTTTAATTTGTTCTGCAGATGACCTATGACAGGACGATGGCGGGTCGCTATGTAGAGGGCACTCCCCAACCAGACATGGATTCGGAGGCCTGGGTCGACGCAGCGGGAGGGCCGAGTGTACGGCTTTGGGGACAGCCTGGATACTACTCTAGTATTGTCCTCATATGCGAGTTTGGTCGCTCCTCCGGCCTATATGTGTTCATCTGCTGCGATGCCCGATAGTGGTGGAGAGGACATTAGAACCCTCATCCGAGAAGAGTTGTCGCAGCAGTTATCACTACACCTTGGCGCCATGGTCGACCAGCTGGTCGCTGCCATTCGAGGAGCAGGCCAATCACAGCAAGCCCCTGAGGTCAGTATAACTATTAATTTCATATAGTTTGAATGAAATGAAACCACTAATCTAAACTGTTAAACACGCAAACCACTAATCTTAAAAAAAACCCAATTATTGTTTAAGAAGTAGAGTGAAATATATTATTATTTTTTGTTTAAGAAGTAGAGTGAAAAGTAATAATATTTCAATTATAGAAATATGTTTTTCACTTTTCACCCTACTTCTCTAAAGCTGTGGAAGATAATAAGACTTTCCCTTCTTCCCATAGCTTAAAACTCATTGAAGACATGTCTGATATCTATCCTCACATACAACTGGAGGCCACCCAGCTCAATTTATGAGTTAGTGTCCAAAGAGCTCAAAAGGGAAACAAAAAATCCAAATTAAGAAGCCTAAAAAGAAGGTCCCTTTATACAATCAACTTATGGAAGGATAAAAAAACCACCTGATATGTATAAAAACAAATCTATAAAAAAAACCTAAGTGTAAAGGATCAAAACACGCAACCCGAAGGTCCAAAATCAGAAATAGGGATCCGATCGGTGTGCTGATCGCTCCGACACGATCGGGTGGGTGACAGTGATGTATGGGAACTGACGGAATCCTAATCAGATTCCCCATTTAGGTTCGGTGCTGAAATCACTAACCTAAAAAAAATCTAAGTGTAAAGGATCATAACACGCAACTTGAAGGTCCAAAAACAGAAATAGGGATCCGATCGGCGTGCCGTTCACTCCGACATGACCGGGTGAGTGAGAGTGACGTGTGAGAATTAACGGAATTCTATTCGATTCCCGAATTGGGTTCGACGTTCAAACCACTAATCTTAAAAAAAAACATAAAGGAAAAAAGATCAAAACATGCAACTCGGGGGTCCAAAATCAGAAATAGGGATCCGATCGGCGTGCCGTTCACTCTGACACGATCGGGTGAGTGACAGTGACGTATGGGAATTAACGGAATCCTAATCGGATTCCTGATTTAGGTTCGGTGCCCAAATCACTAATCTAAAAGAAACATAAGTGTAACGGAACAGAACACGCAACCTGAGGGTCCAAAATCAGAAATAGGGATCCGATCGGCATGTCATTCGCTCCGACACGACCGGGTAGGTAAGAGTGACGTGTGAGAATTGGTAGAATTCTATTCGGATTCAAAGATTGGGTTCGCCACTCAAACCACTAATCTTAAAGAAACATAAATGAAAAGGATCAAAACACGTAACTAGGTGGTCTTAAATCAGAAATAGGGATCCGATCGACGTGCCGTTTGCTCCGACACGACTGGGTGGGTGACAATGATGTGTGGGAACTGACAGAATCCTAATCGGAGTCCCAGTTTGGGTTCGGCGCTCAATCACTAATCTAAAAAAAACCTATGTGTAAAGGATCAGAACACGCAACCAGAGGGTCCAAAATTAGAAATAGGGATCCAATCGGTGTGTCGTTTGCTCCGACACGACCAGGTGGGTGAGAGTGATGTGTGAGAATTGACTGAATTCTATTCGGATTCCCAGATTGGGTTCAGCGCTAAAACCACTAATCTTAAAAAAACATAAATGAAAAGGATCAAAACATGCAACCCGGGGGTCCAAAATCAGAAAGAGGGATCCGATCGATCTGTCGTTCACTCCGACACGACCGGGTGGGTGACAGTGACGTGTGGGAACTGACGGAATCCTAGTTTGGGTTCGGCGCTCAAATCACTAACCTAAAAAAAACCTAAGTGTAAAGGATCAGAACACGCAACTTGGGGGTCCAAATCAGAAATAGGGATCCGATCGGCGTGCCATTTACTCCGACATGACCGGGTGGGTGAGAGTGGCATGTGAGAATTGACGGAATTCTATTCGGATTTTCGGATTGGGTTCGGCGCTTAAACCACTAATCTAAAAAAATTCATGTGTAAATAATCATAAATATTTTTTATTGAACTTAGTGAATATTCATATGTTTTAAATTTAATATTTGAAAATAATGTTTGTATATTATTTTTTATTTATGTTTCTAATGTTTATTTCTTTTAATATAATCTTCAGCATCTGACGATCATGAGGCGGGACAACGGACGATCCAAGATACCATTGTTGATTTTTATTTCTTATTATTGTGTATGATTTATATTTGTTGTGATTGATGATTTTATGTTAATTGCTATTTATTGTGGAATGTAAGAATTTTTTTGCAGGTTTTGTAATTTATCATTGTTAATTCAATTGTATTTTTTAAAAAAATTATGTGGGCTATTTTCGACGGATTTTTCGACGGACAGTATCCGTCAAAAACAACGTCGGCACATAAGACTGCCAACGGAATCTATCCGTCAGCAAAACTGTTTGAATTTCTGATGTTTTATCGACGACTATTTCCGTCAGAAGTTACCTACTACCGACGGTTATTTCGGTCAGTGAATCCGTCGAAAGTTTTGACAGATTTCTTGACCAAACTTTCCGTTGGAATTTACCGCCAAATTTTTGTCGTCGGAAAAATTCGTCGAAATTTTCCGACGGATATTTCTGTCGGAAGTATCGACAGATTGCCGACTGATTTTTTTTTCGTCAGTAATTTCTGACGCTATTTTTCCGACGGACTATTTCCGACGGCCGTTCGCCGGAAAGTTATCAGAAGGTCTATTTTTCGACGAGTTTTTGGCAGATTTCCGACAGAATCTGTCCGTCGAAAAACCCACTTTTTCTTGTTGTGAGAATGAAGCAGAATGAGGATTGAAGTAGAGGGATACAATAGAAGAAAGATTGCAGGAGGGAGAGACACTGGAGATGTCGCCCTGGAGAGAATGATGAGTGAAGGTTAAAGAGAGTAAGGGCAGCAGATGCTGGAAGATGAAGAGGTGAGGAGGTGTGTGTCGTCAACTAGGGTTATTTTAAACCCTTGGATGTGAATCGACACAAGTGAACCAGATAGAATGTGAACCAGTTCAAATTTGGATTGGGAAATGGGTTTCGGTTGTCGACAACTACAAGGTCGTCTATCAACAACCACTAAGAGAATGCACAGATCAAGGTTCTAATTTAGAAAGATAAAGATGAGTGTTTCAAAACAAATTTGAGAGAGAGAATAAAAGGATACACTCATTACAAGGTCTCATAAGCAATAATAGTAATGGATTTCATCTTTTTACAATGATTTAATGATAATATTCTAGGAGCCTTGGGTAGTGTAGCAAGTAGAATACACCTTACAAATTGAATTTAATTTAAAATAGCTCATTGAATAATGTCTTTGATGAAGATTCACTTATGTTTTTATGATTTGAGGTTCAATGAGTCTTGAAATGAATATTCAGTTTAGCAATGATAAGAAACATTAACAATTAGCTTGATTAAGAGAGGGGTGATATATTGTGTTTCATTTTATAGAAACTTTTATGTTTATGAAGGGTTGGTGGTACTTTGGTGTTGTGTACACTTTTTGATATGAAGGTAGACATTTGTGGTGCCAATACCCCCAGTTACTCAGTGTATTTAACCATTATACCATTTTCAGAGATAATAGTTTTTACTTTTTGACACAAAGACAGACATTTGTGATGCGAATGTCTCCGGTTACTCAGTATATCAACTATCATTGCTCAGCCTTTTCCCCATTTTTTTTTTTAATTTGATTATGAGACATAGGTAGCTTTTGTCCCCCCCCCTTTTTTAATCAAATCAAGTATTAAGAAATGTTTTAGGTCAATAGCTACTTTAAAATATTTAAGTCAAGAGCCTTCTTACTTTTCGAAGCATTATAAGACATAAGAGTTTTCACAAGGATTGCTCAATGAAGTTATTTTAAAGAAATAAGGTTTGTTTAGTGATTTCTAGATGACACAACCCTTGACTCATCTAGCAGATTAATCTTTCAAAAACATTGGAATTGATTCAATGCCTTTTTCTATTATTTAGTTATGAAAAGTTGTAATGAAATATAAGTCTTCAATTCTCCCCCTTAAAGATGTAATGAACAATCTCATTCAAGATAGAGTTCTGATGGAAGTATGTACAAGAAATGTTGGATTATGAAGGATCATGGACATGAATTTTCAAGGTATTTGTCGACAAACAAAACACTTGTGTCGAAAAGTACAGAGACATAGAAGTGTTGGATCGAGATGAAGCTTTAGATGTCCTAGAGGGGGGTGAATAGAACTTCTTGCATTGTTAAAAGTTATCTAAAAATAATTCACACTAGATAGTATCATTAGTACTTAGTGTGGTGTGTGTGAAATAAGTGAGAACTTGGTGGAAACAATCACACAAGTGCACAAAGGATTTATCCTAGTTTGGACCTCCTATCAATTAGGAGTCCTCTGTCTAGTTCCTAAGCACCCCTTGGGATTTTCACTAGCTGCCAAGAACACTTGGCCTTCTCTCAATCTGAGAGGTATTACAACCCACTTGCACCCAAGCAAGTCTTCCCTTCACAGAGTGGTATTACAACCACCTACAGCCATAGGTCTTCCCTTCACAGAGGGGCACTATAGGGAACAAACCCCCTACTGGCTATAACACATAAATGAACATAGTGTGTCTGCTTAGATGAAAGAGCAAACACAGAAAACCAGAAAGAGATAAAAGTATGAATGGAATCTTTGACTCTTTTGACTCTAAGAGGGTGGACTAAGAAGAAAATCTACAATAGCAGAAAGCCACCCAAAGAGAAAGACCTCTGAATGCAGGAGAGCTTGGAGGTTGAAGCTTGAATAGATGGCTCTCTTGAGATCTTGTGCACTTCTCTCTTTTTCTTTCTGAGTGTTGAATGCGATCGTGTATGTTCATACACTTGTATGTTACACTCAGTGTCTATTCTTCTTTTCACTTTCAAACTCAGCTTCTTATAATCTTCAGTTTTCAATCTTCTCATTTGAAAGTAGTTGTTTGAATTTGAACATTGGGTCTTGAGACTTGAGATAGATGAGATGTCCATCATCAGATCTTCAGCCCTTGAGTCTCAATGACTTAAGGCTATGCAGATAGCTTCATGGCTCCATTTGACAGCTTCAATAAATGTTTGCAAGCTCCATGCCCATTACTGAAAGATAGCTAGCATGCTTCTTTAGGTCGCTGAGTATCTGCATAGTCAAGAGAAAAACATAGATACCTCCATTCTTTCGGAGCTAGGTGAGATACCAAAAATATCTAAAATAGAATGGATTTCATACAGACAGATGTACAATACATTTAATGATAGACAGACGCTATATGGGTCATGAAAATGTTTTTTTTTTCTCAAAACGTAGAGTCTTGACAGAAAGTGAGTTGTGGTAGGTGATTTCTGACAGATAGACCATACGGCTTATACCTACCATCACATTTTCTGCAGACCATCTGTCATGCAAAGTACGAACTATATGTCTGACAGTGAGTGAGAGAGCAGATATACAAATCTTTCAAGTTTCAAGATAATGCAAATGAGATTTTAAATTTGAATACATTAGAGTCAAATTTTCCTACTAAAATATTTGAACTTGATAGCAAAAAGAATAGAGAGTACAAAACACATTGGATAATTATCATACAAATAACAAAGAGACTGTCACAGTGTACATCATGTGTTCTTCCATTGTTCATTAAATAATTCCATAATGATTAAACCATTAGTCGTACTAATAATCCATTAACAATTTTTGTTGCAAAAATAATGAACACTCATTAAAACATCTAAGTATAATCTCAGGAGTCAGAGTGAGATCAACAAAAGAATAGTAATCGATGTGAGATATAGAAGTAATCGATGTTTGATTAAAGGTAATCATTGTAAAAGACAATGGATGTTCTAAGATAACCAATGTTTAACTGAAAAGACAATCGATGTTTAAAGGTAATCGATTTTTATAAACAAATAAATGTTCAAGTGAAACGCAATGGATGTGTGAGATAATCAACGTTGAAAAAGTAATTGATGTTTCAATGCAATTGATGTTTAAATACAATCGATGTTTCAATGCAATCAATGTTTCAATGTAATCGATATTTCAATGCAATCGATGTTTCAATGTAATCGATGTTTCAATGCAATCGATGTTTCAATATAATCGATATTTCAATGTATCGATGTGAAAGACAACCGATGTGAACTTCGACTGGCCACTTTGACTGCCAACATCGACTCATGAAGAAACTTCGAATAAAACATGTTATTTCTTATGCATAATAATCTTGAAAAAATGGTAGTAAATATATTCATGTTATTTAAATTAACCATGAGTTTTGTTATCACCAAAATAAGATAAAATATAGGAGTGGTTCAACAATCTCCCATTTTTGGTGACGACAAAACTTATGAGATTTTTTTGACAAAGATACTCAAAACGTGGAATAAACAGAAAATTCATAATTTAAGAATACTCTTCCCCTTTTTGTCAATGACCAAAGAAGGAGAACTTACCATTTTTTTCACCTCTTTTGTAGAGACTTCTTACCCATGTGCAAAAAGGGGTTCAACAATATTTGTCATGAATTATCATTTCCCATTTGTACTTGCTCCCCCTTGATGTGAGGCTCCCCCTCAGTTGATGCTTGCCAGATCTTTAAGGGTTCTTTCTAATCTGTTGACCACTTTGGCATTGATCTGTCGACGGTTATGTCGATCTGTCTCCTATGTGTGTCAATACAGTCTTGAATTTGTTGACATCTACTATGGTATTTCAACTTGTTGTTCTATTAGGAGATCTTCAAGAAGGCTCCTTGAATTTGTTCATAAAAAGATACTTACAAGAAATTTGTTAGTAGTACTGTTAAAGGACTATTAATAATTTAAACACATATGTGACTATTTTTCCTGTTGCTCCCCTAGAGTAGGCGCTTCCAGCATACCGTCAGCATGTAATCCTTTTAATAAAACATAGTTAATCTAAGAATAGAAAGAAGCATTAACTTAATTTGGGTTGCACATCCCCATTTCTCTTCTAATTAAAGTAAATCTATCTTCAGAAAGAGGTTTAGTAAAAATATCTACTAATTGATTATCTATAGTAACAAATTCAAGTAAAATATTACCATTGCTTACATGGTCCTTGATGAAATGATGTATGACCTCAATGTGCTTGGTTCTTGAATGTTGGATTGGATTTTTAGTCCGATTGATTCCGCTTGTGTTATCACTCAGCATTGGAATTTCATGCAATTTATGACCATAGTCTTCCATTTGACGTTTGATCCAGAAGAATTAGGTGTAGCAACTTACAGCTGCAATGTATTCTGGTTCTATTGTGGACAATCCTACTAAGTTTTGTTTTCTGGAAGACCAAGAAATTAAGCATCCTGCAAGAAATTGACAAGTATTACTAGTGCTTTTCTGTCTATTTTGCATCCAACATAGTCACATCACTATATCTAAGCAATTTAAATCATAACATCTGGGATACCATAAACTCAATTACTTATATTAATAAGATATCTAAAAATTCTTTTAAGAAGATTAATTTAAATGAGATTCTCTAGGATCAGCCTGAAATCTGGCACACAAACATACACTGAACATTATGTCTAGCTGTAAGTCCCTTGAATTTTGGTACATATAGTATTGTTTATTTCTATGCATATAATATTTTATTTAACTCTGTGTATATTATATTATTAAATTATGTGCATATAGTATATATTTATTACTGTGCATATATGTTGTTTGATGATTTCTGTGTTTCTGCCAAAATTCTTCTTAACGTCAACATTTCTTGACGTTAATAGTGAGTCGACGGCAATAATTGTGTTGTTTACTGTCTATCGACGTCAACATCGATTGACGTTGACTTCTGGTTAACGGCAGTTAGTTGGACATTTACTTCTCCATTTATGTATGGGATTCCAGATCTAAAATGGGTGCATTTTCTCCGGGTTCTTGATTACGAAACTATCCCAACGGTAGGAAAACCTAATGTTAGGCACACCCCAACCCTTAAGCGCCACTTTGGTAATGGGTTGGAGTTAAGATAACTCCAACCCATGTACAAAGTTACACATGTGTAACCCACCTTTTACTTTGGTAATAATAGAGTTAACTTTTAGACTATAGTGAGTTAACTCACCTTTTCTCAAATGCACTTTGGTAGTTAAAAGTGAGTTAACTAACCTTGGGAAAAGAAAAAAGTAGCATTTAATGCTTGTGATGTGAGAGGAAAAAGGTGGTTAACTCACTTGAGTTAACTCTATTCCACCTCTAGAGGTGGGTTAGAAAATGGTGGGTTAACTCACTTTTAATCCACCTTTATCCCAACCCACTAGAGTTAACTTCAAAACACTACCAAAGCATTTTTTGAGTTAACTCAGAGTTAAATAACTCTGAGTTAACTTACATCCAAAGGGGTGCTAAACCTATAAAACCTAGTGTTTTTGCCCAGATTAAGACCTTTGGTTGAAAGGAAAACCTAGGGTTTCCTGTGAGAAAAACCAGAGTTTACTAAAGGTTGATCTGGCGATTGGGGAGGTCTTCTAGCGAGCTTCTGTGACTAGGAGATAATCCAAGTGTAGAGGAATCATCCCTGACTCTGGAGGACCTTCTGTGTAGGCGTGAAGAACTGATTTGGGGTTGTAAATCTGCACCTTCTTGGGTTGGCCGAGGAGGGCTTCTTTGACTAATCAAACCCTTTAGAGAATTATCTCTAGGTAAGTACTTAGGGTTTCACTCCATAGACTTTTCCCTTAGGGTTTTACAAATTTTACGGACTTTATTTCATGCCCTAGACCCCCCCCCCCACAAAATCTCTATTTTCTGTGTTCGGTCTGCACTGTGTGCAGACAAGAGGTTGATGACCACTTTGTTGCTGCCAGGTTCCTAGGTCAACGGCAGTTGATCATGCCTTTAACCCCTGTTGGCGTCCAACCCCTGGACGTCAAGTTCATGTGTTTCCTGCAGAATTTCACGTTTAATCTCTGTATTGTGATTTTCGAATGTTTGGAAGTTTGTGCATGCTGTGAAAATTGTGGTTGGTCAAGTATGGTCTTTAGGTTATATCATGAGGATCTGTCGAATATTTGAGCATGCTTTTATTTAATATAAATTCTGCATTAGTGAAATAAGTTTATTTTGACTATGTGTAATTCTGAATAAATAGTTTAGTTACATGTTATGGATTCAGAAAATTATCATGATTTTAGACGAACTGTTCACATGTTTTGTGCCTGTTAAAACCGACTGCATTACTGTCTACCATGTTTAAATGAATTATCTTGTTAAATTACATGTAATATCTGTTAAATACTAAAAATAGTTATACTGCTCCAAAATTTATGAAAAGCTACTGATCTGTTTTGAGACACCTATGTACTTGAGGCTAAATTATGAGCATGTTCTGATCACTGTAGAAGGAGTTATGAATTTCTGAAGCTTTCTGTACCATGATTTAATATTAAGTCTCTACCATGTTTAAAAATGTGATTAGCATCATGATTAGGTTCTGTCAATTACTGTTATGGTTAATCTAAGAAACTAAAGGTGATAAATAATTGTTTCATGATATATATATGTGCATGTGCATGGAAAGTGAGAGAAATGTGGCATGTGTGTGTGAAATGTGTTAATGTGCAAAGTTAAAATTGTGCCAATGAGACACTACCACCATAGATTGCATGGACTTGTACTGTAGTAGTGCCTCTACGTGAAAGCTCAAATGTGTTATATGATACCCGGGGCAACGGGCCGTGTGAAATCCTAGAGGTGGACAAGTTCTACTGGTAATGGTGGGGAGGGCTTCCCCCGATTCTGCGCAGTAACCAAGAGTTGGTCACTTTGCCTGGTGATTAAGTATGTGTATATGTTATGTGATCTTTCTAGTAGTGGTTTGGGCTGTGTCTTGGCAATCTGTAAAAGTGGATATGTGTATAATGTGTAAAGTGACATGTGAACGTGGCACGTGGTAAGTGCAAGTGATGTGACATGTGATACGTGAATGCCAAGTGAAAACTATGTGAAAACTATGTGTAATCATGTGTAAGTGAAAGTGAATGTTAATGTGAAAGTAAATTCATATGAATGCCAAGGTAAGTGCATGTGAAAATGTCATAGGAAAATAGTGCATGTGTTAATATGATGTGTTAATTATGATATCATGTTTAGTACCATGTGTAGAATTATGTTAATTGTGTCCATGAGTTGGTAATTACTTGATGAACATGTGTTTAGTATCATGTTATAAATTGAATATAAACCATGTGTTAGTGTTATGTGAAAATAAGAAATGAAAGCATGTGATTATATGAATGCTCTTATGTTAGTGGATCCATGTTTAGAATTTTGTTATATGAGTTAGTATAGTTATGCAATAGATTCCATGTTTTATTATCCATGTTATAGCATGAGCATGTGTTAGTTTAATTGTAAATTGCTAATAGTAATGATGATGTGATAGTTAGTGTTAAATCATTAGAAAGCATGTTTGGTAAGTACATGGTTTGAAATTATAAGTTGCTTGCTGAGTCTATTGTGTAGACTCACCCTTGCTAAGCATTTCAGCAGATTTAGAAGACGAGGAGTTAGAAAGATCCGACGTGGAGCGTGAAGGATAGATTGAAGATTAAAGTCTATTCTCCTAGTATGTGATGTAATTGTAAATTTGGACATTGGTTTATTGTAATTTGAAACTGGCTATATCTTTTGTGGATGTTATGTTATGTTATTTCTTTCTTGGACTATATAGACTGTGGTATGTGAATTATAAAGTTGATGGAATAAGAGTCATTTAATTTCCGCTGCAATATTCTTTTCTATTTGTGTATATCTCATCCCATGTGACTATTGCTCGGGTTTTCTCCCCTGTAGCGACTTGCTCTCATCCGATGTGGGTTGGTATAACCGTACCGGGTGGAAGTGGGCCATTACAGAGATGGTATCAGAGCTACAGGCTTGAGATTATACATGGATAGCCATCAACCTGATTCACATCTCAAAGTCTTTGTAGTGGGTAGCCAGATCCATGGAATAACTAAGATAGGACTAGAAAAGTGATAACATGAATGCATGATAATATGCTAGGTGTAGTAATAAATGGAGCTTGACATGGTGTCTATTTTGCATGCAATGGCTGGACGGACTCGACGTTCAAGCGTGCCTATTGAAGATGAGGAGCCAAGGAGGACTGCAAGTGAGTAGCCGAGAGTACCAGCAGCTCAAGGACCACCTGCTCCACCCTCGCCACCATTGGTTGACTACGACACGTTTATGCAAGGGCTCATACAAGTAATGCAGACTCAAGCGCAGACACAGGTAGCTCTTCAGATGCAGCTTCAAGCTCAGGTTCCGGCACCGGCTCAGTAGGACCGTGGTGTAGGAGGAGTATCAGTCATGGAGAGGTTTAAGTGGATGGCTCCACCTTATTTTAAGGGGGAGAGTCAGTCATTAGTTGCGGAGAGTTGGCTTAGAGAGATCCAAAAGATATTTAGAGCTATCAGGTGCGTAGAAGATGACAAGGTCAGCTTGGCGACGTACATGCTTCAGAAGCGAGCGGAACTAGAGGTGACTTAGGGAGAGTTTGTGAGGTTGTTCGAGACTATGTTTGTTCATGAGCACATCCAAGACAAGATGGAGCAGGAGTTCTTGGCGTTGACTCAAGGTTCCATGTCAAACTTGGAGTATGAGGCCAGATTTATAGAGTTTTTGAGGTTCGCACCGCACATAGTTGCTGATGAGAGGCACAAGGTAAAGAAGTTCTTGATGGGGCGCAGATCGTCGTTAAGGGCTAGACTTGTAGCATTCAACCATAGGACTATGGATGTGGCTCTTAGCATAGCTTGTAGGTAGGAGAGTGAGATGGAATTATACCAGAAGGAGAAGAAGGCTCAAATGAAGAGGTTACCAGAACCGTTCCAACGGCAGGACAAGAAGATGAAGAGACTCGTGGAATATCAGCAACCAGTGATAGTACCAGCAAAGTCATCATCCCAGTCAGTAGTTCCTGCAGGCAATGAGAAACCCGAGTGTGTGCACTGCGACAAGCGTCAAGGCGGAGACTTGTGTTGGACAAAGGCGAGAAGATGTCTCAAGTGCGGTATCTCAGATCATCGGATTAGAGAGTCTCCGAAGCTGAAGACGTTCGTTCAACGTGGTGTTCTAGCGGCAGTAACAACGAAGCCAGCAGCAAGACCTCAAGCACCGACCAGGGTGTATGCGTTAGCCAGAGACGACGCCGACAATGTCACCTCAGGAACTTGATCCGATCTTCGAGGATGAAGATCTTTTTAAGGGGTAGAGGGTGTAAGGCCCTCGAATTTTGGTACATAATGCATTGTTTATTTCTGTGCATATAATATATTTATTTAACTCTATGTATATTATATTTATTAATTCTGTGCATATAGTATATATTTATTGTTGTGCATATATGTTGTTTGATGATTTCTGTGTTTCTGCCGAAATTCTTCTTAACATCAACATCTCTTGACGTTAATAGTGAGTCAATGACAACAAGTGTGCCGTTTACTGTCTATCGATGTCAACATTGATTGACGTTGACTTTTGGTTAACGGCAGTTAGTTGGACGTTTACTTCTCTGTTTATGTCTGGGATTCCAGATCTGAAATGGGTGCGTTTTCTCTGGGTTCTAGATTAGGAAACTATCCCAACAGTAGGAAAACCTAATGCTAGGCGCACCCCAACCTTTAAACCTATAAAACCTAGTGTTTTCACCCAGATTAAGACCTTTAGTTGAGAGGAAAACCTGGGGTTTCTTGTGAGAAAAACCAGAGTTTCTAAAGCTTGATCCGGCGATTGGGGAGGTCTTCTGGGGAGCTTCTGCGACTGGGAGATAATCCAAGTGTAGAGGAATCATCCCAGACTCCGGAGGACCTTCTGTGCAGGCGTGAAGAACTAATTTGGGGTTGTAAATCTGCACCTTCTTGGCTTGGCTGAGGAGGGCTTCTTCGACTAATCAAACCATTTAGAGAATTATTTCCAGGCATGTTACTAAGGGTTTCACTCCATAGACTTGTCCTTTAAGGTTTTACAAATTTTACGGATTTTATTAATGCTTTGGACCCCCCCAAATCTATGTTTTCTATGTTCGGTCTGCACTGTGTGCAGACAGGAGGTTGACAATCACTTTGTTGCCGCCAAGTTCCTAGGTCAACGACAGTCGATCATGTCGTTAACTCGTATTGGCGTCCAACCCCTGGACATCAAGTTCATGTGTTTCCTGTAGAATTTCATGTTTAATCTCTATATTGTGATTTTCGAATGTTGGAAGTTTGTGTATGTTGTGAAAATTGTGGTTGGTCAAGTATGGTCTTTAGGTCGTATCATGAGATTCTGTCGAATATTTGAGCATGTTTTTATTTTCTATAAATTCTGCATTAGTGAAATAAGCATGTTTTGACTGTGTGTAATTCTGAATAATAGTTTAGTTACATGTTATGGATTTTAAAAATTATCATGATTTTAGAGGGACTATTCACATGTTTTGGGCCTGTTAGAACCGACTACATTACTGTCTACCATGTTTAAATGAATTATCTTGTTAAATTACATGTCATATCTGTTAATACTAAAATAGTTATACTACTCCAACATTTATGCAAAATTACTGATGTGTTCTGAGACACCTATGTACCCTGTGGTTAAATTATGAGCATGTTCTGATCACTGTAAAAAAAATTACGAATTTCTGAAGCTTTCTGTACCATGATTTAATATTAAGTCTCTACCATGTTTAAAATGTGATTAGCATCATGATTAGGTTCTGTCAATTATTGTTATTGTTAATCTGAGAAGCTGAAGGTGATAAGTAATTGTTTCATGATATATATATGTGCATGTGCATGGAAAGTGAGAGAACATGTGGCATGTGTGTGTGAAATGTGTTATGTGCAAAGATAAAGTTGTGCCAATAAGACACTGCCACCATAGATTGCGTGGAGCTGTACTGTATTAGTGCCCCTACGAGAAAGCTCAAATGTGTTATGTGATACTTGGGGCAACGGGTCATGTGAAATCCTAGAGGTGGACAAGTTCCACTGGTAATGGTGGGGAGGGCTTCCCCCGGTTCTGCGCAGTAACCAAGACTTGGTCACTTTGCCTGGTGATTAATAATGTGCAAGTGTTATGTGATCTTTCTAGTAGTGGTTTGGGCTGTGTCTTGGCAATGTGTACAAGTGGATAAGTGTATAATGTGTAAAGTGACATGTGAACGTGACACGTGGTAAGTGCAAGTGATGTGACATGTGATACGTGAATGTGCAAAGTGAAAACTATGTGAAAATTATGTGTAATCATGTGTAAGTGAAAGTCAATGTTAATGTGAAAGTAAATGCATGTGAAAGCCAAGGTAAAGTGCATGTGAAAATGTCATAGGAAAATAATGCATGTGTTAATTATGATATCATGTTTAGTACCATGTGTAGAATTATGTTATTTGTGTCCATGAGTTGGTAATTACTTGATGAGCATGTGTTTAGTATCATGTTATAAATTGAATATAAACCATGTGTTAGTGTTATGCGAAAATAAGAAATGAAAGCATGTGATTATATGAATGCTCTTATGTTAGTGGATCCATGTTACAAATGACCATGTTTAGAATTTTGTTATACATGAGTTAGTATAGTTATGCAATAGATTCCATGTTTTATTATCCATGTTATAGCATGAGCATGTGTTAGTTTAATTGTAAATTGCTAATAGTAATGATGATGTGATAGTTAGTGTTAAATCGTTAGAAAGCATGTGTGGTAAGTACATGGTTTGAAATTATAAGTTGCTTACTGAGTCTATTGTGTAGACTCACCCTTGCTAAACATTTCAGGAGATTTAGAAGCCGAGGAGTTAGCAAGATCCGATGTGGAGCGTGAAGGATAGCTTGAAGATTAAAGTCTATTCTCGTAGTATGTGCTGTAAATGTAAATTTGGACATTGGTTTATTGTAATTGGAAACTGGCTATATCATTAGTGGATGTTATGTTATGTTATTTCTTTCTTGGACTGTATAGACTGTGGTATGTGGATTATAAAGTTGATGGAATAAGAGTTATTTAATTTTCGCTGCAATATTCCTTTCTATTTGTGTATATCTTAGCCCATGTGACTATTGTTGGGGTTTTCTCCCCTGTAGCAACTTGCTCTCATCCGATGTGGGTTGGTATAACCGTACTGGGTGGAAGTGGGCCATTACACTAGCCTACTAGAAGTAAGATAAAGTAACGACCCAATTATACCTCTATAGATCTTTTGATATACTTTCTTGCTAATTGGATCACTATCTATTTTTATTTATGAGCTCATGGGAGTTCCTAAATGCTTACACTTGGCAAAGCCATACTTAGAAAGCAAATCTGAAATATACTTGCTTTGACAAATGTGAGTACCTTCCTTGGTCTGCTTGATTTGCAAGTTAAGAAAGTAATTAAGCTCACCCATCATGCTCATTTCAAACTCATTTTGCATAAGGTTTTCAAAGAATTTGCAAAGTGATTCATTAGGAGAACCAATGATAATATCATCAACATATATTTGTACAATTAGGATCCCTTTAGAAAATTTCTTAATAAATAGAGTGCTATCTACTTTATCTCTTGAAAATCCATGTGATAGAAGGTAAGCACTTAGTCTCTCATACCAGGCTCTTGGAACTTGTTTCAGACCATATAGTGCATTCTTTAATAGAAAAATATGATTTGGATATTTAATATCTTAAAAGCCAGGTGGTTGCTCAACATAAACTTTGTCTTTTATGAAACTGTTCAGAAAAGCACTTTTAACATTCATTTGACACAAATTGATATTAAGAGAATATGCATATGCTAATAAAATTCTGATTGCCTCTAATGTAGCAACTGGAGCATATGTTTCATCGAAATCAATGCCTTCCTCTTGTGAATATCCTTATGCTTCCAGTCTAGCCTTGTTCCTAGTGATTACCCCTGATTCATCCATTTCGTTTCTGAAGACCCATCTAGTCCCAATAACTGGATGTTCATAAGGTCTAGGTACAATAGTCCAGACTTGACTACGTTGCAACTGGTTAAGTTCCTCTTAGATAGCTAGGATCCAAGATTCATCTACTAGTGCATCATTGATTGTCTTAGGCTTAATTTGAGAAACAAATGCAGTATAATCATAGAGAATAGTCATACCTCGAGTTCTTAACCTACTTAGAGGATCACCTATGATATTTACTCTTGGATGATCTCTGTGATACCTCCGTTCTCTAGGAAGTTCTTCATGTGCTTCTTCTTGCTGTTGAAGTTCCTCTATTGGAGGTTGTTCCTTTTGTTCATATTTTTCCTCAAGAGATGCTTGTTCCAAATCCCTGCATAAATCTTCAACAATATCTTCTTCTTCTATTCTCTTAGTATAAGGGTTAGTTTCATCAAAACAATATGAACAGACGATTCTATAGTTAATATTTTTCTGTTAAACACTTTATATCCTCTAGGTTTTGAAATATACCCTAATAGAAAACCTTCATCATTTTTGACATTTTATTTACCTAGATTATCTTTACCATTATTCAAAATGAAACACTTACAGCCAAAAGGTTGAAGGTGACTGACGTTTGACTTTTTCTCCTTGTATAGCTCATAGGGTGTCTTCTTAAAGATGGGTATGATCATGCACCTGTTGATGATGTAGCAGGCTATGTTGACTACTTCTGCCCAGAAGTATCTTGGTAGATTGTATTCTGTAAAGATTGTTTTGACCATGTGTTCTTCCTTTCAGCTACTCCATTCTACTAAGGTGTTCTAGGTGCAGAGAAATTGTGTTCTATGCCATTTTATTCAAAGAATCTGACAAACTCTTCATTCTTGAATTCTCCACCATGATCAGATCTGATACTGATTATTTGATATTTCTAGTTCTTCTATACCAGTTTACTGAACTTCAGAAAGGCTGAAAATATTTCTGATTTGGCTTCCAAAAGTGATACTCAAGTGTATCTTGAATAATCATCCACTATTACATAGCCATATACCTTTCCTCCAAGACTTACTATTCTTATAGGTCCAAATAAATTCATGTGAATGAGTTATAATGGTTTGGATGTTGTTACGAATGTCTTGGACTGAAATGATATCTTGATTTGCTTTCCTTTTGCATAGGCTGTACAGATTCCAGATTTCTTTAATTTCAGCTTTAGAAGACCTTTAACTAGATCATACTGGATTAATTTCGTAATCATTGATGTGCTAGTATGTCCTAGTCTTCAATGCCATAAGTCAGTCTCTTCACTCTTTGTAGTTGCAAGGCACAAGTTGACTTCTTTTAGTTTTGCCAGTTGTAAGGTGTATAGATTTTTAACTCTTAGAGGTTCAAAATACTTTCCCATCCTTTAAGATGATACATTTGTTATTCTAAAAAGTTACCAAGTGACCTTTATCACATATCTGATTGATACTAATGAGGTTATGTTTCAATCCTTCAACACACAAAACATCCTCTATTAAATCCTTTTCTCTTGTTCCTACAGTTCCACAGCCTATCACTTTTCCTTTTCCATTATCACCATATGTGACTTGACCAACTTCATTTCTGAAACATGTGGATAATTTTCTATCACCTGTCATATGCCTAGAGCACCCACTATCCAAATACCTCAGCCTCCCCTACAAATAGAATTAAGTTGACACCTTTGGTACCCAAATTTTCTTGGGTTCATGATGGTTAGTTTTTGGAATCCAACGCAAGTGTCTAGTAGTGCAGGTGGTAACTATGTGTCCTCATTGATTACAGTGACTACAACATAAATCATATGCATGCCTTGAATTTGTAGTATTATTGGTTTTAAGTTTCTGTTTGTAAATATATTGATTAACCTTTCTAGGATTTTTAATTGCCTTTTCTTTTACAAACTTAGAGGTTAGATACTATTTAGGATAAACAATTTCTTCTACATTTACTGGGGGTGTATGTCCTACTCCATATTTCTTTTACTTGTTCTAGCACCTTTTAATTTTACAACTAGGGATGTTTTACAGTTTGTGATTTTGTCTATGGTAGCTCTTAAATAATTATTTTCTTCTCTTAATTTTTCTTCATCTTTTAACTCATTTAAATTTGATTCAAGTTCCATGATTGTACCATTTTTAATCTTTAAATCTTCACATAGTAGTTCATTTGTTCTTTTAGTTTCAGTTAAGTGTTGTCCTAATCTTTCTACTTCATTTTTTAGAAAGGTGTTGGACTTTTCTTAGTTTATCAGATTTAATTTAACTATTTTCATTTGTTTAACTATAATTTTATATTTATCATACAATTCATTAAATGCATCTTCTAAACTGTCGGAATCAGATTCTGAACATGAAGTAAAAGAGGTTTCAGAATTTACCTGATCTAGTCCTGCCATGAGAGCTAGATTTACTTGTTCTTTTTCTTCTGATTTTGTGCTTGATGAGTCTGAACTTGTTGCTTCTTCTTGTATCCTTTGTATTTCTTTACATTCTTCTTCTTTTTCTTATGCTTGTCAGCCTGATCTTTTTTTTTGAGTTTTGGACATTCAGTTTAAAAGGGTCCTGGTTGGTTGCAATCATAGCATGTTGGTTCTTTCTTCTTTTCCCTTTTGAAATATCTTTTTGAGCCAAACTTCTTTTTCTTGGCAAGGATTCTTTGAAGTTTTCTTAATAGTATGGCTTCATCATCATTGTCTTTAGATTTTTCTTTTGAGTCATCAGAAGATGATGAAGAGGAATCTATAACCTTCAAAGCATTTGGAATTTTCTTTTTCGAAGAACTTTCAGAAAATCTTTCCATATTAATTTCATGAGCCATTAGAGAACTAATTAATTTATCTATAGAAAGTTCTATACGATCATGCACTTCTTCAATAACAGTAACTTTAGGAGTCCAAGAATGTGTTAATGATCTAAAAATTTTTCTGACTGTTTCTTCATTAGTAAGCTTTTTACCCAGTGAACTTAGACCAATTATTATATTGGTAAATCTATTGTAGATTTGAGCAATGTTTTCATTTGGAAACATCTTAAACTATTCATATTCGGAGAAAGAATATCTATTATAGCTTGCTTTACTTTATCTATTCCTTCATATGCTACTTTTAGTTTATCCCACAATTCCTTAGCAATTTTGCATGCGGATAACCTATAAATTCTTTTTTATATAATGCACAACATAAATATTTTTTAGCCTTATAATTTAGAGACATATTTTTTTTATCAGTTATAGATAAAGCAGAAGTGCCATCAGAAAGTATAGTATAATCACCTTGCTCTATTACCTTCCACAGATCAAAGTCTGTGCCTCGAATGAAGCATTCCATTTTAATCTAGTATTGGTAATCTTCACCATCGAAGAATAGTGGTCTTGTAATAGACTGTCCTTCATAGTTATGAGCTTCAGTTGCCATCTCTTCTCAAATCTTTAGATTCTTTTGAGAAGACCTCGCTCTAATACCACTTGTTGGATCAAGATGGAGCTTTAGATGTCCTAGAGGGGGGTGAATAGGACTTCTTGGACTGTTAAATTTTTCTAAAAATAAATCACATTAGATAGTATCATTAGTACATAGTGTGGTGTGTGTGAAACAAGTGAGAACTTGATGGAAATAATGACACAAGTGCACAAAAGATTTATCCTGGTTCGGACATCTTATCAATCAGGAGTCCTACATCCAGTCCCCAAGCACCCCTTGGGATTTCCAAGAACACTTGGCCTTCTCTCAACATGAGAGGTATTACAACCCACTTGCACCCAAGCAAGACTTTTTATCACAGAGGGGTATTACAACCACTAACAACCGTAGGTCTTCCCTTCACAAAGGGGTATTACAACCACCTACAACCATAGGTCTTCACTTCACAGAGGGGCACTACAGGGAATAAACCCCCCTGTTGGTTACAACACAGAAATGAACACAGTGTGTCTACTCAGATGAAAGAGCAAACACAGAAGATCAGAAAGTGATAAAAGTATGAATGGAATCTCTGACTCTTTTTTATTCTAAGGGGGTGGACTAAGAAGAAAATCTACAATAGTAGAAAGCCACCTAAGGAGAAAGACTTCTGAATGCAAGAGAGCTTGGAAGTCGAAGCTTGAACAAATGGCTCTCTTGAGATCATGTGTGCTTCTTTCTTTTCATTTTGAGTGTAGAATGTGGTCGTGTCTACTCATACACTTGTATATTACACTTTGTGTCTACTCTTCTTTTCACTTTCAAACTTCAGCTACTTATAATCTTTAGAGTCTTCAATCTTCCCATTTGAAAGTAGTCGTTTGAATTTCAATGTTGGGCCTTGAGACATCAGACATATGAGATGTCCATCACCAGATCATCAACCCTTGAGACACAACGGCTTCTGGCTATGCAGATAGCTTCATGGCTCCATTTGACAACTTTAATAAATGTTTGCAAGCTCCATGTCCATGATTGAAAGATAGCTAGCATGCTTCTGTAGGTAGCTGAGTATTTGCATGGTCAAGAGAAAAACATAGATACCTCCATTCTTTCGGAGGTAGGTAAGATACCAAAAATATATAAAATAGAAAGGATTTCAGACAGATAGATGTACAATGTATTTAAAGACAAATAGGCATTGTATAGGTCATGCAAAAGTTTTTTTTTTTTCTTCAAAACGTGGAGTCTTAATAGAAAGTGATATGTGGTAGGTGAGTTCTGACAGATAGACCATACTGCTTATACCTACCACCCCATTTTCTATAGACCATCTGTCATGCAAAGTATGAACTATATGTTTGATAGTGAGTAGGAGAGCAGATATACAAATCTTTCAAGTTTCAAGATAATGGAAATGGGATTTTAAATTTGAATACATTAGAGTCAAAATTTTCCCGCTAAAACATTTGAACTTGATAACAAAAAGAATAGAGAAGTACAAAACACATTGGATAAATTATCGTACAGATAACAAAGAGAATTTCACAGTGTACATTATGTGTCCATCTGTTGTTCATTAAATAATTTCATAATGATTATACCATTAGTCGTACTAATAATACATTAACAATTTTTATTGTAAAAATAATAATAGTCATTAAAACATCTAAGTATCATCTCAAGAGTCAGAGTGAGATCAACAAAATAACAATAATCGATGTGAGATATAGAAGCAATCGATGTTTGATTAAATGTAATCATTGTAAAAGACAATCAATGTTTGAGACAATCGACGTTCTAAGGTAATCAATGTTTAATTGAAAAGACAATTGATATTTATGAAGCAATCGATGTTCAAGTGAAACGCTATCGATGTGTGAGACAATCGATGTTTATGAAGCAATCGATGTTTCAATGCAATCGATATTTAAATGCAATTGATATTTCAATGTAATCTATGTTTCAATGCAATCAATGTTTAAATGGAATCGATGTTTCAACACAATCTATGTTTCAATGTAATTAATGTTTCAATGCAATCGATGTTTCAATGCATCCATGTTTCAATGTAATTGATGTGACATGTTAGGATCGGATATTCAGTGATGACAAAGCTAGAAGGGCAGGTTGAATAGATTTGCAGCGGAACCTTAAGAAATTTAAAAATTACTTCGAAATAATGAATCTACTCAATTCAAAACCCCACAGATCTGATGTGATTAAGTGCACAAAGTGTGTGAGACAATTAAACAATCAGATTATGTGAACTAGTGTGTGAATGTTAAGAGTTTAATTGAACCCCTATGCATGCATCTAACGATGAGACAATATCAAATTACTGCACAGAGATTTTTAAGTGGTTCAGAAATCACACCACGTGACTCCTACATCCACCCCTCACTGTGAGGCACACACTACTCAAGAACTAAGTACAACACACACACGAGCACAGCGGCTCAACCACTCACACCCACGCTAGATCAAGTCCACAATAGATCAGATCCTCTAGCCTTGATCTGACCAACACACCACACACTATGATCTATACACAACCCTTGTACAGATAACAAACCACGCACTTCCACAAACACCACGTACTGATCTCCAATCAGTACACACACACATAGATATATGAAAGTAGAAAGAAGGAAGAGTTCTGAGATGAAAGATCAAATTCTATGATGAACTCATTAATGTGGTCGTCCAGAACAACTTCAGGCTTTGTGTTGATGAAGATCAGATGATGTAGACGAAGCTTGATTCGTGGACAGACCGACTTCAACTCCTCTCACGGGATGGATCTTCCTTGAGCAATCTGGAGAGTTGAAGTAGAGCAGTGGGAAGAAGCCTTTCTTCTTGACCTTTGCTTAATGTTTTGATATGGTGGCTCCTTACTGCGAAAATGCCTTCATATGATCTATTTATATGGGTGTCCAAGTATGGAGAGTCGTGCTTGAAGGAATCACCGCAATATAGAACATATCCTGACTATCAGAGCTGTCTTTCTCTTCGTCTGTCGAAAGGCACTTTATAGCTGTCGATAGCTACTGTAGACTTCTGGTTTTCCAGAACCATGATCTTGCAGGAAAGGCCTTATCTGTCAACAGGTGATTTTTGGCTATCGACAGGCAACATGTATCTGTCGACAGGTACATTTCATCTGTCGACAGTTACTACTCCATTTGAGCTTCCAATAGCTTGTTTGTTCCTAGATGAGCTATCTGTCGATAGGGAACTTCCTGGCTGTTGACACATGACCACTTGAAGTCTTTTTCATGTTGTTTTGTACTTGTATCTTGATGCTTGTCTTGTATGCATTCACACCTATATTGAAAAGGATTCTAAATGAGATAAACTGAATATATAGGTGATCAATAGAAGTATGATGGTCATTTATTCATCTCTTTCATGTCTTTGTCATTTTTATCATGTTTCCAACATTTATACAACATCAATTATGTCACTCATCATCAAAAACATTTAAGCACATATCATCATACACATTGTAACCCAACATGAAAGACAACCGATGTGAACTTCGACTGGCCACTTCAACTGGTAACATCTACTCATGAAGAAACTTTGAATAACACATGTTATTTCTTATGCATAAATAATCTTGAAAAATGGTAATAAATATATTCATATTATTTAAATTAAGCATGAGTTTTGTTATTTCCAAAATAAAATGATAAAATATTGGAGTGGTTCAACAAGAAGCAGTGGGTTCTAGGAATGAAGATCTGTCGACAACGAGTTTGAAGCTTGTCGACAGCTACTGTAGGGACAGTATCGATTCGGTCAGAAGAAGTTTGTCTGTCGGCAAACCATGAAAATTGTCGACAAGACAGATATGGAAAACTATTATTCAAGCACCTCACTTAAGTACCCTTTCTGATTCACTCCCCCTTAGTATGTGCATGATATAAAATGTTTTTCAAGCAATTCAAGGATGTTTATGCTTAGTATCATGTATAGAAAAATATGATCATGAGCAGGCAGACATAACTAGGGAATTTATTCAAAAAATCACTACATTTTGCATATTCCAAGTGTTGGGATTAAGTGTGAATGTAATTCAACTCTCCTCATATTTTGATGATGACAAGTGGTGATTTTAGTGCAAGACAATTGAAACATGTTAAATGCATCACCCATAGAACAACAATACTGAAAGAGCATGTTCCTAAACACATTTATTATTCATATACATGATAATTCAATTAACTAATGATTTATGTGTTTATTTTCTCAGGGACAAACATTTCTTGCGAAGGTAGTGTCGACATAACCATCACTGGAGTCGACACAATGGCTCAGAGCAAAGGCAGAAATGTGAAGGAAAGAACCTCTAGTGTCGACACTAAACAATCTCAGGTCGACACTAGTGAGCCTTCCCAGAAGGCCAATTTTTCAGCTGACTACGACAGGTCGACACTAAACAATCTCAGGTCGACACTAGTGAGCCTTCCCAGAAGGCCTGTTTTTCAGCTGACTACGGCAGGTCGACACTAAACAATCTCAGGTCGACACTAGAGCCTTCTCCCAGGGAATCAATTGGCCAGTCTGGGATAGTGTGTCGACACTACTCAAGGGTAGGTCGACACACTCCGGATAGTTTGGAACATAAACTTCCTCCTGGACACGTGGCACCCTAGGGATTTGATGGATGGGCCTTGGAACTTATGCCTACGACCCCCAAGGGTACCTTTGGATATTTTTGGGTATAAATACTACCTAATTGGCTATCCATCATATCAAGAGAGCTTCTAACTGCCTCCAAGAAAGCTCTGGCGGCAAGAGAGCCTCTCCTCCCAGATTTTGCTCCCTCCTGTGCTTCTTCTCCGCATTCAAACTTCTCCAAGCACAAGAATCGAAGGTTGATCAAGATGAAGCATTAGGATCAACTTCAAGGGAGCAGATCAAGTAGAAGCCAATGATTGTGAAGCACTCAAGGAAGATCCCAAGATCAAAATTGCAGAGCATCGACCAAGGGACTTCAAGTGATGAAGATCCTTCCAATTCAGCCTCTACTAGGGAGTCCTCTTGAAGAACAAGAATTGTCAACATCATATCTTAAGTTTTCTTGTTTCTTCTTGGCTATTCTAGAGATTGTGCATAATCCATTGCATCGATTCTCTTGAATTGGCCTTAATAGATCAGATCATTGCTAGAGGATCTGAATCTTGGTGTTTTGTTCTAGCAAGTGTTTGTGAGCCTTTGTGCTCAGGGTGTTGAGTCGTTGTACTTAGTTTGTGTGGTTGAGCAGTCGTGCTCAGATTCTAGAGTAGTCTTGCTCTAGGTGGTGTGTGAGTTGTCTAACTCATTTGTGGAGTTGTCAGGCTCCAGTGTGTGTTGTATTTTCAAGTTGATAGTGAATCCTCACTGTGTGAGGGGTGGATGTAGGAGTCACATGGTGTGATTTCTGAACCACCTAAAATTTCTCTGTGCTGTGGTTTGCTTGCTTTCTAATTTTCAGTTGCGCTAGATGTATGCATAGGGCTGTGCAAACTCTCTTCTAATCAACTTGCTCATTCACTTCAATTACACAATTCTCACATCAATTGATCAGATTTTCTAAGTGTTCTTTCATATTGTCTCTGATTCTAAGAACTGCTTTTAATTGATTAAGTTTCCGCAAAATTGTCCTAGATCTATTCAACCCCCCCCCCCCTTCTAGATCTTGTCCACACCTATTTCGATCCTAACAATTGGTATCAGAGCGGGATAATATCTAATCTGATCTAAGTGATTTCTATTTGTTCTGTGTGATTTGTTTGCTTGCTGAGTGTTTCCTTCTTTGCACCATCCTTTTAATTCAATGGATTCCAGAGGGTTCATAGCTGAGGGTCATTCCATTAATAGGCCACCATTTTTTAATGGAACGGACTATTCTTATTGGAAAAATAGAATGCAAGTTTTTATTAGAGCCCAAAATTATGAAATTTGGAAAGTAGTGGAGGTAGGCCCCTATGAGAACTAGGGAGTGGAAGAAACCTGGACTAGGGAACAGATAAGAAGAGCTACATTGAATTACAGTGCCATGAATATTATTCAATGTGCTGTTTACCCCAAGGAGTACTCGAGAATCTCAATGTGCAAATCTGCCAAAGAGATGTGGGATAAACTTGAGTTACTCTATGAGGGAACATCTCAGGTTAAAGAAACCAAGGCTAACATACTTGTCTCTGAATATGAATTGTTTATGATGAAATCTAATGAGACAATCTCTGAAATGATTGCCAGGTTTATGATCATAGTCAATGGACTGAAGGCTTTAGGTAAGGACTATACGGATGCTGACTTGGTAAGAAAAATTTTACGTTCTCTCTCTTCAATTTGGCACACAAAAGCCACTGTCATTGAAGATTCTAAAGATCTGTCCAAAATCTCTTTGGATGAATTGATAGGATCTTTAATGACATATGAAATCAATCTAAAGAGAAATGAAGAACATATAATCAAAACCAAGCCAGTAGCTCTAAAGACCTCATCTAGTAACGAAGACAAAAGTCAGGAGAAAACAGTTCTGATGAGTCAGTCAAATGAGGATGAGATTCCCCTCATGACTAGGCAATTCATAAAATTCTTGAAATATAGAAAAGGAAAACTTTTTGGAAAAAAGAAATTTTCATCAAGTAAAAGAAACACTTCCTTTTCCAATGCTAATTTCAATAAGAATCAGAAATCTGACGAAGTTGTCATTTGTTACAGGTGCAACAGGCCAGGACATATGAAGGGAGAATGTCCTGAAAACAAAAAGGAAAAGCACAAAAAGATTCACAAGTTCAAGAAGCCGAAGACCATGGTAGCCACTTGGTCTAATGAAGACTCAAGTGAAAAGGAAGAAGAAGAAAAATTCTCAAGCTTTGAAAGTGAGGAGATCTGCTTCATGGCAAATAGCTCAGATGGAAAGGTAAGCACATCTTTCGAAGACTTTTCAGTTGAAGATTGGTAGGATGCATATGCTGAATTAGTAGAAAAATACACTGAAATGAGAAAAGAAAACAAACACATCAAAAAGAAAGTTGAAAACATCTTGCACAATCAATCCTTCAACAAAAGAATCTGTGAGCTTGAAAATGAAGTAACAGAACTTAATGAAGAAAAGGAAAATCTTCTGAACTTAATAGATGAGCTTAAGCTTGCCTCTCAAAGGGCCACCCATGAATTCAAAGAATTGTCTGAAAAGCTGGAAAAGGAAAATCAAGATAAACAATAAAAGATTGAAGAAGTCAAAACTTTGGAAAACCAGCTAAAGGAAAAGGATGAAGTCATTGAAACCTTCACAAAAGGTAAGGACAATTTGGAAGCATTGTTGGGAGCCAAAATGAACTCAATTTCTCATGGACTAGGATTTAATAAATAGAAACCTAATAAAGACAAATCTGGTGAGAAAAAGGATAAAGCACCATTGATTAAATTTGTCAAAGGTCGTAGTCTTGAGAACACTGAAATTAAGCAAATATCAAGCAAAACACCAAAAATCTCAAAAACTCAGAAACAAAACAAGTCAACCAGGTCGACACAGTCACCTGACAGGTCGACACTAGTCCACAAGAAGAAGGATTCTGTGGCTGTTGTGTCGACACCAGTCAAGGAGAGGTCGACCTGCTCAACATCAACAAAGACAAACAACAAAATCAAAAATTCAAATAAAATTTTGAAAAATAAGAAAAAGTCAAAGGAAGTCATTCATGAAAAACCTTGGACTTATAAGACAAGATATCAAGCTGATTGGAACTAATGGCATTACAACCCATGTTGATATCATCCCCAATTCTTCTATCCAAATTTTCTAATGTACCAACAAAATCCTTGGATTCAACCTCCTCATCTAAACTCCCATGTTCAAATGAAAACTTCCCCTCCCACTGAAAATAAAATTACTGGTGTTTTCATTCCTAAGGGAAAGAAGAAATTGAAAAATACAAGGAACACCACTGTAATAAAACAAAAATAAAAAACAAATCAAATTTGGGTGAGAAAAGATTTGATGATTATGTCCAAACATTCTGATGGTTCCAACTCTATTTGGGTACCAAAATCTTCTCTCCACTGATTACTTTTGCAGGAAGGTCGTGCACCCAATTCAAATGTGTGGTTCCTTGACAGTGGGTGTTCACGACACATGACTGGAGATAGAGCCAAATTTTCATTCCTGATTGAGAAGGAGGGAGGTTCAGTAACATTTGGAGGTAAAAATAAAGGAAAGATCATTGGATCTGGAAAGGTTGGTCAAACATCCTCAAACTCTGTTGATAATGTACTATTAGTTGATGGTCTAGATTATAATCTGCTGAGCATTAGCCAACTATGTGACAAAGGTCACAAAGTTGTGTTTGAATCCAATTTCTGTAAGATCATTGATTCATCAACTGATAAAATAAAATTTTTTGGAAAAAGGGAAAACAATGTTTACATGATCGACCTTAATAAATACTTTTCTGAAAATCTTTGTTTTGTTTCTAATAAAGATGAAATTGCATGGACTTGGCACAAAAGACTTGGCCATGCAAGTTTCAGAACATTGAATAAATTGTTAATGCTGAATTTGGTTAAGGGTCTTCCTGAATCCTTTTCTAATATTGAAAATCAAGTTTGTGGGATTTGTGCCCAAGGAAAACAAACTAGGAAATCTTTTAAAACCTTCAATGAGGTACTCACATCTAAGCCATTAGAATTACTTTACATGGACCTCTTTGGCCCAACAAGAATTCTAAGTCTAAGTGGCAAAAAATATGGGTTTGTAATCATTGATGATTTTACCAGATTTACATGGGTTATTTTCTTGTCCCACAAAAGTGATACTTGCCTTGAGTTCAGGAAATTCTGTACCACTGCCTTAACAAACCTTCCATATAAAATCAAAAATATTTTGACTGATCATGGGGGTGAATTTGAAAACCAATCCTTTTCTGATTTATGTGCTGAACTTCAATTTTTCACAAGTTTTCTTCACCAAGAACTCTAGAACAAAATGGAGTTGTGGAAAGAAAGAATAGAACTATTGTGGAAATGGCTAGATCCATGCTCTTAGAAAGCAATTTGCCCAAATCCTTCTGGGTTGAAGCAGTAAACACAGCAAATCATATTCTAAATAGAGCTTTGATCAGACCAAAAATCAGAAAAAACCCCTATGAATTATTGAAAAACAAAAAGCCAACTGTTTCTTATTTCAAAACCTTTGGGTGCAAATGTTATGTACACATCAATAATAAAGAAAATCTTGACAAGTTTGATGCTAAGAGTCAGGAAGCCATCTTCCTTGGCTATTCAGAAGTGTTAAGAGCTTTCAGAGTGTACATTCTCAAAAATAAAACTGTTGAAGAATCTCCACATATTATCTTTGATGAAAATTCCTTTTCAACTAATAATTCTAAATCTTGCAGGGAAAGACAAGACAGTGAAGAGGATGATTTCATTGTGGACTCTTCACCAACTGTTGAGGAGCTTGAAGACATTGGTGAGAACTTGAACATCAATTCACCATCTTCAAGTGGATCAGGTAACATTGCTCCAGATTTAAGTACCCCTCAACAGGTAATTTCTGAACATCGAATTTTGAGAGATCACCCATTAGATAATGTAGTTGACAATTTGCATGATAGAGTTAGGACTAGATCATCATTTCTGCATGCTATTGAAGAACACCCACTAGCTGTAATTTCCCAAATTGAGCCAAAGTCAATTGATGAAGCTTTATCAAGTTCTGATTGGATTAATGTCATGCATGATGAACTTCATCAATTTGAAAGAAATCAAGTATGAGAATTAGTACCTAGACCCAGTGACCAAACAGTCATTGGCACTAGATGGGTTTTCAGAAATAAATTGAATGAATCTGGTCAAGTCATTAGAAATAAAGCTAGGCTAGTTGCAAAGGGGTACAATCAAGAGTTTGGAATTGACTTTGAAGAATCATATGCCCTTGTAGCTAGACTAGAAGCAGTTAGAATTTTCCTTGCTTTTGCATCCTCCATGAAATTCAAAGTCTATCAAATAGATGTTAAAAGTGCATTTCTAAATGGATATATAAAGGAAAATGTTTTTGTTGAACAACCTCCTGGATTTGAAAATGAAAAACATCCTAACCATGTTTTCAAGCTTCATAAGGCTCTCTATGGTCTTAAACAAGCTCCAAGAGTTTGGTATGACCGTTTGAGTTCCTTTTTGCTTGAAAAAGGATATTCTAGAGGAAATGTTGATCAAACTTTGTTCACAAAAATAGTCAATAAACAAATAATTGCAGTCCAAATTTATGTTGATTACATAATATTTGGATCAACCAATAAAGACATGTGTAATGAATTCTCAAATCAAATGAAAAATGAATTTGAAATGAGTTTAATGGGAGATCTAAAGTTCTTCTTGGGATTGCAGGTTAACCAAACACATGAGGGAATCTTCATCAGTCAAACCAAGTATGTCAAGGAACTTTTGAAAATGTTTGACTTTCAAAACCTCAAGCATTCAAACACACCAATTGCTATTAATGTAAGCTAGAAGAAGACTCACTTGGTAAGTCAGGAGACCCAAAGACCTACAGAGGTATGATTGGTTCTCTACTCTATCTTACAACTTCTAGACCTGATATTCAGTTTTGTGTGTGTTTGTGTGCTAGATTTCAATCAAATCCTAAGGAAAGTCACATGTTAGCTGTTAAAAGAATTTTCAAATATCTTGTTGGAACATGTGATTTAGGAATTTGGTATCCTACTGGTTGCAAATTAGATTTGATTGCCTATTGTGATACTGACTATGCTGGATGTAAATTAGATAGAAAGAGCACAAGTGGCTTGTGTTTATACTTAGGTGGGTGCCTAATTCCTTGGGCTTCTAAAAAGCAGCATTCAGTTGCTCTGTCCACTGCAGAGGCTGAGTATGTTGCAGCAGGTAGATGTGGAACTCAAATTCTTTGGGTGAAACATCAACTTCTTGATTACAACCAAGAGTTAGGTTGTGTTCCCATCCTTTGTGATAACACAAGTGCAATAAATCTGTCTAAGAATCCCATTCAGCATTCAAGAACCAAGTATATTGAAATTAGGCATCATTTCTTGAGAGATGAGGTAGCAAAGAAATCTTTTGAACTGCATTTCATAGAAACTGAAAAACAAATTACTGACATCTTCACCAAACCTCTTCCTGACAGTAGATTCTCATCTTTGAGGAGAGAGCTTGGCCTTTGTAAATGTCCATTTTCTTGATCTCTCTCATTGGGTTTGGGTTGAATGTTATGCACTTTCTGAGGGGGAGTTCTTTGCATCATCATTATCCTTTGCTTCCTTGATTTATACTAATCATATCTCTCTCCATTTCACTTTCATGTCATTTTGACAATGGATTCTTCAACTTACATTGTGTTGAATTTCTTGGTATATCAAATGGTGACTTGGAGAAGGACAAGTTATGCTTGTCTGGACACTTTCACTATGCGAGAGTATATGTCTCCGCCAAGTACCAAGAAATGAATATGCAATGGCTAAGGGGGAGTCTTCATTGTTCAAAGAGAATAATTTTATCCTTGTTTAAACTCTTGCATATCTTTGTCTTGATGGAAAGTTGATGGAATCATCATCTCAGGGGGAGCTTTAGAATTCACAAATCATTACTCTTGCAAAATTCAACATTCTTATTGATTTACACCAATTTCCTTGCATGATATCCTCATTGAGTCAACTAGAACCTCAAAATGATCTTTTGAGTGATCTACTACATTTTTTCACAATCAACTCTCAACTACATTCCTCATCACTGAAGAAATTCAAAACTCTTTAAAAGACTGAAAACCAATGTGTGTGTTGATCCTACTCATTTTTTTTTCAACTGACATGAGAGATAAATGATTTCCTTTTTAAACAATGTCTCCAAAACACACTCATCTCAACAGAGCAATGGCATCTCTACTGAGAAACTACACACCTTCACAATGAATGAAGAGCTATGTATGTCATGAGGTATTGTTGCTATCTCTGTTCAAAGGGGATTTCAAATTAAAAAAAATATAAAAGCTACATATTTCGATGATGACTGAGTAACTGAAAATATTGGCGTTTGATCAACGTATATTTTCAAGTCAAACGGTTGTCATTTACCTTTGAAACTTGATAATGGGTAAACTCTCAAGTATCCAGGAACTATGGTGTGTAAAAAGCATTAGTTCTTGAGTGAACAATGAAGGATCGAAATGAATGTGTGGAAAAGATCTAGAAGGGGGGGGGATGAATAGATCTTAGCCACTTTTGCGGAAGCTTAAGTAATTTGAAAACTATTTAGAATCAGAGGCAATGTTATCAGTGAAAAACTACAGATCTGATTAGATTTGAGTGAGTTGAAAAACTTAGATGTGAAGCAAGTTGATTAAGTGAATTAAAACGGATCCTATGCAAGCATCTAGCGGATGAATCAATCAAACCACAGAAGACAAATGCACAAGGATTTTTTAGGTGGTTCGGAAATCACCCAAGTGATTCCTACATCCACCCCTCACAACCCGTGAGGCTTCACTAACACAACTGGGCTACACACCCAAAGGAGCCTAACAACTCCAACACTTCAGAGCATACAACTCACACAACCTCTAGAGCAAGACTACTCTAGAAACACAGAGCAAGACTGCTCAAACCAACCCTGAGCTTGACAACTCAAACTGAGCTCGACGGCTCACAACAAACTGAGCACAATGCTCACACTAAAACTTGCTAGACACCAACTTAAGACTAAGATCCTCTAGCAACAGATCTAGTCGAAATTTGAGAACTCTAAAGAGATTTATGCAGAAGCACTTGCATAATCTCAAGAGATATCTCAGAAGAACAGAAAAAAAGATAAATTGTATTGAAAGGCTTCGTT
This sequence comes from Colocasia esculenta, assembly GCA_014218235.1. Taxonomy (NCBI): domain Eukaryota; kingdom Viridiplantae; phylum Streptophyta; class Magnoliopsida; order Alismatales; family Araceae; genus Colocasia; species Colocasia esculenta. The sequence continues at coordinate 61,923,359 of CM024762.1, forward strand.
CTTCAGTGTACTCCCTTGTAGAAGCTTGAATTGGGAAGGAACTTGTGAAGCTTGAAGTCCAAGTCGATGCTCTGCAATCTGAGAAGTTGGATCTTCCTCGAATTCTTCACCAAAGAAGTCTTCTACAGGATCTGCCTCCTTGGAATGCTTCAGAGGAGTCTTCAGGAATCAAATTCCAATTCCCACACCTTGAATTGGTGGAAATGGTCTTCTGGAAGCACTTGGAGAGCAGAGGAAGGAGACACGAGCTCTTACTGGCCGCCAGGAGCTTTTTGGAGGCTCTAAGAGAGTTGGGTCTCTTCTCATGTGAAGGCTGGCCAAAAAGACCCTTTATATCCTTAGGATTCCAAAGATACCCTTTTGGGGTACAAGGGCACGCGTTCCTAGGAAGATTCTGATCGCCTTAGAAGGATACGTGGCAACCATCAACTTTACGATGAAAAGTTTCCGTAGTGTGTCGACCTGCCCTGGTGGTAGTGTCGACACACTGTCCAGAATATGTAAGAAGCTGTTCTGGGAAGAAGGTCCCGTGTCGACCTGCTCTTGAGTGTGTCGACCTGCTGTCCCAAATCTGCAAACTGGCTGTTCTGGGAACTGGGTCTAGTGTCGACCTGCTCTGAGAGTGTGTCGACCTGCTGTCCCAATTCTTCAAACTTGCTGTTCTGGGAACGGGATCTAGTGTCGACCTGCTCTGAGAGTGTGTCGACCTGGGTAGGCTTGATTTCTGAAAAACTGCCACTCGTGTGGACACACTCTTGACATGTGTCGACACAGTCTCAACATTTTTACACATTTTGCCTTTGAATCTTTGTTGATGTGTCGACACCATTGATGGGTGTGTCGACTCATCTTTTGCATAAAAATGTTTGTACCTGAAAAATAAACACATATATCATTAGTTAAATGATTTATCATGACCATAAATGATAAATGTGGTTTGAAAAATACTTTTTGAACATGAATTTCAGGTATGATGTTTTTGACATATTTCAATTAAATGCTTTAAGAACCCCTCTTGTCATCATCAAAATAGGAGGGAAATGATATGAATTGCATTCAACCCAACAATCTCCCACTTTTTGATGATGGCAACATTAAATCCATATTTCAATGTGGTTTTGATGAAGTGTGATTTTAAGCAATTTTGATTGTTTAATTTTGTTTTCCTTTTTGTTCATACTTGTCAAGGACCTTTTGATATTTTTCAGTAACATTGATGATGTGTTTGTGAGATACAGTGTTACTTGAAATTAGAAATTTTGTACATAGAAGTCAAGCAACTTGACAAGTAATCATTCAATCACATTCACAAAAGGATTTTCAATCACATTAAATACACAATTGAGAGAATCATTCAAGCCAAGCAACACTTTTCATTTCATTCAAAAGAGAACCATTACAAACATTCCAAAAGATTACAAACATTTGTTCTATCTTTCTTTCTTCTCCCCCTTTGACATCATCAAAAGAGAAATTACATTAAGTAGAAGATGGAGGAGGAGGAGGAATGGGAAGAAGAATGGTCTCTATGTCAGATAGTCTTTTCTTCATGAAGTTCAAGCTAGTCTTGATTTGATCTTGAATGGTTATCATTTTTGTGCTCAAAAAGTGTTCCATTCGATCTGAATTTTCTAGCAAGGTGGCTTGAAGTCTGGTTAGATCAGCTGCACTGTGTTGTGAGGAAGATGATGAGCCAGGACCAACCAGGTCTCTGCATTATTGAACTCCTTGGTCAAATCTGTAATCTGCCTGTCAATGTGCTCATTGAAGTTCCTCATACTTTCCAAATCATCCACAAAATGAGCAAATGACAATCTGGTGCTGGAAATCTCATGCAATGTTTGCTTGGTGTTGAAGACATCTGCTTGGGAATTTGCCAATATTCCCTTAAGAACTTTCTCCAACTTGTCTTGATGCTCTTTTAGCTCAAGATAGGAATCTCCCAGAGTGCCTATAGTCTGTTGAATCTCTGAGCTGCATAATCTGAAGCTGCCTTCTGCTCAATAAATTTAGCTGACACTGTGGTCTCTAGTCTTTGAACTCTCAATTCAAATTGGTCTGACATTGTTTGAATGGTGGAGTTCAATGAATCAAATTTAGCATTGAGGAAAGAGAACAATTCTGGTGGAATTGAGGACCACAAGAAGAAGTGGATGATTGGAATGTAGAGAGAAATGTGGAGGTTCAAAAGTATGTGGCAAGGAAGAGGAAGGATCAGCTTGAGGTGGAATAGGGGTTTCAAGCTGAATGCCACCTTCAGGAGTGATATGAGGCTGGTCCTCATCCATTAGAGGCTGATCCTCTGGCAGGTGAACTTGTTCCTCTTGAACTTGAGGCTGGCCCTCATGATGTGGAGGCTGACCCTCCTGATCTTGGTTTCCTTGAGCTGGAGGCTGGTCCTCTTGTGCTTGGGACTGATCCCCTTGAACCTGAGGCTAGTCCTCCTGAGCTTGAGGGGCCTCAACCACAATTGGCCCTCTTCTAATTTGATTTCCCTCCAATCTAAATCCCATAAACTTCTGGATATTCTTAAAAGTATAGATGTTTGACTTGGGAATAAATTGGGACTTCTCATTTTCCAAGGGCACACACCAAAGTGCTGGAACACTGAGGTCAGATGTGCTCCATAAGGAAGAGATCTCTTTATGCTGTTCTTGTAGTTTCAGAGATGATTTGATAGAGAATCACATGAAGGTTGATCTTGATGTCTTTGACCATGCAATAGAGGATGAACCTCTGGATGTCTGTCAACCTATCCCTTCCACCACCTTGAGGGGTAACTATGGTGGTAAAATGTGGTGGATGACCCTTAACACAGGTGGAAATGTATTGGCATTGAACCTGGTTACATAGGTCTGTTTGGGATCTGATGCATCTGCAGGAAGGCCTGTCAAGATGGAATAGGCTTCATGTAAATCAAATTCAAACTCATGGTAGTCAGCCCCCTCATCTGGCACTTTGAAAATGGAAGCAGCTATTTCAGTTGGCATATCTATGGCTATTCCCTTGACCTTTGATTCAAACCCTTCATCTGTGCATTTGAGGTTCTTGTAAATCCTTAACTAGTCTTGGATAACAGACTTGAAACTCAGAAATGAAAGGCAACCAAGACTGAAAGGAAAAATAGGTCTGTATTTCTGGAAAAGAGTCTGCTAGTTGAATATCTGAGAGGTCTAGAATTCTGGGCTTCAAAATTAGTTTTGCTGCACTGACTGACTCTGAGGGAATATCCTCTTGAGACTCAGAAGAGGAGGAAGAGGATTCCTCAGGGTTCTCAGAAGAATCACCCGACCTCTCTTTGCTGCTCTTTGAGGTGCAGAAGAAGATCCTGGTTGCTCGGCAGGATCGTTTCTTCTTTTGGTTCTTCTTTCCAACTGTTCAACTGGAACCTCTGCCGGAACTGGCCTTGAAGAGGCCGTAGATCTTGCGCCACGGCGGGGACCCAACTTCTGGACCATGGTGCAAGAGGAGTGGAATTTGGAGAGGAAATGGAAGAATGGAGAGATGATGGAAGGAGGATGAGAGCTAGAGAGAAATGGAAGTGTTCTTGCCGGAAACAATGAGATTTTGGCCGTCGGGTCGACCTGATTCCTAAAAGGGGTGCAGTGGTATACTGCCCCGCGGAACAAGAGGGCTTATCATGAACCTGAATGGTTTGAAAAGGGTCTGGCAAGAAAACAGTGTTGACACGTGAAGAAGGTGTGTCGACCTGACTGGGGTTGTGTGTCGACACGTAAGAGGATGGTGTCGACACAGCCTTTGAGAGAAATTTGAATCTTTGAGAGGAAATTTTTGAGAAATTTGGGGACATCTTTATAATGATAAATAATGAGAGGAATTATCATTTCAAGGATTTTTAGAGGCTTAAAAATTCATTTTTATATTTTGCAAAAATCATCACAGTTCAAGTGTTTCAAACAATTTCCAACATGATATTAGCATTCCAAGACTTGAATCAACAAAATGATAAATTGAGGGATATAATGTATCTAATAATCAACCAAAAACTACCATGTTTCTCAATTTCAAGAATTAAAGATGTCATCTAGACCAAATACAGTTGTGTTGAAAGTAAAACACAAACTTAAAGAACAACTTGATGAAGGAAAAAGATGATTCTTTCTAAACAAATCTCCAATAATTTTCATATTTTTGTTCTTTTAACAAACTATCAAATGATATAAATCTCTTTCACTCAAGTACTAGTGCTTTTTACACACCATAGTCCCTGGATACTTAAGATTTAGTCATTGTCAAGTCTCAAAGAGGTAAATGATGACCTTTTGACATGAAAATATACGTTTTGTAGACGTCAATATTTCCAATTACTCAGTCATCATCAAAAAGCATAGCACATAATTGCTTAGTTTTTGAAGTTTTTCAATTTTGATCCCTTGAACAGAGTTAGCAATAATGCCTCATGACATACATAGCACTTCATTCATTGTGAAGGTGTGCAGTTTCTCAGCACAGATGCCATTGCTCTGTTGGATTTTAGAAGTTTTTTTGGAGAGTTTGTGAGATAGAATTCAAATACATCCAGTCATCAGTTGCAAACAAGGAAATGTTTTAAGTTCAAGGCACAAATTGTCATTTAGTCTAGGAAGAGATCTGAATTTCTGTGGATTGAGAGACATAGTTGAAGGTTGATTAGTAAAAATAATAAATCACTCAAGGTTCATTTTGTGACTCTAGACTTTAGAATGAGGACATCATGCAGGGATTTATGAAATGCAAGAAAGGTTTTGAATTTTGCAAAAAGATGACTGTGAATTTTCTAGCTCCCCTGAGATGATGATTTCAACCATTTTTCATCAAAATAAAGATATGCAATTTTGAAATCAAAAGAATTTTCTTCTTGGACAACAAGAACTTCTCCTCAACAATTGCATATTCATTTCTTGGTACTTGGCGGAGATAAGCTCTCACGCATAGTGAAAGTGTCCAGACAAGCCTAACTTGTGCTTCTTCAAATCACCATTTGATATACCAAGTAACTTCAATGCAATAAGAGTTGAAGAATCATTGCCAAAGGAAATGGAAGTTAAACTGTGCAAGTTTTGAAATCAGAAAAGAAATTCTCTTTGAACAATAAAAGCTCCCCCTCAACTATTGCATATTACTTCTTAGTACTTGGCGGAGATATGTTCTCACGCATAGTGAAAGGTTTCAGACAAGTATGACCTGTCCTTCTCCAAGTCACTATTTGATATACCTTGAAGTGTCAACACAATAAGAGTTGGAGAATTTATTGTAAGAAAAAGAATTAGAATGAAAGTGAGAGAGATATGAACAATGTGAAGGAAGCAAAGAGCTATGAAATGCAACGAACTCTCCCTTAGACAATGCATAACACTCAAACCAAGCTTAGAGAGAAATCAAGAAGGTGGACACTTGCAAAGACCAAGTTCTCTCTTAAAGATGAAAATCTATTTTCAGGAAGGGGTTTTGTGAATATGTCTGCAATTTGTTTTTAGTTTCAATAAAATGGAGTTCAAAAGATTTCTTTGCAACCTCATCTCTCAAGAAATGATGCCTAATTTCAATGTGTTTTGTTCTGGAGTGGGAATGGGGTTTTTAGACAAGTTTATGGCACTAGTGTTATCACATAGGATGGGTACACACCCTAAATCTTGGTTGTAATCAAGAAGTTGATGTTTCACCCAGAGAATCTGAGTTCCACATCTACCTGCAGCAACATACTCAGCCTCTGCGGTTGACAGAGCAACTGAATGTTGCTTCTTAGAAGCCCAAGAGATAAGGCACCACCTAGAAATAAACACAAGCCACTAGTGCTTTTTCTATCTAACTTACACCCAGCATAATCAGCATCACAATAGGCAACAATTCTAACTTGCAACCAGCAGGATACCAAATTCCTAAGTCACATGTTCCAACAAGATATTTAAAAATTCTTTTCACAGCAAGCATATGACTTTCTTTAGGATTAGATTGGAATCTAGCACATAAGCACACACAAAACTGAATGTCAGGTCTAGAAGTAGTAAGGTAGAGCAGAGAGCCAATCATACCTCTATAGGTCTTGGATCTACTGACTTACCAGATGGGTCTTCTTCTAGCTTAGCATTTATTGCAATGGGTGTGCTTGAGTGTTTAAGGTTCTGAAAGTCAAACCTTTTCAGTAGCTCCTTGACATATTTGGTTTGACTGATGAAGATTCCTTCATGTGTTTGGTTGACCTGCAGTCCCAAAAAGAATGTTAAATCTCCCATTAAGCTCATTTCAAAATCATTCTTCATTTGATTTGAAAATTCAGTGCAAAGGCCTTTATTGGTTGATCCAAATATTATGTCATCAACATAAATTTGGACAACAATTATTTGATTTTTTACTGTTTTTGTGAACAATGTTTGATCAACATTACCTCTGGAAATCCTTTCTCAAGTAAAAAGGAACTCAACCGATCATACCAAGCTCTTGGAGCTTGTTTAAGACCATAGAGTGCCTTATTAAGCTTGAAAACATGGTTATGATATTTTTCATTTTCAAATCCAGGAGGTTTTTCAACAAAAACATTTTCCTTTATATATCCATTTAGAAATGCACTTTTGACATCCATTTGAAAGACTTTGAATTTCATGGAGGATGTAAAAGCAAGGAAAATTCTCACAGCTTCTAGTCTAGCTACAGGGGCATAAGATTCTTCAAAGTCAATTCTAAATTCTTGGTTATACCCTTTGCAACTAGCCTAGCTTTGTTTCTTATTACTTGACCAGTTTCATTCAATTTATTTCGGAAAACCCATCTAGTGCCAATCACTGTTTGGTCACTAGGTCTAGGCACTAATTCCCACACTTGATTTCTTTCAAATTGATGAAGTTCATCATGCATAGCATTAATCCAATCAGAACTGGATAAGGCTTCATCAATTGACTTGGGTTCAATTTGGGAAATTAGAGCTAGTGAGTCTTCTTCAAAGTTTTGCAAGAAGGATGATCTGGTCCTAACTCTATCATTTAAGTTGCTAACTACACTGTCTAATGGGTGATCTCTTAGAAAACGAGGTTCAGAAATTACCTGTTGAGAAGTGCCCACTTCTGGAGCAATATTACCTGAACCACTTGAAGATGGTGAGTTGTTGTTCAGGTTCTCTTCAATGTTGTTAATCTCCTCAACGGTTGGTGAAGAGTCCACAATGAGGTCATCCTCTTCATTGTCTTGTTTTTCCCTGCAAGATTTAGAATCATTAGTGGAAAAGGAATTTTCATCAAAAATAACATGTGGTGATTCTTCAACAGTTTTGGTTTTCAATATGTACACTTTGAAAGCCCTTGACACTTCAGAATAGCCAAGGAAGATAGCTTCCTGACTCTTAGCATCAAACTTGTCAAGGTTTTCTTTGTTATTATTGTGTACAAAACACTTACACCCAAAAGTTTTGAAGTAAGCAACAGTTGGCTTTTTTTTTTCAACAATTCATAGGGGGTTTTTCTGATCTTTGGTCTGACCAAAGCTCTGTTTAGGATGTGATTGGCTGTGTTAACAGCTTCAGCCCAGAAGGATTTGGGCAGATTACTCCCTAAGAGCATGGATCTAGCCATTTCCACAAGAGTTCTATTCTTTCTTTCCACAACTCCATTTTGTTCTGGAGTTCTAGGTGAAGAAAACTTGTGAAATATTGCAATTTAGCACATAGATCAGAAAAGGATGTGTTATTAAATTCACCCCTATGATCAGTTAAAATGTTTTTAATTTTAAATGGATAAGTTGTTAAGATAGTGGTACAGAAATTCCTGAATTCAAGGCATGCATCACTTTTGTGGGATAGAAAAATAACCCAGGTAAATCTAGTAAAGTCATCAATGATTACAAACCCATATCTCTTGCCACTTAGGCTTAGAACTCTTGTTGGCCCAAAGAGGTCCATGTGAAGAAGTTCTAGTGGCTTAGATGTGAGTACTTCATTGAAGGCTTTAAAGGATTTCATAGTTTGTTTTCCTTTAGCACAGATCCCACAAATTTGACCTTCAACACTAGAAAAAGATTCAGGAAGACCTTTAACCAGATTCAATCTTAACAACTTATTCAAAGTTCTGAAACTTGCATGGCCAAGTCTTTTGTGCCAAGTCCATGCAATTTCATCTTTATTTGCAACAAAACAAAGATTTTCAGAAAAGTTTTTATTTAGGTTGATCATGTAAACATTGTTTTCTCTTTTTCCAAAGAATTTGATTTTATCAGTTGATGAATCAATTATCTTGCAAAAATCAGATTCAAACACAACTTTTTGACCTTTGTCACATAGTTGGCTGATACTGAGCAAATTATAATCAAGTCCATCAACTAACAAAACATTATCTACTGAGTTTGAAGAAGTTTGACCAACCTTACCAGATCCAATGATATTTCCTTATTTTTACCTCCAAAGGTGACTGACCCTCCCTCCTTTTCAATTAGACAGGAAAATTTGGCTCTATCTCCAGTCATGTGTCGTGAACACCCACTATCAAGAAACCAAACATTGGTGTTGGGTGCACGACCTTCCTGCACAAAGATCAATGGAGTGAAGATTTTGGTACCCAAACAGAGTTGGGACCATCAGTATGATTGAGCACAGATATCAAATCCTTTCTCACCCAAATTTGATTTGTTTTTGACTTTTGTTTTGGTACTTTGGTGTTTTCAGCCTTTTTCTGTTTGTTCTTTCTTTTAGGAATGAAGGCACCAAGATCTTTGTTTTTGGTTGGAGGGGAGTTTTTCATTTGAAATTTGAGTTCAGAGGAGGAGGTGGAATCCATGGATTGTGTTGGTACATCCAGAAATTTGGATAAGAGTATTGAGGATAATACCACAGGGATTTTCATACCATTGGTTCCAAAGATTAGTCCAATCTTCTTGAAGTGTTGTCTTGGAGGTCCAAGGTTTTTCATGGATTATTCTTTTCCCTTTTTCTTATTTTTCAGATTTTTATTTGATTTTTGGTTGAGTTGTTTTGGTTTTTGGTGTTGAGCAGGTCGACCTCTCCTGTACTGGTGTCGACACACAACAGCCACAAAGTCTTCTTCTTGTGGACTGGTGTCGACCTGTCAGGGACTGTGTCGACCTGATAGTCTTCTTTTGTTTTGGGTTTTTGATTTGTTTTGAGTTTTGTTTGGGGTTTTTTTGCTGTTTTGGATTTCAGTGTTTTCCCATTAGGACCTTGACAAAATTATTAGTGGTGCTTTTCCCTTTTTCTCACCAGATTTGTCTTTTTGGGGTTTCTTCTTTTGAATCCTAATCCATGAGATGTGGTTTCATGTTGGATCCTAGCAATGCCTCTAGGTTATCTTGGCCTTTTGTGAAGGTTTGGATAACTCCTCCCTTTCCTTTACTCTTTTTAAGAGCTTCAATTTCTTCAATTTTCTGTTATTTTTCTTGTTTTTCAATTTCCAGCTTTTCATTTAAGTTTCTGAATTCTTGGGAGGCCTTTTGAGAGGCAAGTTTCAGTTCATCAATTAGTTTAGGAGATTCTCTTTTTCTCAAGCAAGTTTGTTATTTCAGATTCCAGTTCACAGATTCTATTTTTTGAAGATTGGTTATGGTAGAGATTTTCAATTTTCTTTTTGATGTGTTTATTTTCTTTTCTCATTTCAGAATATCTTTCAACTAATTCTGCATACACATCCTGCCAATCTTCACACTATAGTCTTCAAAGGAAGTATTTACCTTTCCATCTGTGCTGTTGGCCATGAAGCAAACCTCCTCACTTTCCGCTTGAGTTTTCTTCTCTTCTTCTTCCTCACTTGCGTCTTCGTCAGACCAAGTGGCCACCATGGCCTTTGGCTTCTTGTACCTCTAGAATTTCTTGTGCTTTTCCTTCTTGTTCTCAGGACCTCTCCCTCCCATCATGTCCTGGCTTTGTTGCACCTGTAACAGATAACATTTTCATCAGGTTTATGATTCTTACTGAAATTGGAAGAGGAAGTGTTCTTCTTACCTGAGGGAAATTTCTTTTTCCCAGTCATTTTTCCCTTTCCTATATTTCAAAATTTCCTGAATTGTCTGGTCATGAGGGCAATCTCATCCTCATTCGACTCAGATTCTTCAGAACTTGTCTTATCCTGATTTTTATCTTTGTTGCTTGAAGAGGCTTTGAGTGCCATAGGCTTGGTCTTAATGATGTGTTCTTCATTTCTTTTTAAGTTTATTTCATATGTCATTAAAGATCCATCAATCCATCCAAAGAAATTTTGGACAAATCTTTTGAATCTTCAATAACAGTGGCCTTGGTATGCTTGAAGAAAGTGAACGCAAAATTTTTCTTACCAAGTCTGCATCAGTATACTCCTTACCCAAACCTTGAGTCCATTGACTATCACCATGAATCTGGCAAACATTTCAGAAATAGATTCATTAGATTTCATCATAAAGTTCATATTCTGAAACTAAAATGTTTGCCTTGGTCTCCTTGACCTGAGATGTTCCCTCATAGAGTAATTCGAGTTTATCCACATCTCTTTGGCAGATTTGCACATAGAGATTCTCGAATACTCCTTGGGATGGACAGCACACTGATCATGTTCATGGCACTATAATTCAGTGTAGCTTTCCTTATCTGTTCCCTTGTCCAGTATCTTCTTCTCCCTGGTTCTCATAGGGACCCACCTCTACAACTTTCCAGATCTCATAGTTCTGGGCCCTTAAAACACTTGCATTATGTCTTCCAATATAATAGTCCAAACCATTAAAGAATGGTGGCCTATTTATGGAATGGCCCTCAGCTATGAAACCCTTTGAGTCCATGACACTTAAGTAAATGCAAGAGAGAAAGAGTAAACAAGCAAGCAAACAATCAACCACTCAATACTGAAACAAAAACTGCTCAGTTCAAATCAGATCGATGTAAACCCGCTCTGATACCAATTGAGAGATCGAAATGAATGTGTGGAAAAGATCTAGAAGGGGGGGATGAATAGATCTTAGCCACTTTTGCGGAAGCTTAAGTAATTTGAAAACTATTTAGAATCAGAGGCAATGTCATCAGTGAAAAACTACAGATCTGATTAGATTTGAGTGAGTTGAAAACTTAGATGTGAAGCAAGTTGATTAAGTGAATTAAACGATCCTATGCAAGCATCTAGCGGATGATCAATCAACACACAGAAGACAATGCACAAGGATTTTTAGGTGGTTCGGAAATCCCCTAAGTGATTCCTACATCCACCCCTCAACCCGTGAGGCTTCACTAACACACCTGGGCTACACACCCAAAGGAGCCTAACAACTCCAACACTTCAGAGCATACAACTCACACAACCTCTAGAGCAAGACTACTCTAGAAACACAGAGCAAGACTGCTCAAACCAACCCTGAGCTTGACAACTCAACTGAGCTCGACGGCTCAAACAAACTGAGCACAATGCTCACACTAAAACTTGCTAGACACCACTTAAGACTAAGATCCTCTAGCAACAGATCTAGTTGAAATTTGAGAACTCTAAAGAGATTTTGCAGACACTTGCATAATCTCAAGAGATATCTCAGAGAACAGAAGAAAAGATAAATTGTATTGAAAGGCTTCGTTCTTCAGTGTACTCCCTTGTAGAAGCTTGAATTGGGAAGGAACTTGTGAAGCTTGAAGTCCAAGTCGATGCTCTGCAATCTGAGAAGTTGGATCTTCCTCGAATTCTTCACCAAAGAGTCTTCTACAGGATCTGCCTCCTTGGAATGCTTCAGAGGAGTCTTCGGGAATCAAATTCCAATTCCCACACCTTGAATTGGTGGAAATTGGTCTTCTGGAAGCACTTGGAGAGCAGAGGAAGGAGACATGAGCTCTTACTGGCCGCCATGAGCTTTTTGGAGGCTCTAAGAGAGTTGGGTCTCTTCTCATGTGAAGGCTGGCCAAAAAGACCTTTTATATCCTTAGGATTCCAAAGATACCCTTTTGGGGTACAAGGGCACACGTTCCTAGGAAGATTCATGACACGTGGCAGCCATCAACTTTAGGATAAAAAGTTTCCGTAGTGTGTCGACCTGCCCTGGTGGTAGTGTCGACACACTGTCCAGAATATGTAAGAAGTTGTTCTAGGAAGAAGGTCCCGTGTCGACCTGCTCTTGAGTGTGTCGACCTGCTGTCCCAAATCTGCAAACTAGCTGTTCTGGGAACTGGGTCTAGTGTCGACCTGCTCTGAGAGTGTGTCGACCTGCTGTCCCAATTCTTCAAACTGGCTGTTCTGGGAACGGGATCTAGTGTCGACCTGCTCTGAGAGTGTGTCGACCTGGGTAGGCTTGATTTCTGAAAAACTGCCACTCGTGTCGACACACTCTTGACATGTGTCGACACAGTCTCAACATTTTTACACATTTTGCCTTTAAATATGTGTTGATGTGTCGACACCATTGATGGGTGTGTCGACTCATCTTTTGCATAAAAATGTTTGTACCTGAAAAATAAACACATATCATTAGTTAAATGATTTATCATGACCATAAATGATAAATGTGGTTTGAAAAATATTTTTTGAACATGAATTTCAGGTATGATGTTTTTGACATGTTTCAATTAAATTGCTTTAAGAACACCTCTTGTCATCATCAAAATAGGAGGGAAATGATATGAATTGCATTCAACCCAACAAACAAGACTTACCACATTTGAAAGTTTGATTTAAAAAAAAAAAATGTGTGTGTGACAAAGGAGAATTGCTCAAAGGAATCATCATTCCTTCTCATCAGTTGTTTTAAAGATGTTGCCTTCATCACACTTGATTTCAATCTAAAAGATATTTGGATTTTCTTGTATTTGAAGAATTTAGTTGGTTGTCATTGATTGTTGGATGCATTATATCCCTCAATTTATCATTTTATTGGCTCAAGTCACCTCATGTTCATATCATGTTGGATGTTGTGTTAAAATGAAAGTCTGTTGAATTTCTGAAATTTATGGTCACTGAATTTTTCAGCATCTTAAAATTCCTTGAAATGTTAATACTATTGATTGGTCATCATCCTAAAGATGTCCCAAAACTCCCACATTTTTTTCCATGCTCAAATATTCACTTTTGTTCAGGCCAGGTCGACACTATCAGTCCCTAGTGTCGACACTACTTCCTGTCCGAGAAGCTTTCAGGCCTGGGCGCAGGTTAAATTTGTCTGAGTTCCCGCGGGCATCACACCCCTAAAAACCCCTTTTTATTTCCCATGTCGACCCCATGGCCATCCTTCCCCACTCAAATCGGCAGGAAACCCTCGTCCTCTTCCCTCCATCACCCCTTGCTTCCTCTTCTTCCCTCCATTTCTTCCTCCTCATCCCCTGTTCCTCCTCCTTCTTGCTTCTATGGCGCCGAAACATCAACCTCGGCGTGGAGCAAGATCTAGAGCGACGGCTCAAGCTATACGTGTGGATGAACAGCCTCCCTCTGAGTGGTGGAGTAAAAGAAGGCACGACCCTGTGGAGCAGCCAGGGCAGTCTTCAGCTTCCAAAAGAGGTAGGGCATCCTCCTCTGTCAGAGGTAGAGGTTCCTCACACGCTAGAAGGAGGATCTTGGTCTCCTCTCCTGAAATCCCTGATGAGTCCTCCTCAAACCCTTCTGAGTCTGATGCCACACCTTCTAAACAAGTGCGTGAAGGTAGATCAATCTTAAAGCCCCGGATTGTCAACTTGGATGACAATGACCTTCGTACTACCTTTCCGGAAATCATTGAGTTTTTCAGTTTTCAATCTTGGTTGCCATTTATCTCAGAATTTTGGATTGTTTACCCTAGACTTGTCCAATAATTCTACTTGAATTTGATATGTGATGAAGATGGTTACAAGTCTAAAGTTCAGGGTATTGCTATTGATTTGTCAATCTCTTTGGCTGCCACTTTTTTCAGAATTCCTGATGAAGGAACTAACTACCATGAGTTTGAGTTAATCTTCATGAAGCCTATACATTGTTGATTGGTCTTCCAGCAGATCCTTCTGATACAAAGCAGACTCATGTAAGCAAATTCAACACCAATAAATTCCCTCCAATGTTGAGAACCCTTTACCACATACTCACTACCATCATTACTCCCCAAGGTGGTGGAAGGGATAGGCTTACAGACATCCAGAGATTTATGCTCTACTGCATGAAGAAAAATCTCAAGGTCAATCTTCATGTCATTATGTTTCAGATCATCTCCGAGACCACCAGGAATGATCTTCATAGGTCTCTTCCATATGCAGCCCATCTGACTCCTGTGTTTGAGCATTTTGAAATTCCTCTTGCAAATGAAAAGACTCAAACAATTCCCAAGACAAATGTTTATTTCTTCAAGCATTTACAAAAGTTTATGGGGTTCAGACTTGAAGGTAATCAAGTTAGGAGAGGACCAATTGTTGAAGCACCTGAGGTAGTGGCACCTCCTGCTGAGGACCAGCCTCCTGCTGAGGATCAGCCTCCTGCTGAGGACCAGCATCTTGCTGAGGAACAGCCTCCTGTTGAGGACCAGCCTCCTACTGAGGACCAACCCCCCATCAATGAGGATCATCCTCATGTTGAAGGAGATACCCAGTTACCCCAAGCTGAACCATTCACTCTTTCATTTCAAGGCTCCTCTCCTGTTCACCCCTCTATGGACTTACCCACCTTCATCCCACAACCTCAATCTCAAGCTCAAACCACTCATGTCTTTGGTGGACCCACTGTTCCACCAGAGTTGTACTCCTTCTTAAATGAGTAATTTGAAGCTTTCACCTCCTCAATTCAAGAAATGTCAGAAAGCTTCAACTTGAAAGTTCAAAGGCTTGAGAATGCTGTGACTGCTAAATTCATTGAGCAAAAGGCAGTTTCAGACTATGCTGCACAAAGGTTCAACAGGTTGATTGGGACAATGGCAGATGCTTCGGTTGAGCTAAAGGAGCATCAAGAAAAATTGGAAAAAGTTCTTCTGGGAATCTTGGGAAATTCCCAAGCAGATGTCTTCCACACCAAGGAAACTCTTTCACAAATCTCTAAAACAAGATTGTCATTTGCTCACTTTGTTGATGACTTAGAGAGTATGAAGAACTTATCAGCCCACATTGATAATGAGATGACTGATATCAAGAAGGAATTGAAGAATATCAATAGTCATGGACTTGGTAGTTCATCCTCTAGTGCTCCATCATCATCTGTTGATTTGTCTGCTCTTCAGTCCTCAATTTCTGACAATAGCCAAAGACTTGAAGAAATTGTTCATACAAGGCTATCCACTATGCAGAGACAACTCAACACGAATCTTCATGCTATGGATTCAAGACTCAAAGCTATAGAGTCCATCCTCCTCCCAATTCCTCCTCCTCCTCCTCAAACTTAATGCAATGTGTCTTTCCTTTGATGATGTCAAAGGGGGAGAAGATAGAAGAAAGTGGAAAGAAAGTTTCTCTGTTGAAATACTTGTGTGAATGTATGAAAATGATCACATCCCTGTGAAGGCAAAGTTGTTTGCTTTAATGAAATGAAATGAAACATCTTGTTTCAATGTGATTGATTGTCTATGAATGAATGTCAATGGATATCAATTGTATGTGGAATGTCAAGCTGCTTGGCTATTTGTGGAAATAGTTAACTTTAGTAACAACACTCTTTTGAATTTTTTTTTTTTAAAAAGTTTCAAATGTTACTAAAACTTGTTCAATAGCCTTTGACAATTGTGAACAAAAAGAGTTGAAACATATCTCAGTGTCATTCACTGTATTTCAAATTGGATGTGAATAATTGAATTGCTTAAAATCACACTTTGTTAAAACCTTCAAATTTTCATACGAACCTAATGTTGCCATCATCAAAAAGGGGGAGATTGTTGGGATTAAGTGTGAATGTAATTCAACTCTCCTCATATTTTGATGATGACAAGTGGTGATTTTAGTGCATGACAATTGAAGCATGTTAAATGCATCACCCATAGAACAACAATACTCAAAGAGCATGTTCCTGAACACATTTATTATTCATATACATGATAAGTTAATTAACTAATAATTTATGTGTTTATTTTCTCAAGGACAAACATTTCTTGCAAAGGTAGTGTCGACACAACCATCACTGGAGTTGACACAATGGCTCAGAGCAAAGGTAGAAATGTGAAGAAAAGAACCTCTAGTGTCGACACTAAACAATCTCAGGTCGACACTAGTGAGCCTTCCCAGAAGGCCTGTTTTTCAGCAGACTACGGCAGGTCGACACTAAACAATCTCAGGTCGACACTAGTGACAACACCCGCAAGCAGGTCCACACCCAGACCTAGGCATGACTTGGCCAACCCGGCCTCCGCCACACCCTCATTCTCAGGTCGCCCCATGGTGAGACGCTAGCACGCGCACCTGCCTCGCAGCATGCCGCCCAACAATCTCCCCCCCAGCGGCAACCTGGGAATCGAACCCGCGACCTTCTCTGATACCAGGTATATAGGATCTCAGGCATTGCCGTTACGCCAAAACTCGAGTTGTTGTGTAAGGATACCATCCTTCCTTATAACCCACCACAGGGTACAGTCCCCCTGCTGGACAACTCAGCAACACCCGCAGGCAGGTCCACACCCGGACCTAGGCATGACTTGGCCAACCTGGCCTCTGCCACACCCTCATTCTCAGGTCGCCCCAGGGTGAGATGCTAGCACACGCACCTTCCTTGCAGCATGCCGCCCAGCACTAAGATCCCTTCTCAAGATGTGAATTTGTCTTCCGCTAGAGGTTTTGTGAAGATGTCAGCCACTTGTTTTTCTGTTGGTATGAAATTTAGTTCAATGTTTTTGTTGGCAACTTCAACTCATAGAAAATGATGTCTTATTTCAATGTGTTTAGTTCTTAAGTGTTGAATTGGGTTCTTAGAAAGATTGATAGCACTTGTGTTGTCACATAGGATAGGTGTGCATCCAATATTAACATTGTAATCAAACAATTGACTTTTGATCCACAACACTTGAGCTGCACAGCTCCTTGCACCAACATATTCTACCTCTGCAGTGGAAAGTGCAACTGAGTGTTGCTTCTTGATGCTCATGAAACCATGCACCCTTCTAGAAATTGACAAAAGCCACTAGTGCTCTTCCTATCTATTTTAGACCCAGCGTAATTAGCATCTGAGTAAGAAACTAAGTCCATGTTGCAACTAGCTAGATACCATAAACCCAAATAACATGAACCAGAAAGATTTCTAAAGATTCTCTTAACTACAAGTAAATGACTTTCTCTAGGACTAGATTGAAACCTAGCACAAAGACAAATATTGTACTATATGTCTAGTCTACTAGCAGTAAGATATAGGAGAGAGCCGATCATATCTCTGTATTGCTTTGCATCTACCATTTTACCTTTCTCATCACTTTCCATTTTGATACTTGTGCTCATCGGTATAGATGTTGGATTGGGTTGTTCAAACTGAAATCTCGTTAGTAATTCCTTGGCATATTTCTTCTGATTGATGAAGAATCCATCTTTAAATTGTTTAACCTGCAAGCCAAGAAAAAAATTTGGGACGACCCTCATTGTACCGGTACGGTTATACCAACCCACGTCGGTATAGTGAACGTTATCACAGTGGGACATTTACCCAAACAATAAGATACGATTGAGATACACACAATGTAAATACAGAGTAGCGGAAGTAAAAGAAACATATCTTTCATTCATCTCATCATCCACATTTAACATACATGATTCATGAAACAATTTAAAGATCTAAAGTCCACTTAATCCACATAAAAGAAGTGCCAAATAAAATACATAGTTTGTCCACAAATTCCTTAATAGTTCTATTACAATGCCTTGTTACATACAATGGAAGCAAAAGTCACTCTACAACTCCGTCAAGCTACTCCCCGCGCTCGGAGTTGCTCTCCACGGTCTCCTCCAAATGTGTATCACCTACTAAACCTGTACGCTGAAGCAAGTAATGAGTCTAAAGACTCAGAAAATAACACCACACATATCATACATGCACATATCATAGCCGGTTTTCATCCCAAGTCACAAGACAAAACATGTAGCATGCTTGACATCAATAAGAGACAACCTGTTATGATAATTTTACCAAAGTAAACGCATGGTTCATGATTTCAGATTTTCCAAAATAAAACATCCTATCACATGCTTTCTACTCATTCCATCACATAAAGGTTTTACCTCCAATTAAGCAAAACATGAGAGCAACCAAACATGGTATGCTTACATACATGAAATGAGACCTTCCTATCATGATTTCTACACATTCTTGCACATGCATATTATCGTTTTATACACTTTTAGCTTGCTGTTTTGGCATGAATTAGAAGTTCACAACAAATCACATGAGAGCTACAATCTCAATTAACTATATCATGGTGGCGCTTAAACATGGAAACATTCACACATAAGTAAGAAATGCTACCAGCATGGATTCTACGCATTTGTATACATGTAAAGCATTTTCCTAACTACGATTAGGTTGCTGTTATGACACAAGTTTAACATTAACATATCATGGATTATCATTTCATCATCTAATACAATAGTTTCACATGGTTGCACAATTTCTTCATTCACATAATTCACTTTTCACACATTTCACATTACACATATTCACACTACACAATTTTACACATGATCACATTCACATTTCACATTTTCACATTTTACACTTTAGTGCCGTGACACATAGTCCAAACCACCATTAGAAGGACACATACACATCACATACACATAGATGCCACCTAAGCAATACAGTGACGACTCTTGGACTACGCAAACCGGGAGAACAAGTCTCCACCCTAACCAGTGGTACTTGTCCACCTCCAGGATTTCATCCTAATGCCCTTAGGATCTTAACACATTGAACCTTATCATGGGGACTTTTCCATGATATGATTCCACGGCTCTCTATGGAAGCAGTGTCACACTTGGCACAGTCTTACACATTACACATACCAATTTTTAACACACATATTTACACATGGCGCACGCACATCTTTACATTCTCTCACTCACACACATGGCTCTGTTTTTCCTAGCACCATACTACAGATGATAGAGATTACACATTCAGTAAGTTGTATAAATTAGGTTGCACGCGCATTTCAAATCATTTTCACATTAGCATGCATTATTCACATATTTTCGCATGGAAGTTTCATATTGCATTCTATAGTTGTCCAAACAGCCTGAAAATTTAACCACATGCTGATTACAGGTTTATGACCTCACATGCAAAATTTCACATTTTTCTGACTCATAATGCAATTACAGAAAATTAGATATCAATCCTCATATCATTCGTAATTCAATTTATCATGGCATACCACATGAATATTCAGTATAACAGGTCGTAGCCCTGAACCCAACATACACAACACCACAGGAAATTTCCTCGGATTTATTACAGAACACACAATTTACAAGAGATTTTACAAGACCTACGCATGTTTTCTAATTTCATTTCAGAAATTTCAGTAAATCATGTGAGCATGGTGAAATTCCCAGAAATTCAGAGCACAAACTGAATCACCCACTCATGGTCTAACAAAATTAGGGCATCCAAATTTCCCACGGATCATTAGAATAGTGGGGGAAACATACATGGCTATTTCTTCCACATGCATTTCAATAAACTAATAAACTCTACCATCCACAAAATATGCAAAATCATTCTCCCACACACCACATTAACTAGGGTACATGGCATATAGGAGTTACATTATATCCTCATCGCGAAAACATATCGAAAATAGTCGTATATCAGGAAGAACAACTCACTGTTCTGTCCTGAAGAACTTAACGACGGTCTCTGGCCCTTCAAAGAGTTGGACGGCAAGATCGCTGGACGCAGACTGGAGATCTTGGCGGCAAGAGGCCTTGACGCCAAGTTCCTGTCTATGCAAGAGCACAGACCGAGCTCCAAATGCAGGGAGAATGGGGGATCCAGGACACGAGGAAAAATGTGTAAAATAAGAACCCTACATGGACGATGTGTGTAGGTTACTTGCCTCTAAATAATTCTTCAAAGGGATCTAGGGTTCGTAGAAGCTCTCCTTGGAAGTCCTAAGAAGCCTACAGAAATGTCTTCCTCCGGGTTCTTGATCAGTCTCCTCAGCAAGCCAAGGTCGGGGAACTCTTCCTCGATGTTCCAGCTACCACCTTGTTGCAGTAGAACGCCGAGAACACCTTCACGCTGATGGATCCGAGCTTGCAATGTCTAGCTTTTCTCACAGACTAGAATTAGGTTTTTTTTTTTCTTCTCCTCTTCTTTGCAAAGAGCCAAAGAGAGCTCTGGGGTTTGCAAGGGGAGGATGGTTTAAAGGAGAGGGGTCTCTCCTTTCCCACAGGGTGATGTGAGGCCTTCCAAGCCATTGGGGACAGCTCCCCATTGGCTGGGGTTGCTTGTCCCTAGAAATTCGGGCTCTGCATGCATGCATGTCAGAGATCTTAACGTCCATACCCATGGACGTTGGCTTAAGTATTGGCGTCCATCGATGTGGACGCTGGATCAGCATGGGCGTCCATCCATGTGGACGCCAATAGGGTCCTTCGGCCAGAACTCAAAATATGCAGAAACCATACTTAACTCATACCTATATACACGCCATACATATGTATTATCATGTACACACTATCACCATGCATTCATACATTATTTACAACTAATTATACACATGCACACATAAGTATAACTAGTTAATACATATGTAGATATGTACATCTATGCATACACAAACATGAATTATTTACACGAAATAAAATAATACAACAAAATTCGAGGACCTTACAAAATTGCTACTCTCTTATAAGACTCATTTCAAACTCACTGTGCATATATTTAGAAAATTCTTCACACAGTGAAGGACTAGTGGAACCAAAAATTATATCATCCACATATACTTGAACTACAATGATATGACTGTGGACACATTTTGTGAAAAAAGTTTGATCCACTTTACTTTGGAGTAGTTTTTACTAACCAGGAAGTTGCTCAGTTTGTCATACCATGCTCTTGGTGCCTACTTCAAACCATAAAGAGCTTTGTGCAATTTATATACATGGTTAGGCTTATCAGGAATTTCAAAGCCTGGTGGCTGTTCAACAATAGCTTCTTCCTTAATGTAACCATTCAGAAAAGAAGTTTTGACATCCATTTCAAACAGTTTAAATTTGTTGAAACTAGCATATGCTAACAAGATTCTCACAGCCTGTAGCCTACCTACTGGTGCAAATGATTCTTCAAAATCTACCCCAAATTCTTGATTGTACCCTTTTGCAACCAAATGAGCTTTATTCTTGACAACTTTCCCTTCTTCATGTAATTTATTTCTAAAAACCCACCTAGTTCTAATTATTGAGTTTTCTGGGGGGGTTTAGGACTAAGCTCCAAACATTGTTTCTCTGAAATTGATTGAATTCCTCATGCATTGCATCTACCCAAGAAATGTCTTTTAAGGCTTCTTCTATGTTATTAGGTTCCACTTGAGAAATGAAGGCCAATTGATCTTGTTCAATAATGTTTCTAAAGTGAGATCTAGTATGAACTTTATCATGTACATTTCTAATCACATTCTCAAGTGGGTGATCTTTTGAGTACATGATATTTGTTGTTGTTGATTCATGTTGTTGATTTGCTTGAGGTCTGTTGACAACTTTTGTTTGGTATGTCGACAGATTCCTGTCAATTTCCTCTTTAGGTATTTCTCCTTCGTCTTCATCATATCTGTAAGCATTTGAATCATCAGTTTTTGTGTAAATTTCATAAAAAACAACATGAGAAGTTTCTTCTACTATTTTGTTCTTTGAGTTAGAAACTCTATAAGCTCTAGAATGTTCAAAATACCCTAAGAAAACTCCTGGAGCACTTTTTGCTTCAAATTTGTCTAGGTCTATTTTGTCATTATTATGAATGAAAATTTTGCAACCAAAGACTTTGAAGTACCCGATGTTTGGTTTCTTACCATTTAGAAGTTCATATGGGGTTTTCTTCATTATAGGTCTTACCATGGCTCTATTTAGGATGTAGCATAATGTATTCATAGCTTCTGTCTAGAAATTTCTTGAAAGTTGACTTTCCACTAGAACTGTGCGAGCCATTTCTACCAATGTCCTGTTCATTCTCTCTACCACTCCATTTTGTTCTGGAGTCCTCGCAGAAGAAAATTTATGCTCAATTCCTTTGTTCTTAAATAAGTCAAAAAATAGATTATTGTCAAACTCTCCCCCATGATCAGTAAGGATTGAACATATTTTATTGGTGTTGCCATGCTCAATTTTGTTAAAGAAGCGTTCAAAGTGTTTGAGAGTTTCACTTTCATGAGATAAAAATATGACCCAAGTGAACTTAGAAAAATCATCTACAATGACAAAGCGAAAGCTTTAGCCATTGAGACTGAGTGTTTTGGTAGGTCCAAACAGGTCCATGTGCAGCAGTTCAAAAGGTTTTGAAGTAATTATTGGTGCTATAGATTTGAATGATTTTCTTGTTTGTTTACCCTATCCACATGCATCACAAAATCTCAATTCTTTGCTTGAATGAAATTCATGAAGACCTTTAGCCAATTTCAATTTCATGAGTTTATTCAAAACATTGTAACTTGTATGTCCTAAGCTACGATGCCATAAATGAAGTTGATCATGTTTATTTGCAAAAAGACACAAATTTTTATTCTTGGGTTCATTTAAATCAACTAGGTAATTGTTGTTCACTCTATTACCAAAAAATTTGACAGTTCCTAATTCCTTATCGATGATTTGGCATGCTTCTGAACCAAAGATGACTTTGTGGCCTTTATCACATAATTGAATAATGCTTAGAAAATTGTGATTAAGACCTTCCATAAGCAACACATTTTCATTTGAGTTAGAAGCATCCTTACCAACCTTACCTGTGTCAATTATCTGGCCTTTATTGTTACCTTTAAAAACGACTTGACCACCATTTCTTTCAGCAAGCAAACAAAATTTCTTTTTGTCTCCTGTCACGTGCCTTGAGTAGCCACTATCTAAGTACCATTTATTTTGATTTTGAGCTGCTATGCATTCCTGCATAAACAAATCTGAAGGAGAATTTTGGTACCCAAATTACTTTGGGTCCCATGCTTTCATTCATACCGGAAAGTCAATGCCTAGGAATCCACATTTGTCTACATTGCATCATGCTTAGTTTATTCCAGCAATGTGATTCAATATGACCAAATTTCTTGCAAAAGTTGCATGACGGAGTTTGATTTCTTGTGTTTTTCCTGTTGTTGTTCTTAATTTGTGCATTTCCATTTTTTAACAAATTTTGTTTATTGTAAAATTTTATTGTTCTAGATCTATCGACATTTTGTCATCCTTGTTGACAATTTAAGTTCTGATATGAATATCTGTCGACAAGCACTCTCCCTTGTCGAATAGTCCAATTCTTTTGCTTATTTTTCTTTTCATTTAGATCTTTATTTTCAAGATAAACTTACTTATTTTCATTTGACTTGTTCTGAACAAATGATGTGATTAGTGTTTGTCCATTTTCTTTTGGTTTTCATTTTGAACTCCTAGTCTGTAACATCCCATATGAGAATATGTTAAATGGACTAAATTAGTAAACTACCAACAACATAGACTAGCCATTTTCAATGCTCGATTAGGAAAAGAACTCTGAAGTTAAGCGTGCTCGGTTGGGAGTACTCTTAGGATGGGTGACCTTCTTAGGAAGTCTACCAACTAGTATGGTTGTTGAGCTTGTTTGTTGGTTGGGTCGTCACAAATGGTCTCAGAGCCTTGCCCATCTAGAAGTGCAGTAACTAAGTGCCACACAGGGCAAAATGCTGCGCTATGGGAGGCACCTCTTAAGGCCATAATGGCGCAAAGTGCTACATAGTGGGAGCCAACTCTTGAGCCTGTGGGGCCACCTCTAGAATTCTTCTTGCTTAGGATTTGATTGTGTTCTATATGTGAGCAACGATGAGGACGTCTCTTATATAAGAGGGGTAGATTGTAACACTCCATATAAGAATATGTTAAATGGACTAAATCAGCAAACTACCAACAACTCAGACTAGTCATTTTCAAAGCTCGAGTAGGAAAAGAACTCTGAAGTTAAGCATGCTCAGTTGGGAGTAGTCTCAAGATGGGTGACCTTCCTGGAAAGACTACCAACTAGTATGGTTGTTGGGCCAGTTTGTTGGTTGGGTCGTCACAACCAAGACTTGGACATTTTAAGTCTTAGAAGACATTAAAGCCTAATTTTCTACTATAAGTTTATTGGATCATGTTGTGAGGATGTAGATTCTCTAGGCTACATATGTCTAGTAATAACACTAGATGATTTGATGGTACCCAGTGAGATGAGTAGAGCCTGGGGTTAAGATAGTTCAAAGGATTAATAAACCTATATCAATGATAAGTAACCTTAAGAATATCATGTAATCATGGCACTTCATCTTATTTCCCTTGTTAGTACCATATTCTTCTATTTAGCCAAGTAGTAACTAAGGTGAATCAATATGTTGGTACTGATACAATAACCCCAAAGAAATCTACCTAGAAATTATCCTTTGCATGCATGATCTTAAGTGGGGGAGATTTGATGCAATTTAAATATGAAGTAATTGATAAACCTTGTCCTATGAATTTGGGGACAAAATTCTTTCAAGTGGGTGAGGATGTAGCACATAAAAAATTTCATTAATAAAAATTTGAGATAAATAGAAAATATGGCTATTTTGTTGCCCAAATAGCAAGCCGAGGGGGGGGGGTGAATGGATTGCTAGAATTTCTTTTAGAATTTTTCCTGTAAATAAAAACGCTTGACAGAAGACACTAAGTTCAACAGTTGGAGTCAGAGTTAAATAAAGATAGGAAAACAATCACACAGGCAACATGAAATTTTATCCTGGTTCAGATCTCATATCCCAAGGAGTCCTACGTCCAGTCCCCAAGAAACAACATAGGATTTCACTAAGCAAGAATACATTCCCCCTTAAGGACACTTACAAATCTAGTAGCAGCTGGCCTTCTCTTCTCTACCCAAAGAGGAACTAGAAACACCTGACGCAACAGGTCTTCCTTCTTACAGAAGGGAATAACCACCCACTCAACAGCAGGTCTTCTCTTCACACTCGAAGAGGAACACTCGAAGAAGATTAAGAAATGGATGGCCCCTAGACCAAGCTTATACAAACTGCTTGATCTAAGGCAAAGTCTGAGAGACAAAGATTATCAACAAAGGACTCTCTCTCAGATCTACTCAAGCTCTCAAAGGCTAAGTAATTTGCTGTGGAGAGCTATAAGCTACAGAAGATTTGAAAGGATGATCGAGCTCTACTTTTCTTGCAGGTGACTAAGATCCTCAAGCTTTTCAAAGTTTGTTCAAGAAGAAGTATGCTTCATGGAATCACCAGTCTTCTATATATCTTCTTTGAAATAATTTGACCGTTGAAGTATCCTTTGTCTCACATCTTCATGCACGTTAGAGTGAATGGTCCAAAGTGTGGAGCAAGAAAACTTGCAGCCATTAATGCTGGGGAAGACATTCACACACAAAGCAAGATTGTCTGAATCTTCTAGCCTCTGTCAGGTTGACAGGTGCATCTTTGCAACGTGCATTTCTACCGAAAAACATACACACAATAAATGCTGACACATAGTCAACTTATCTTTGTCTAAATTGTCAGTCAACATTAGTAGTTGTGTTATAAAAAAATACACTAAAAGGAAAATGCCATTCTGTCATCATATAAAGTGTGACTTTATGTGACATAAGTGATATAAGCAAAGATATATCGTGCAGAGATTTGTACCATCACAATAAATGCTAGAGAGCACATGATACAACATGCTTTCACGGGAAGACTTGAAATCCACAGAGATTTGAAATATATTTGAATATCATGTGGAATGAATCTTGAGAAGGTTTGAAAAGAATTTAAATAAGAATATTAACAGTCATTTAAAATATAATCGTTACTAACAGAGTTGATGTTTGACGATAGTCTGTGTACAAAGAGAGTTGATGTTGATATGAAATCAATGATATAATCATAAATCATGTGAGAATGTAATACATGTTGAAACCAAGTCGATGTGAACATAATCCATGTGTGAATGTAATGAAATAGATGTTCTGTACAAAGTCGTTGTTGTACTGAAATCGATGTGCAGATGAAATCGTTGTTTGAAACGAAGTTGTTGTTCAAGTAAATTCGTTGTTTCATGAAGTCATTGTTCTACTGAAATTGTTGTTTTACATGAAGTCGTTGTTCTACTGAAATCGTTGTTTAAGTGAAGTCGTTGTAGAGACGAAATCGTTGTTTCACATGAAGTCGTTGTTCTACTGAAATCGTTGTTTAAGTGAAGTTGTTGTAGAGACAAAATCATTACTTCACATGAAGTCGATGTTCTCTCGAAATCGATGTAGAAATGAAGTTGTTGTTTCATATGAAGTCGATGTTCTACTGAAATCGATGTTTAAGTGAAATCGTTATAGACATGAAGTCGTTGTTTTATATGAAGTTGTTGTTCTACCAAAATCGATGTTTAAATTAAATGAAGTCGATGTAGCAACCAAATCGATGTTTAAGTGAAACGAAATCACTGTAGCAACAAAATCGATGTTTACAAAATCAATGTAGCAACGAAATCGATGTTCTAACTATGAAGTCATTGTTTAAGTAAAATCGATGTTCTACCAAAGAAGTCATTGTTTAAGTTAAACCATAATCGTTGTGAGCTTTTACATGGAAGTCGATGTGTACTTTGACAAAACATATGTAATGAAGTTAAAATAGCATTGAGTGAAAATAAGTTACTGAGTTTGTTTGATTTGATGCCTGTTGATAAACATCATAAAATGATGTTAGAAAATAATTTTTAGGGTTTTCTTAATCAACAAAATTATATATAATAAATAATAAATTATATGGAGATGGACTGATCATCAATCTTCCCATTTTTGGTGATGATAAAATATAAAGAGTTGCATACATATAAAAGGCTGAAATAAATTTACGGATATTTCAAATATTTTTCTCCCCCTTTTTGTCATTAAGCAAAAAGAAATAGATAAGCAGAAGATAAAATAGAGAAAGACAAAGATGAATGGGAGCCAAGGAGGGAAATTTTATTCATTAGAGGGGACAAACATGTAGAAGGCAAGAGACAGGCAGGAAGCATGGCGAGTGATAAGCTGCCAAGTGTAGACACCCGGTTCTGACAAATGAGTTGAACCATATTTCTTGCTATTTTAGTGAGCCCCTAGTTGGTCACTCACCTTGAGCCCATCATTAGCCTTGCTTTGAGCCCATTAATAACTCTAATTGCCTTGAAATCCCGCCCATTATCACT
Organism: Colocasia esculenta; assembly: GCA_014218235.1. Lineage (NCBI taxonomy): Eukaryota > Viridiplantae > Streptophyta > Magnoliopsida > Alismatales > Araceae > Colocasia > Colocasia esculenta. The sequence continues at coordinate 61,950,585 of CM024762.1, forward strand.
TCGAGAGAGTCCTTGGACATAAATAAATCTTATCCTTTCATATAATTGGCTGATAATTCGTAGATATTTGACTTTATTGACGCGTCGTATCGTAGTGCCGCGTCTCTGAGTCGCGACGATCCAGGTCGCTGCGATAGCCCATGCATATCCATGCACGTGGGCTTACTGTCGCGTCACCCCGCCCCGTCACGTTAGCATGTCGCGGCCCTACGATACGCCGCGACAGCAGCTGCGCATACTAGCCTCTGCAACCACATCCTATTTATCCTCCCATGGGTTTATCTTTATCCCTAAGCTCTATCCTAATCCCTTAGGACGAGATTTGAGGCTGGGGGACTCTCTTGGAGCCCCTAAGTACTCTCCATTGTGAATTTCTATGGCATTTATCTCCCATTTTACCTATTATCCATTTTTAGGAGATATTCTCTCTCAAAGGCTTATATAAGCAAGGCCCTCCCCTAATGGATGAGGGGAGCTCCCATTTTCACCCCGAAGGGCTGTTGAAATCTCCTCTCACCAACACTTAGCCTCGCAGCCACCTATTTTCACCATTTCCTTCACATTTCCCTCCACCAAAACACCCTCATTTCACCATTTATGGGGCATGGAACGTGAGAAGGACGACTCCTGCTAGCTCCTGAAGCTTTTGCACACTCATTGGGACTACATTCACGCCAGGGAGTCGTCTTAATGGGACTCATCTTCTCCCCCTCTCTTCCTCCTTCATTTCTACATGCATTTTATGTTGTTTCTAGTTAGATCACACTCACCACATACCTACGTTTTTCACACACCCAAAGGGGTTTAAAACCACCCCAGGTGCGTTCCTACCATGAATCTCCATTTCCTCTCATTTTTAGAATAGATACTATGCTTAATATGTTCTAATAGGGCTTTTTCTTGTTTCGTCATTGTTTTGGCAGGTACCCAAGCTTTTCCACAAGGAGCTCTTGTTCTCCAGCCGGCTGGAGGACGGGAAGAAGGTCCACACACGACATCTCCCGCACACAGAGAACGCGACAGCGGAGGACGACGCGACAAGAGACGCGTCAGGCTGCAGCGACGCGTTACCAACGTCATCCCGGCAGGTAAGACTTCCGCGACACCAGGTCCACCTCCTTTCTCTTTCCATTTCCTAGTTAAGTTAGCCCGTGTCATTTTCTACTCATTAGGCAACTTACTAGGTGGCGATCACATTCCTACTTTCTATACTACTAGTTTTAGTACATGTTTGTGTTGAGGGGGGGCACAATCCCCGTGATTACACCTTTTTGGCGATCACAGTGGGGCCTTCAGTGCTACCCTCGTGGATTTAGCCTGCTTGCTTGCCATGTTTTCTTCTTTGTTTGCCATTTTAGTGCCCTATTAGTCTGCATGTTCTTTGTTTCCTGCTTTTTTTTGTCCCTCGGTTCGTGTCGCGACGTATCGCGGTGACGCGATAAGGTCGCAGCCCCCGAAAGGACGCGATAGCAGGTCAGTGTTTCTTCTTCTTATATCTGCCTTTTTCTACTTCTATGAGATCATGCATCCCTGTTCCTTGTCTCTGTATCATGTATTTTCGTGTTTTTGAATGTTAGAATCCTATTAGGGTTTGGGTTTTCCTTTTATTTCCATTTGTAAGTTTTCGAGACCTGTTGCGGCTGAGAGATAGGACGCGACCAGGTCACGTCGAGGGTGAACATTGCGTCAACAGGTACGCTTTGTATGTTAATGTTTTGCTTCATGAACCGGTTTCTGAATGTTTCCTGATCCATGCTGTATTAGTTTGGTGTTTTGTGCCTTTATTATCTGCTAAGATAGTCTGTGTGAGTCTGGTTTGGTGACTTTTTTTGTTCTCGGGGCTCTGTTCTTATCTCAGAAGACCGCCCTGTCGCGATAGGGTCACGGTGTACACGGCCGCCGCGACTCTGCCCGAGAGCTATTTGTTCACCCTGTTTGGTTTTTACTTGTCACCTGTGCATACATTTTGGGCACTTAGGCCCTTGCATACACTACTCATCCCATTTGTTTAGGTTCCCCCTTGGTTGAGTGAGCCCTCTCACCTACGAGCACTCGTAGGTGACTCGGGCCCACCTTTCGAGGACCTCCGTAAGTCCTCGTGACCATACGCACGTTGTGGTTCACCGGGCCGGTTGTACCCGTTGTACCCATTAGTCCGAGCCACCCCTTGCATGTGAGTGTCCCACCCCTTAGCTGCACCGGAGGACTCGAGTTCATACCTATTAGGGTCCACTTGACCGAGTGACATCCCCTTAATTAAGTCATCTAAAGGTCAAGTTCGAACCGTAAGAAATTTGCACATTAATCATGACAACTTGAGTGTTTCAGTTTATCCCTTCTCCTTAGAGTCTAGGTGTTGTCAGTATCACCCCCTATTGGTTTTGGGGGTGCATGCATCATTGTTTAGGGAGATCGAGTCAGTCCCCTTCGATCCTTATATTCTATCATAATCCCTTGTTCGACATGGACCAATTCTGGGTCCTTGCCGACGATGTCCTGCCTATTGGGCTGCTCGAGGAGGTGGCCCAACCCTCTACGGCCACACTCTCGAGGCATATCCAACCTCCCTCTCATCATCGGGAGTCAATCCCGTCCTCCTTCTACTCCAGGGGGGGATGACCCCCACTCACAATTCAGTCAACTCCTTCCCCATCTCACTCCGGACCAAGTCCGAGAGTTTCTAGCAGCTGCCAAGGGGAAGCGACCTTTATCTCCCTCGGGTCAGAGTTCAGCCCGACCGGCGGATTCCTCCGCCCATATTGCCTCAGCACCCCTTCTTCCTTCCTCAGGGGTAGACCCCACACCCCTCATCCTCGGGCCATCCATTTCTCAGAACCGAGCTACCTTCCTGCACGAGAGGTCTGGCCTCGATCCCCTCCAACTTCAACATATTATACGGCCGAACCTGCTCCCCTCCCCCGTGAGAGGTCTCACTCTTTTGAGCAATCTCGCTCCCTTGTTTCTGCACATCATGATCAAACCCCCTCCGACTTCTTCGCGAGTGGACAAGTATGAAAAGGAGCTACATGATCTCAAGAGGCAAATTGATCCTCGCAAGGTAGCCGATATTGCTCTCCCATCGTTCCAATACCTCCAGGTACCACCCCAGTCAGAGCTCCCTGTTTACCGGCGATACTCTGGTAGGGAACCATATGTTCATTTAAAGGATTTTGTTTATGAATCTGCACCGCACAAGTATGACCTCCATCTCATGGCATACTTGTTCAGAAATCCTTAGATGGTCAGCTCTAGAATGGTTTTACTCTTTGCTCCCCGAAGAAGCCGAAGATTTCCGAATTGTACAAGAGAGGTTCTTGCAGCAATTCCAAGATCGGGTTGGACTGAATACTCTTTTGTGGATCTGGTTGCTGAAAAGATGAAGCCCAAAGAGGATTTCTCGACCTATGCTGACCGTGGCATTCATTGGCTGCCAAGGTCCGCTGCCCTATGCCGGAGGAGGAAAGTAAAGCTCTTAATCTCCAATGCTACCCCAACCTACCGAGCCATCTTGGCCATGAACGACATTACTACCATGCACCAGCTATATAGCCGAGCCCGTTTCATTCAGACCCAACTCAAGGACTCTCCTATACATTCTATGTTTGAGACCCCTAAGGCCCATTACACCAAGAAGCCGCAAGGCCCAGTACCGAAGGATCCAGACCAATGAGCAAGTGGGTGCCGTTAGTACCCCCAAGGCCCAGTAGGTAGGGCTCCATACACTCAGCAACCTCAGCAGCCGTGGAACAACAATAACAACAACCTCCTCAAGGTCAGAACCCTCCGTAAGATCAACGCCAATATTCCCAAGTTCCTCCGCCTCAAAATGGCTACGCCCCCAGAAAGCCCAATGGACCCAAAAGAGCTCAATACCCCCCTCTGCCTGAGTCTTTCGCCGATGTCTTTGCAGCCCTCATGTCCTTGAATGCCCTTAGACTCCCTCCTGAGAAGGAAAATTGGAATATGGCAGCGGATCAAAGAAAGTATTGTGTCTATCATCACCATCCACGCCACAATGTGTCGGATTGTTTCCAATTCCGGGACATAATATATGATCTTCATGAGCAGAACCAAATTGATTGGGTAGAAATGAAGAGGCTAATCCAGACATTGAGGGACCAACAGGGTCAGAGGCAACAACATCAATAGCAGAGGCGACAGCAGCCGTAGCAACAACAACAACAACAACAGCAACAACAACAACAGCAATTCCAACCCTTCCAACAACAGTACCAGCAACAGCAACAATAACAGTAGCCGCAGCAGCCGCAAATGACCTTGGCATAATCCGCAATCCCATGCCACAACATCAGCCTGCTCCAAACCCCCAACTTGCTCCACCACCTCCTCCACCCGCACATGTTAACCCTATCATCCACCACCCACCGCTAGAAGCTCAATGGGCCTTCGATGATGAACACGAACTGGGCCAGCTTCTGGTAATATCCCATGTCACATCCACTACCCCCGCGCCTACATCTACTGTGCCTCCCTCCTTTACACCCACCGTTGCCGCCATCACCTCACCATCTTACAACATCTCTGTCATAAGACCCATTATCCCTTCGCCTAGCAATGTCTCTTTCTCCCCTACGCCAACGCCATTACTAGCCAACCCGTCCATTCTTGACACCTCACCTCCTCCACTCCACCATAACGTTGCCCTGCGGAGCGGGCGGATGTTCCATCGGATGTACCCTAATGCATCCGTGCCCATGCCAGGTCAACCAGTGCAGCAATCCAGCACCCAACAGCAGCCAGATATGGAAGAAATAGATCTGGTCCCGGGGACCCAATATGATATTTTGAAGCATTTGGATCAGACCCTCGCCAAAATCTCTATATAAGAGCTAATCAAAAGGTCACAAACTCTTCAAGATGTCCTAAGGGCCTTCCTGCAGAGGGTCATGGTCAGTGAAGACATGAACCCTGATAATTTGCCTTCTGTACATTCAATTGTGAATAGGGGTCCCACTATTACCTTTTCTGATGGTGAGCTAGCTGCCCTGATGCCAGAAAGATGCCTTTATACAGTAACACTCACCATAAAAAAGTGGCCATTGACGCAGTGCTAGTGGATACAAGAGCCTCAATCAATGTTTGTCCACTGAGCACCCTAAGAGCTTGGAACATCTCAGAACGCCAGCTGCAGCCTACCCCCACCACTATAGCTGCCTATGACAATTCCCGGCGTGCCTGTCATGGGGTTATCACGTTGCAAGCAGAATTGGACCACTCGTCATGTCAGTGGAGTTTTATGTGTTGAATATTGATCACACTTACAAGGCCATCTTAGGGCCCGTGGATTGAGTCACTAGGGGCAGTGCCTTCCACTGCACACCAATGCTTGAAATTCCCCTTCCAAGGCGGATAGTCAAGGTGAAGAGCGTAGCAACGACCCACACAGTGGAAGCAGTTGAGAGGGTATTACCTTCAGTGTGGCCATCAAATAAGCCCGTCATTTCAGTGCTCGATGTCAATTACCCCTGGCTTATACATTCTCTTCTAACCGCCAATCGGGTCCCCATCTGTGTAGTTGTTAGAAAGGATGTGACCACAAATGCAAAAGGTTGGGATATCATGTTCAGGCTTGGTTATCAATCAGGGAAAGGTTTGGGTGCTCATCTCCAAGGGAGAACCAAAACAGTGGCTAACACAAAGAAGTTCACAAAACATAGTCTAGGATACTCAGAATGGGCTTCGTTCTCATCTTCTACGCAGTCAGACTATGGCCCACTCACCTGGACATTTTATGAACATTTTGTTAGAGGGCCTGTGCAGCCTGGGTACAATACTACAGTAGAAGAAGCACCAAAGTCAGCATACCGAGCTCTGGAAGCACAACGACCCAACAAGAAGAAGAGAGCTGGGACAGATACAGAAGCACCTGATCTTGAAGATTTGATTTCATCACTCAGCCTATTATTTGAGGAACCAGAAGCCGAGACAGAAGAGCCAGAATTAGAGGATCTCAGCCGCTTGTTCAGTGACGATGACGAGCCATAGTCTCAGGCAGCAACATCATCAGCGTCAGCAGCCACCACACAGCGACAGTTTCTTGGATTTGGTGAGGAAGTTGAGATAGTCAGTTCAGCCGTTCAAACAAAGGAGCTTGGGACAGGGTTTTCCCGGCCCCCCAGTCATTTTATTTCATCCATCATTGTTTATAATTTCGATTTCATTCCCTTGTCTCCTCCTTTCATTCTCCAATTCTCTCCCGATGCTGTTGAAGCATTGGTCCGCCCTTCACCTCTCTTCACCATTTTTCTTAATGGCTCGGTTCTGTCCTTTTCCCGAAGCCTCTTGATGTAATGTAGTTCTTTTCATTAGAAAAAAAAAAAAAAAAAACAAAAATCCAAAATCCAAAAAATGTGTTTCCCCGTTTGTCTTTTCCTTATTTCTTCGGACGGCGATCCCCGTCTTCTCCTTTCCCTTTTCTTCGGACGGCAATCCCGTCATCCCCTCTCTCCTTTCATCGGACGGCAATCTCCATCTTCCCCTCTCTCCTTTCATCGGACGGCGATCCCTATCCCCCTTTTCTTTTCTGACTCCTCCTTCCTGCTTTCTGCCTTCTGCCCTCTGGCTTTCACTCTCGACGGCGATCCTCATCATCCTCCGCTTTCCCTCTGCTATGATGGTGATCCCCGTCACCCCTGCACTCCTTCTCTCTTGCTGACGGCGATCCCCATCACACCCCTGCTTCCTGGGCGGCGATCCCCGCCCTTCTTCTCCTTCTGTTCAAGCTGTGCCTTCGCCTGATTGACCGACATGGTCGTTTTGGGCGATTTGAGAGAGGGGCCTTCTGTTCCCCTGCATCCCAACTCTGCTGCCGCACCCTGAGCTCGGGTGGCCTGCCTCCTCCTCCAGTCCCATCGGAGGACCTTCGCGGCCCTGCCGCACCCTTTCCTTTCCATTTCAATAAACCTCTGGACACTCCTCCAGAGTCTTCTGTAAATATTAATTCTAGTTTAGATTCAGGGGTAGAATCTTGCAAGTCCCTGTCCCCATCCAGGAAGAAGAGGGGTAGTGGCATACCCCATAGGTACCTGTTAGACCTAGTGCAAAGGTGTGCCACTCTTCTAGCTGTCGAAGAGTTCGTCCAAGAAGCGGTGGTTCTGAATATAGAGGATTTGCATAAAGAGGAAGGGCTAGACGATGAATTCTGAGTATATGAGATTTTAGCTGAAAAGGACCCATTGGATGGAAATGATTGCGACATAGAGGATGTTGCCGAGATGTATGCAAGTGGTGTGAGGAGATTTGATGAGCCCAACTCGACAGTAGACGAACCCACTAAGGAGGTAAACGTGGGAACAGAAGAGGACCCAAGGCTTTTGACCATAGCTTTCGGTCTCCCTCCTGAAGAAGAAGAAGCGCTCATAGAGATGTTAAGGGAGTTCAAGGATTCCTTTGCCTGGTCCTATGATGACATGCCCGGCATTGACCCCGAATTGGTTGAACATAGGTTGATCTTGAAGCCAGGGGATGTTGCCGTTAAGCAAAAGCTAAGGAGGTTCCTCCCCCACATCGCGCTGAAGATGAAAGAGGAAATTGATAAACTACACAAAGCCAAGTTCATCCTTGTAGTCCTCTATCCATTGTGGGTGGCAAACATAGTCCCGGTGACGAAGAAGGATGGAAGAGTGCAAATTTGCATAGACTTCTGGGACTTGAATAAGGCATGTCCAAAGGATGATTTCCCGTTACCTCATTTGGATGTTTTGATTGATAACACCGCAGGGTTCAAACTCTATCATTTATGGATGGGCACTCGGGCTATGATCAGATTCATCTAGCCCCGGAGGACCAAGAAAAGACTTCCTTGACCACCCCTTGGGGAACTTATTGCTATGTGGTCATGCTGTTTGGACTAAAGAATGCCGGCGCCACCTATCAAAGGGCAATGTTAGCTATCTTCCACGATATGATTCATATTGATGTTGAGGTTTACATGGAAGATATAGTGGTGAAGTCTTGGACCAGAAGAGAGCATTCCTCCGTGCTTGCCAAAGTGTTTTGTCGCACACAAGAGTATCAATTAAAGATGAATCTGAAGAAGTGCGTGTTTGGGGTTTCTTCAAGTAAATTGTTAGGCTTCATAGTTAGCAAACGGGGGATTCAAATAGACCCGCACAAGGCCAAGGCAATAAATGAAATGCCTCCTCCCAAGAACATATCAGAACTTCGAGGTTTGATTGGTCGGCTTCAGTTCATAAGGAGATTCATATCTCAACACTCCCAAAGATGTCGTCCCTTCTATGAGCTGTTGAAAGGAGGAGTCAATTTTGAATGGAACGCTAAGTGCCAGGAGACCTTCGATGAGCTCAAATGTTATCTCATGAATCCGCCCGTGCTTCAGGCGCCTATCCCTGGGAAACCCTTGATCCTATATCTGTCGACTATTGAGGACTCCCTAAGAGCTGTCCTTGCTCAACATGACGAATTCGGCAAAGAAAGGGCAGTCTATTACCTATCTAGGCTCTTCAATCCTTCCGAGCTCAAACTCAGCACAATGGAGAAAACATGTGCAGCGCTAGTTTGGGTAGTGTAGAAATTGAAGCATTACTTCCTAGCTCATAAAGTGAGTTTGATTTCTAGAATGGACCCTATTAGGTATCTCCTGGAGAAGCCAGTCCTCGCCGATAGATTGGCACGCTGGCAAAGTTTCCTCTCTCAATTCGATATCACCTTTATAGTTCAGAAAGCCATAAAAGGGTATGCCATTGCTGAGCACCTTGCTCACCTTCCTCTCCCCCACAGTGACACGGTTCAAGAGGAATTCCCCGATGAAAACCTGTCACTCATCTCTCGCGATCCCTTTTGGTCATCCACTTCGATGGGGCTCTCAATTCTAGGGGACGGGGCATAGGTGTTGTCTTGCTCACCCCAGAAGGGATCACCATTCCTCTAGCCTATCAACTCCAGTTCCATGCCACCAACAACATCTCCGAGTATGAAGCTCTCCTTGCCGGTCTCAAGCTTGCCTATCTCTTAGGCGCGTGACTTCTCAAGATCATAGGAGACTCCCAACTCGTTCTTCGGCAAGTCCTTTCCACTTATCGCACGCGTGACCCTAAACTCAAGCCCTATCAGGATCTGGTCACACTCCTAGCCAAGCAATTCCGTCAACTTATCTACATCCATACTCCTCGCTCTCAGAACATCCTGGTCGATGCTTTGGCATCGTTAGCCTCATCTCTCTCCTTCCCCCTCTGCCGCAGTGCTGAGACAATCACTGTTCAAAGGTTAGAGGCTCCCTCCACTCAGGATCCTTGGTTCGTTAACCTTAGGAGCTCTCTAATTTTGAAGGCAGAGAGAAAAGATGTAAAGGAGTTATTGCTTGTGGAGCTAGGATAAATGATGGAAGAGGAAAGGCCGTGGTACCACGAGATTGAACGGTATTGCAGGACAACACATTCCCAGAAGAAGCTGAAGTAGAGGATAAGCGAGCCATCTGAAGAGCGGCATTAAGGTATACCCTTATTGGTCAAGTGCTTTACAGACGCGCTCTAAATGGAATGCTCCTCTGGTGTTTGTCAGAGGAAGAGGCTTGGAAGGTAGTGGAAGGGTCCCACTCCAGTGAATGCGGAGGGCATGTGAATAGCCAAATGTTGGCTAAGAAGATTTTTAGGCTACTACTGGCCGACCCTAGAAGAAGATTGTGCCATCTACGTTCGTAGGTGCAGCATCAATGCCAGATCTATGCCGACAAAATCCATGCTCCCTCCTCCTCTTTGCATCCACTATCTTCCCCATGGCCTTTCTCCATGTGGGCCTTTGATATCATCCGCCTCTGGTGATCCTAATGCTCAGATAAAACAAAAATCCTTCATTCTCACTGCTACTGAGTACTTCACCAAGTGGGCCGAAGCAGAAGCGTTTGTAGAGATCAAAGGCTCGACCGTATGCAGATTCACCATGAGGAACATCATCGCGCGGTTCGGAGTACCAAGCAGCCTCGTCACCGACAATGGACCTCAGTTCATATCTCAAGAGCTTCAGGACCTATGTAAGAAATTCAACATTTCCTTGCATCATTCATCTCCATACTATCAGTAGGGCAATGGCCAGGCCGAAGCCATAAACAAAATGCTTTTGAAAATTCTAAAGAAAACATGCGAGTCTAATAAATTTGCTGATTGGCCAGAAAAATTGATCGAGGCTCTGTGGGCCTACCGCACCTCCGTCTGCAAGCCCACTGGGCAAACTCCGTTCTCAGTCACATATGGCATGGAGGCGGTATGTCCACATGAGATCCTCATTCCTTCGCTAAGAGTTCAGTTGGACAAAGAACTTAATTCCGACGAACATCGGGAGGCGTTGCTTACACAGCTAGAACTCTTAGACGAACGGCGTTTAGCTGCGACCGATCATGTTCTTTCATATCAAAATAGACTCTCAAGGTATTTTCAAAAGAAAGTGATTGAGCGCAAATTTCAGCAAGGAGACATGGTTTTGAAGCGAATTTTTATAAAACCTAGAGGTCCGAGGTCCAAATTGTCAGTAAACTGGGAAGGGCCGTACGTCGTTAAGGAAGTGTACCCCGGAAACGCGTATAGGCTAGTTAATGCCGATGGTGAGGAGCTCTCTCACCCATGGAATGTGTTGTACCTTAAAAGATTCTACCCCTAATGTTGATAACAACACCAATTTGCAAAAGAATGTTGTTGGCCATATGCCTCACTCCCCCTCATTGTGGTAAATGACCTCTATGTCTAGCCACACACACACAACACGGCGATCTAAGGTCAATTCCCCTTTGTTTATGATGTTTTTGCTCAGCCCTCGTGTAGGGAACCTGAGGTAAATTCTCTTCTTACTCGGACAAGGTCTAGGGGCAAAGGGGAAGCTAGCATGTAGACCAGCAAAGGGTATAGATCATGTGTATGAAGTCTCAAAGAGGGACGGTCAATTCAAAGAAAAAAAAACAAAAGAAATGATGAAATAGCGAAAGAAAAATGATAAGGAAATAGGGCCATGTCAAAGAGTGGCAGTACAGTTCCCCGCGGGACGCCCTTAAGCCCGGTCGTACGCATGCCCCAATTTAGAAAAAGCAATGACCTTAAAGTCCCTAGACAACAGACGAATTTCACATGTAACATACCCATTGCAAGTCTTACAAGCCAGTAACCCCGACCCCAAGACCAAGTCTTGTCTCATTGCTAATCTTCTTATCCTTCCTAAAATGACCAAAGAACCTCTACGTCTGGTCTGCGTTGGAACATTAATATTCAAGGGGCAAGAAGCCTTAGTAAGCCAAAGATAAATGCACGCTGCACATAGATTTATTTGCCAAACGTGAAACGGAAGTGAGGTTCATGGCTATCACTCAAGAGCAAGAGGTGTTGTTATTCCAAAATCCAATTAGAAAATTTCAAATCCAAAAAAAAAAAAAAAATCCAAGTTCAAAATAAAAAAATAAATAAATAAATCCAAACAAGAAAATAAAAAAAAAATCAAAAATTAAAAAAATCAGAAAATCCCAAAACCAAAAAAAATAATCAAAATCTCCAAAAAAACAAAAAGAATGTGTGTACATACTATTTTCCTTTAGCGTGCATTGTTTATTTTCTTTCCGCCTATTTAATAAGGCTCTTGACAATTGCAAAGTCAGATTCATGTTTATTCAAGCGCAAGGGGCTGAGCCAAAGGGCAGATCTAACCTGTTTTTTTCTAAGTGTGCAGGGACATGTAATTCCAAGGGACACACAACATTGTACTCAGTACTCTTTATGTCTCTCTCTCCCGTGTTTGAATCTCATCTCACACTCGTGTCAATTGCAAATCATTCATTCCATAAAGATGGGCATAAAATAAAATTTTCACTAAGAGATGAACAATATGTACAAAAGATAAAGGGGAGGTGGCTCACAATCTCCTCACTGTCCACCGCCACTCTCCCCGGATCCCTCCTGCCTATCTGGAGGATCCCTCCTGCCTATCTGGAGGTGGTAACATCTCACCACCACCTCTGCCACTCTGGGCACTCGCCTCGCCCCGGCGGCACCTCTCCTCCTCCTCGTTCCTCCGACGGCTGGAGGAACCTGCCAAATACTGACCAACAGAGGCACCGGTCGCTCTGCTGGCGCTCGCCCCGCTCCTGCTCCTGCTGTGTAAATGACCTATGGTCGTCACTATCTCCTGAAGGCTCCGCGCTAGGGTCTGCTGCACCTGCAGGTCGGCGCGTAGCCGAATGAGCTCCTCCTGGTCCACTGGCGACCCCCGCACGCGGAGTGCCGCCAGCTCCCTCGTTGCCTCCGCGACCTGTGCCTCAGCTGCCTCCGCCCGGATGCGCAGCTGATCTCTCTCTCCCGCTACTGAGTCTACCTATCCCTGTAGCTGGGCAGCTCGGTCGGTGGCGGTCCGCAGCGCTGTCTCCTGCAGGAAAGTATTCAAGTCAGTGCCATAACTAAATATTCTTTAAATCCAAATCAATGTTATGCTTACTCACTCAGTCAGATCAGCCTGCGCCTCCTCGGCCCGTCTAACCGCCGCCTCCAGTCGGTCTTCCAGGTCCGACTGGGAGCTCTTTGTTGCCCTCGAGGAAGAAGCACCAGCTGTTGCGGTCCTCCTCACCCTCTCCAACGCCCTCCGCTGTACATAAAAACACTTGTCAAATTCTCAAATCAGCATTGAAAAGTGATTAAGTACCAAAGTCTGAGTAAGTACTTACCAGCTGCTCTACTCTTTCTGTGCCGCCTCCCGATCCTGCATCGCCGAATAGAGCAGGGCCCGGAGCGATGCAATTTCGCTAGCCACGTCCACCTGCAATTCATGCCCAACTCATTAGTTCAATCCAAAAAGTCAAATTCAAGGAGTTTTTGGTTTAAAGGTTTTACCTGATGTCGGCGCTCCTGTATACCTTTCCTCCGTACTTCAAGGCGTATGTCTGGAGGTACGCATCGTCGGTAGTCGCACTGGACTTGACGACCTTGCCTCGGTGCTCCCATTTTTGGATTTGCTCCTTTGCCCGCTCACGCCAATCTGTAGTGTCATGGAGCCCCCGGAAACTCCGACCCGGTCGGCAAAAACGGTCTCGGACAGGGAACTCCACTGCACTCTGTCGAAGCCCGAGTGAGCACTGGCATAGGAACAAGTGAAGAGGTAGCACCAGGTTAAGTGCTAGCACCCACACTGACCTACCAAAGTAGGGGCGGGCCAGCACCAACCAAGGCTGTCCCTCGTCACTCTCCCCCAGATATGGCTACCAAACCACCTGCACAACAAAGTTCAGTCAGTCATCAAGAAATCAAATGAAACACTGATCAAAGAGAAGGTTTAGAGCACTTACATCCAAGTGAGGGTAGCTGTCTATGGCCTCCTATAGGCACTCCAACTGGTCACCAAGAACTGCGGGAGTCCCGGCGAGAATCCCAACGGTGTGCAATGGGCATGAGGCTCGGCCGTGTGAGATCCCCTCTCCCCAGGGCTGGGAAGTGAAGGTAAGTCCAGACCTGCAAAGTGAGAAGCAGATTAGGCCACAGTTTAGAACAAAATTGCATTTTAATTCAAAGGTTAGGGAGAAGAAACGTACCTAGAGAAAGGGGAAGAATCCGCTAGTCAAAGTCCGCCACTCGGAGGCGCCCAGGCTGTCGAACTGGTGCGCTAGAAAGGCTACCCCCCAGGTGTACCCCCCTACCTCAGCCAAGTCCTCCAGGAGAGGCAGGAAGCGGCAATGGACTGCGTCGCCCCTCGTGGCAAACAGAAGTCTACCAAGACAGGACGAGGAAACGACGCAAGTCCAGGCCTCCGCTCCGCCCCCTGGCCCCTCGCCAACTCCTCCGTAATCCTAACCAGTCTCTCGAAGTGCTCATCCTTGGTCTCTCCTTCCTTCTTCCCTCGCCTCGAATAGGCCTAGGCTCTCCTGCAGTGCTACCCAGGGAACTAGGGAAGACCTGTGATCTACGGGTAACCCTAGCAACTACTCAGCTAGCTCCTGGTAACATGGGTAGGTAAACCCGCTAACCGGCCTACCATAAATCCTGAGCCCTATAATCCGGCTCACGTCCTCGAGGCTGGGGATCATGTGTCCCCATGGGAATATGAAGGCCTCCGTGTCCCACCTGCTCCGTAGAGCCTGGGTGAGAGCCGGGTCCGCCCTCATTCTCCCTATCCTAAAAATCTCCCCGAACCCCATCTCCTCCACTCTCTCTCTCTAAAAAGGGGGGAAGGCCAGGAAAACAGCCAAAACTAGCGTCCAGGATACGCGGGCCCTCATCTCACCCTACAGGTGCGAAAGTTTCGTTAAAATAGTCAGTGTTTTGGTGTTAGGTTCAAGTCGCGACCCCCATAGAGGTCGCGACCTTGTCGCGACAGTGTTGTGCACCGCGACATTATCGCGTCACCTTTCTAGGCCGCGATAAGGTCACATCTGCATGCATCACCGCGACATGATCGTGGCGCCCATTACCATCGTGACAACCTGTTGCGACGGGTCGCACTGATGCGTTCTTAGGACCGGACCGTCCGGAGCCTCCCTTGTCCGACCCTCTTTCCTATGGGCGTCATGCCCTACATCCGCCCTCTAGGGGCTCCGTCTACCATTCCTACACATGCATTCAAGGATTAGGGTCGATTTTACTTACCGATTTCATCGCCTTGGCCCTCTTCATCCTCGCCACTTCTACGTTCATCACCGGGGCCTCCACCTCTTCCTCCACCTTCATCTCGACTTGGCCTCCTCCTCCTCGACCGGGGGCACCTCCGCCCGGCACCGGGAGCTCCGCCACTCCGCGTGGCATTTCGCCCGTGAGGATCCTTCGCCAGCGTTTCCTCCTTCCGTGTCGATTCCGGGGTGATTAGGTCAAATTAGGAAGAAGTTGGAGCAAGGGAGCAAGACAAAGGAGCAAAGATTGCAAAGATTGCACAAGGGGTTTGGAAGATTCAAGCTTGGAGTTTGAAAAGCAAGGAAAGGGGGAAGAGGAAGGTTCCCTTTGCATTTTGAATTGCTCGGTTCGAGTCGCGACGTAGCGATGGGTCGCGTCTTTGTCGCGGCGTCTTAGATGGCCGCGACATGATCGCGACCGCCCGCCTTGACGCGTCCTTAAGGCGGTCCTAAGGGTTGTTGCGACATAAACAGAGCCCATTGCGCATGCAGGAAATTCTGTTTTATTCATTCAAATCAAGTCAATACATGCACTAATTCTTTCTACAATCAATTAAATGCCAAATTTCTGCCCTAACTACCATCTGATGTCCTCGCTACAGTCAATCCAATCAATTCTCAAATGTTCGCCGCTGCTGGCTGAATCCTCTTCAGTGCTTCAAGGTATTCCTTGGTCACGTCCTCATCTTCCACTACCTCGGCTTGAAGGAGACCCAATGCACATCCTTCCTAATTGACAATGGCGCTATGCACGTCGCGCTCGTCCTGCTCGTCGCCCCTCTTCCTCTCTTGAACGGGCGGGTAATGTGATAAGAGAAGAACAACCGTGCGAGCCGCACCACATTGGAGGTAGCAGCGATTCGGGTTGTAGAGAACCAGCGCTTCATTGCCCAGCCGTCGCAAGGCCAGTCCGGTGCGCTGAGGAAGATGGATCACCCGGTTGTGCAAGAAACGCGGGCGCATTTCAAATTCGGCCACAGTCATCCTTTTGAAGTAATCGCGCCATGCCTTCAGCCCTTTTATTTGAGCAGTCTTGCACCAGGATTGAGTAGACATATCGAGAGCTAGCGGATGGTGGAGCATTGTCTTGCACTCCGTAGCCAAATTCTCCATCGCCGGAAACTGAATGTGCGTGCCCATCCAAAGCTCGAGGGCGATGACCGAGCCATAGAAGGGGCCCCCAGTAGCTACAGAAGTAAGTCCAGCATAGAGATATCCCAAAACTGCCTGGCCAATACTCATACCTTCCAAGATGGAATCAATGATGCTGAGGTTGTCAAAGGAGATCGCGCCGTCCGTCGCTGGAAAGAGAATAACCCCGCAAATGCAGATTGCGACCGCCTTAGCCATGGCGATATGATTCCCGATTTTGTGCTTACATTGAGAGATGATCCACTGCGCAATAGGGAGAAGGTGAACATGCATCCCGCTGGTCATGGAATGCAAATCAGTCTTCCTCGTAGTAATCTCCGCAAGGATGCTCCACGAATTGATCGGCGCCACAGTGTATGAGATCGCAAGCTCCTCGCCCCTCCCGTACCGTGGGAGGCCGAGCATTATCTCCAGCTCCTCCAGTAAGATGGTGGCCTCGAACGTGGGGAAGATAAATGTATGCATCTGCGGATGCCACAGTTCTATGAGCGCCGTGACACTATCCCACATGTGCACGATTTTGACATATTTCTTGGCAAGGACGAACACCGTGGATAGTCCCCACTCCTTCAATTGCCGGATTGACGTGGGCGGCAGTAATTCAAGCATGGGGGCTAACCAGGGCACTTTAGAGAACCTCCTCTGCCCCGGTAAGATCTGAAGTGATTGGAGAAGAAGAGTTTGAGAACAGGGAAAAGAGAAGAAGAAAACAGGGGAAGACAGAGCAGAAATTCAGAATTGAGAAGAAAAAGAGCACTTACTTGAAGCTCCGGGCGCGTGCATATGTGCCCCGGGATGGCGGAGAGTCGCTGGAGATCCGCGTGTGATTCACGGGCCGCCTTCGGTCCGGCATATGGGGGGATGTCCTCCTGGAAAGCAGAAAAGCTTCTCTTCATGGCTGCAAAAGGAGGGTATTTGAAGAGCAGGTGAAGCAGAGGCTTAGCTGCGGGATTAGCCCCCCAAACTCTCCTTTTATAGAGCTTATGTAGTTGCAAACCCATCCTAACCCCGCAACTAGGTCTTAGGATAAGATTAGGAGAGGTTTAGGAGTCCTAGTGGTAATCTAGAAGTCCTAGGATAGAGATAAACTTGAGTCTTCTGCATTTTCAGGCTCGGGTCGAGTCGTGACGCCGCGATATGACGCGACAAGTCGCGACATGGCGGGGCGCCGTGACTATGCAGCGATCACCTAGGCCGCCGCCTCTCTAGCTGTTGTGTGGTTTCTTATGTCTGTGCTTAGTGTGTTTGTTTGTTTGATTATGTTTGTGTATATATTTTGTTTCATGTTTATTATGTCTTTTTATTGTAAAAACAAAAACAAAAACAAAAACAAAACAAAAAAATTCAGGAAACCAGAAAAGGGAAAGAGGTCGTCACAGGTAAGTCAGGTAAACATTTCTTCTCTTACTCCTCCGCATTACTATATGGTATTCTAGCTATTATACCATTTCAAGGACCGGCTGGTTCTCAATGTGCTCTGGGATTTGAGTTCCCCTTTACCAAAAACAGTGATAGTCTAGGTGCACATTGTTAATCGTTGGATAGGCCGTTGAGTTGGGTAAGCTCGGGGACGATGGATTCAGGCCTGCATTGCGGTTGTAGGTAGTCCCTTAACCTGTTCCTATTTTTCTTAACATTATTATCCTTGATGTATTTTCTATTTTCTCCTTTTCTTTGCATTCATTTTAATGATTTCTTTTCTTTTAGCCCAGCATATATCATATAGGTCTTTGAGATTTCATAACTCATTCCTGACTATTGATGAGCCCTTGTTGAGTGCCCAATCGATGTTTAAGTGAAATCGTTGTAGACATAAAGTCATTGTTTTATATGAAGTCGTTGTTCTATCGAAATCGATGTTTAAATTAAATGAAGTCGATGTACCAACCAAATCGATGTTTAAGTGAAACGAAATCGATGTTGCAACAAAATCGATGTTTAAGTGAAACAAAATTGATGTAGCAACGAAATCGATGTTCTAACTATGACGTCGTTGTTTAAGTAAAATCGATGTTCTACCAAAGAAGTGATTGTTTAAGTTAAACCGTAATCGTTGTAAGCTTTTACATGGAAGTCGATGTGTACTTAGACAAAACATATGTAATGAAGTTAAAATAGCATTGAGTGAAGATAACTTACTGAGTTTGTTTGATTTGATGCCTGTGGATAAACTTCATAAAATAATGTTAGAAAATAATTTTCAGGGTTTTGTTAATCACCAAAAATACATATAATAAATAATAAATTATATAGAGATGGACTGATCATCAATCTTCCCCTTTTTGGTGATGATAAAATATAAAGAGTTGCATACATATAAAAGGCTGAAATAAATTTATCGATATTTCAGAATATGTTTCTCCCCCTTTTTGTCATTAAGCAAAAGAAATAGATAAGCAGAAGATAAAATAGAGAAAGACAAAGATGAATGAGATCCAAGGAGGGAAATTTTATTCATTAGAGGGGACAAACATGTAGAAGGCAAGAGAAAGGCGGGAAGCATGGCGAGTGATAAGCTACCAAGTGTAGACACCCGGTTCTGACTAATAAGTTGAACCATATTTCTTGCTATTTTAGTGAGCCCCTAGTTGGTCATTCACCTTGAGCCCATCATTAGCCTTGCTTTGAGCCCATTAGTAAATCAAATTGCCTTGAAATCCTGCCCATTATCACTTTGAGAGAGTCCTTGGACATAAATAGGTCTTATCCTTTCATATAATTGGCTGATAATTCGCAGATATTTGACTTTATTGACGCGTCGTATCGTAGCACCACGTCTCTGAGTCGCGACGATCCAGGTCGCTGTGACAGCCCAGACATATCCATGCACGTGGGCTTACTGTTGCGTCACCCCGCCCTATTGCGTTAGCATGTCGCGGCCCTACAATATGCCACGACAGTAGCTGCGTATACTAGCCTCCGCAACCACCTCCTATTTATCCTCCCATGGGTTTATCTTTATCCCTAAGCTCTATCCTAATCCCTTGGGACGAGATTTGAGGCTGGGGGACTCTCTTGGAGCCCCTAAGGACTCTCCATTGTGAATTTCTATGGCATTTATCTCCCATTTTACCTATTATCCATTTTTAGGAGATATTCTCTCTCAAAGGCTTATATAAGCAAGGCCCTCCCCTCATGGATGAAGGGAGCTCCCATTTTCACCCCGAAGGGCTGTCGAAATCTCCTCTCACCAACACTTAGCCTCGCAGCCCCTATTTTCACACCATTTCCTTCACATTCCCCTCCACCAAAACCCTCATTTCACCATTTATGGAGCATGGAACGTGAGAAGGACGACTCCTGCTACCTCCTGAAGCTTTTGCACACTCATTGGGACTGCATTCACGCCAAGAGTCGTCCTAATGGGACTCATCTTCTCCCCCTCTCTTCCTCCTCCATTTCTACATGCATTTTTATGTTGTTTCTAGTTAGATCACACTCACCACATACCCACGTTTTTCACACACCCAAAGGGGTTTAAAACCACCCCAGGTGCGTTCCTACCATGAATCTCCATTTCCTCTCATTTTTAGAATAGATACTACGCATAATATGTTCTAATAGGGCTTTTTCTTGTTTCTTCCTTGTTTTGGCAGGCACCCAAGCTTTTCCACGAGGAGCTCTTATTCTCCAGCTGGCTGGAGGACGGGAAGAAGGTCCACACACGACATCTCCCGCACACATAGAACGCGACAGCAGAGGACAACGTGACAAGAGATGCGTCAGGCTGCAGCGACGCATTACCAGCGTCGTCGCGGTAGGTAAGACTACCGCGACACCAGGTTTGCCTCCTTTCTCTTTCCATTTCCTAGTTAAGTTAGCTCGTGTCATTTTCTACTCGTTAGGCAACTTAATAGGTGGCGATCACATCCTACTTTCTATACTACAAGTTTTAGTACATGTTCGTGTTGAGGGGGGGGCACAATCCCCGTGATTACACCAAGCTTTGACTTCCTGCTCTTAAAAAAGGTCTTTAAAGACAACACAACTAATATCATATGATGGTCCCATTTCTGGACTGAGTCTCTTAATGTGGAGTAGCCTTTGTTCTTCAATAAACTTGGTGTACTCCTATTTACTGAGAGATGACTTGTAGAGTCCAGCAATCCCAAAATTGACATTCTGAAGGAAGTTTTCAATGGAAATGGGATAATGAAACTTGTGAGCAAACAGATCCTTCTACAAAGCTACATAGACCTTGTATCTCTCAACCCAGGTGGAATAAGGATCTGAAACTAGGTTAATGGAGTTGAGATCCATGAACTTTTCTGGAGTGAGGGTCAGATGATTTGACTTGTTAAGAGAAAAGTTCAAGTTCTCAAGCTGAAGTGCAGCCTCAGGATAGGCTCTAAGCCAGTCAAAGTTGAGAAATCTTTCAGACTCAGGTAACAGTGGAGCTAGAACTGATGACTTGATAAACCCTCTCTGATATTCCCTGCAAAGGAATCTGTGAAATGCAAGAGGAGCTCCCCTCTGAACAATGATCCTTTCCATAACTCTGGCAAATCTCTCAAAAATGATAGGACCCACATCATAGTCCATGAGAAGAAAATGTAGCTTAGGGAGAAAAGCAACCTTAGGCATCTTCAAAGTTGCAAAGTCAACCTGAAGAGGGGTGTTGACTGGATTTTCAATGTGGAGCTGGGCAATAGCGGCCCTGAACTGGCCAAGCTAAACTTCTGACAAGCGGTTTACAAAGCAATAATCTTGATACATCTGGAATTGCCTAACCAGTTTGATCTCCTTCTGAATGAAGGGACCCCAAGATGTTCTGTACTGGCAGACAAACCACTCAGACAGGGTGAGAGGATGGTCTGAGGGTGGAAAGATGTTGGACTTGGCAACCTCAAATTTTATGTAGATAGCTTTGTTAGCCCTGGCCACTGATCCTCAGTCTTTGACGCAAGAGAAGAGAGAATTTTTGCTTGGTCAGGCTTAGGGATTAGAGAAATAGGAAGAATGATATTTAGGTGTTCAGAAAGGTTAAGGTAAGGAAGACCAAAAGTGGATGCAAAAGTGCAGTTTTGGATATATTAAAAAAAATAGTTTTTCTTGTGTTGGCAACAAAAAGTGAATGCCACAGAAGAGGAAAGAAACTTTGATTGGAAGGGAAAACAAGAGCTGTAGATGTCTTTCGTTTCTTGGAGGCAGGACTGGAGGAAGGTTGGGAATCAGTCTTTTGAATGTGGGCAGAGACAACAAGAACTGTGCGGAGGATGGCTTCTTCAAACTCATCTTTGATGTCTTGCACAGTATGGTGAACTATACTGGCACCCTCTGGAATGATAGTGATGAAGGAGGGTGGAATAGGTGGATGAAGAGATGCAAAAGATGAAGTGGGAGGAGGTTGAGTGGATGGTCCAGCAAAGGAGGGACCAGGTGAAGAGGGACCAGCAGAAGAGGAGGAGGTAGGAGGTGCCTCAGAAGTTGTAGGAGGAATGGAGGAGGAAGGGATAGGTGAGGAAGAGGAGGCAGTAGGGAAAGGAGTAGGAGAAGAGATGTGTTTTGGAAGGGGTTTCATGGAGAGTTCAGGAGTAGGTGGGGCAGTGAATGCGGTGGGTGGAGAGGAAGGGGCTAGAGTCTGAAGACTAGGAGGGTCAGAAGGCCCTGGGGGCACAAAAGCTTCCTCTACTGAAACTTGAGGCCCGGTTGGCCCTGCCACTGACTCAACTTGCACTGTTGGCCCTGATGGCCCAGCTCCAATACCTTCAACCACTGATGGCCCTGATGGCTATGACTCTTCCATTGATGGCCCTGGTGGCCCTGATTCTTCAACAGATGGCCCTGATGGCCTTGAAACTATCTCCACTGGTTTAGAAGGCCCTGATGGCCCTGCACATTCCTCTGGTACTGACTGAGTTGGAGCAGGAGGGGCTAGAGCTGTTAAATGCACCCTCACAAAATCTGATAATTGTCACCAATTTCTTCAAACTACCCAACTCACTTCTCATCTCCTGGAGCTCAGACTACTCTAATATCCTTAGCTTTAGTGCTTTGACTAAGAAATATAGATGTGACATCTGACTGTAAAGAGCACAAGATCTCTCCTTGAGCATTCAGTATAGCAATGACTGGCTCCAAATGCACATGTACTTTCTTCTCCTGGATCTGTGGTGTGCCTTCTTAGTGAGCAAGGGAATTCCTGTAGCAACACCCTTTCATTTTCCTCTAGAGCCTCATCTTCATCTGAAGTGTCTTCAACCAGACCT
This sequence comes from Colocasia esculenta, assembly GCA_014218235.1. NCBI lineage: Eukaryota > Viridiplantae > Streptophyta > Magnoliopsida > Alismatales > Araceae > Colocasia > Colocasia esculenta. Next base: position 61,972,551 of record CM024762.1, read on the forward strand.
TCTTGAAATTGGTCTGTAGGGGCACTAGCAACTGGCTCCCCCCGAATGTCTGGCTCCCCCTGAGCAGGAGCATCTTCCATTTGAACATCCTCAATGTGGCCTGATGCCACAACCTCTGGAATTTTCTCTCCATATCTATTTCCACTTCAGGAATACTGGGGGTTTCCTCAATCTGAATATCTTCATGCTCCCCCTCAGTGTGAGCAGCACCTTCAAAATCAAATTCTTCAATAATAGCAAGTGCAGGGACTATAGGAGGGATCACTCCTTCAATAGTTTCCCCAACAGGCACAATTGATTCTGGTTCAATATCTTCAATCCTCCTTTCATGAGCAAGAGGCTCTTCTTCTCTGACAACAACTTCTTCCTCTTGAACGTGTGAGCTTCAGAAGCTTCTCCAATGATGGCTTCTCCTTCTGCCACCGAGGTCTGGGCCCATACATTTCCTACCAGTGAAAGACACACTTCTTCAAATTTCTAGACCGAATGGGAAGACCCATCTTCTCCATCAATTCTCCCTTCAAATCAATCTCAAGGTGACTGAAAATCCTTGTAAGTAAGTGGGCATAGGGCATGGATACTGCCAACTTGTTCTTCTTGTCCCAAATAACTTCTGTAATAGACTTCATCCTTTCAATTATGACCTGGGCCATGTTGATGTCTTGTTTCAGAACGGCCCAACACATCATATCAGCATTACATTTAGTGCATGATAAAAAGGTAGCACTCCTCGGCACCAAAATCTGACAAAATATGAAATGTAAAATTCTATTGAAGGAGTTGAACTGGTTGATGTTGATCTTCCCATCCTTCAACTTATACTCTGTTCTAATAATACCTAGCCCCTTGGCATGAATATCTACTGAATCCACTAAACTGTGCCCAACTATAGAAACTATAAATAATCTCTCCAATAGGTCATGGGTGATATGAATGGATTTACCTTTGACCAAGGAGGTGAGAGACCCATCTTCTTCAATCTTCAAATAGGTATGGAATGCTTTCGTCAGTTGCGGATAGCTTGGTTCCGAAACTGTGCAAATTTTCATCCACTTCAGCCTTTGAATAGCTTCGACCACATTGTGCATACCATGCTTCTCCAGATCTTCTAGGTCCACTGCCTTGTTCCCACAAAGCTTGATCTTCACTGCTGAGTAACGCTCTAGTTGATCTGCCATGAGGAAGGCGGCGCTGTAGCCACCCACACTGCCGGAACTCCGAGAAGCGGCCATAGAATTGAGCAAGGGAGGGTTTTAGAGGATTGTGGGATAAGAACGAACAAAACCCCTTAAGAAATTTGAGCGGGAAGTGAGAGTTTCTCTGAAAGCACGGAGAGGGATGCTGGAGTCGATGAGGATTTTACAGGCTTTTGAGTCGAAAGAGATAGGAGAGAGAGAAAGCGAATCGGTGAGGGAAAGGATTCTATCGTAATGGAGGGACATAAAGTAGCGTTTGAAATGGCGGAGCAATAAATGCGAAGAAGATAACACAAAAAGTAATGGATTTACTTAAATCTAGCGGGGAAAGATAAGTCTTATTCTAAAATTATTATATTATTTCAGTTATGTACAGATACATCTGTTACAAATTGCACATGACTAGTTCCTTTCTAAGAGACGTAAATCTCTCTTCAGGTAAGGCTTTTGTAAAATATTTGCCAACTAATTTTGTGTATCTATAAATAAAATACTAATATTACCATTAGCTACATGATCTCTAATAAAATGATATCTAACCTCTATATGTTTCGTCTTTGAGTGCTGTACTGGATTTTTTGTGAGATTTATTGCACTTGTGTTGTCACACAGCAATGGGATTGTCTTGATGTGCAATCCATAGTCTTCGAGCTGCTGTTTGATCCATAGATGTTGAGTGCAACAGCTCCCAGCGGCTACATATTTAGCTTCAGCTGTTGATCGAGCTACTGAGTTTTGTTTCTTTGAAGACCAGGAGATCAATCATCTGCAAGAAATTGACAACCACCACTGGTGCTTTTTCTATCTACTTTGCATCCAGCATAGTCAACATCCAAATATCAAATTAAACTAATTTCATAGGTTTTAGGATACCATAGACCTAAGTCATGAGTCTTAGCTAAATATCTAAAGATTCTTTTAACAGATATTAATGAGATTCCTTAAGATCAGACTAATACCTTGCACACATGCAAACACTAAATAAATTGTCAAGTCTTCTAGCTGTTAGATAAAGCATCGAGCCAATCATACCTCTATAAAGTTTCTAATCAACTTTCTTACCTTCTGGATCACTGTCTAACCTGGTGGATGTGCTCATAGGAGTGGACAGTGGTTTAGTATTCCCAAATCCGAATTTCTTCAACAATTCCTTGGTGTATTTAGCTTGACAAATATGAGTTCCTTCATTGCTTTACTTGATTTGTAATCAAAGGAAGTAGTTGAGTTCTCCCATCATGCTCATCACAAAATCTCCCAGCATGAGCTTTTCAAAATACTTGCACAGAGATTCATCAGTAGATTCGAAAATTATATCATCTATATAGATATGCACAAGTAATATATTTTTGGCATTTGATTTAATGAACAATGTGCTATATACTTGTCCTCTAATAAAACCATGATTTAGTAAGAATGCACTAAGTCTTTCATACCATGCTCTAGGTGCTTGTTTTAAACCATATAATGCTTTATGCAATTTGAAAACATGATTTGGAAAATCTGAATCATCAAAACCAGGAGACTGTTCCACATAAAATTCCTCCTTTATAAAACCATTTTAAAATGCTGATTTTACATCCATTTGAAAAAGTTTTAAATCTAAAGTAGATGCATAAGCAAGTAATATTCGAATAGCCTCTAGTCTAGCTACTGGTGCATAGGTTTCATCAAAATCTATGCCTTCCTCTTGGGAATAGCCTTGAGCAACCAGTCTAGCCTTGTTTCTAGTGATCACACCAGCTTCATCCAATTTTTTCTTGAACACCCATTTGGTGCTAATCACAGGATGATCTGATGGTCTCGGAACAAGAGACCAAACCTGATTTCTCCTGAACTGATTAAGTTCATCTTGCGTGGCTAAAATCCAAGACTCATCAGACAGTGATTCATTGACTGTCTTCGGCTCTATTTGGGATACAAATGCTAAATAATCACATGGAATAATATTACCTCTAGTTCTTACCCCAACTGATGGATCTCCAATGATATTGTCTATTGGGTGATCCTTTTTGTACCTCCATTCCTTTGGAAGATCATCATGAATGATATCCTTCTATTGCAGTTCTTCCAAGGGTGGATCTTCATCATCTTTGATGGTTGCTTCTTTCAGCTTCTTGGATAGGTTTTCTGCATCTTCATCATCACTACCAATATCCTTTCTCAAGGAGGGGTTAGACTCATCAAAATGACATGCACAATTTATTCTATTAATAAACATCTTTTATTAAAAAGTCTATACCCTTTAGGTTTAGAAGTGTACCCCATAAAAATACCATCATCAGATTTGGGATCCAACTTACCAATGTCTCTCTTACCATTGTTGTGAATGAAGCAAGGACATCCAAAAGTTCTGAGATGGCTGATCTTGGGCTTCCTTTGCTTGTACAGTCCATATGCAGTTTTCTTCAGAATTGGTCTAATCATGACTCTATTTATGATGTAGCAAGTTGTGTTTATGGCTTCTGCCCAAAAATATCTTGGAACATTGTACTCAGATAGCATTGTTCTAGCCATATCCAAAAGTGTTCTATTCTTCCTCTCAGCTACTCCATTTTGTTGTGGCATTCTTGGTGCTGAGAAATTATGTTCAATCCCCAGATCATCACAAAATTCTTTAAACCTGTCATTTTGAAACTCTCCTCCATGATCTGATCGGATACTGATGATGTTGTACTTCATATCTTTCTGAACAAGTTTACTGAACTTCACAAAACTCTCAAATGTGTCATCTTTATGCTCAAGAAATGATACCTATGTAAATCTGGAATAATCATCCACTATAACAAATCCGAAATTCTTTCCTCCTAAGATGGTTGTTCTCATTGGTCCAAACAAGTCCATATGAAGCAGTTCTTGTGGTTTGAAGGTGGTGACTACCATCTTGGATTTGAAAGAAGATTTTGCATGCTTTCCTTTTGCACACGGTTCACAGATGTTGTCTAGTCTTGAGTTTATGTTCGGTAGACCTTCCACTAGATCATGTTTGATGAGCTTTCTTATTCTATCCAAGCTACAATGACCTAATCTTCTGTGCCACAGTTCAGCATTCTGCTCTTTACTTGCTGCTAGACAGATGTCTTAATCCTTTAACTCTTATAGATGTAGTACATATAGATTCTTTTCTCTGCTGGCTTCAAAAATAGTTGAACCATCCTTGATGATCAAACACTTAGATTCCTGAAATTTGATCTGATGACCTTTGTCGCACAGCTGACTGATGCTGATAGGGTTGTGCTTGAGTCCTTTGACGCATAGAACATCTTCTACCAGGATTCTATCTTGGCTTCCAATGGATTCGTAACCGATTACTGACCCTTTTCCATTATCACCATAGGTTACTGTACCTTCTTCATCTTTGATATGCGAGAACAATTTCTTGTTACCTGTCATATGCCTTGAGCACCCATTGTCCAGGTACCACTTTGATGCTCTAAGCCTTCCCTACAATAAATCAATGAGATTTAGGTACCCAAGTTCTTTTGGGTCGTGGTTGGTTAGCTTCTTCAGAGTTTCTTTTCGGAATCCATTTTAAGTGTTTGGTTGTATAGGTTATTTTAGTGTGACCTAATTTATTACAATGAGTACAACAAGGGATATTGTTTATTATCTTATTTGGTTTATGGTTTTTATTGTTATTTGACTTATAGTTAGGATTTTGTTTAGCTATGAATTTTGGTGTTGGATAGATTTTAGGAAGAATGACAGTTTCTTCATTATCTGGTGGAGTATATCCTAAACCATATTTTTTCTTTTCTGATCTTCTTGCTCCTTTTAATATTAAGGAGAATTTTTCAATTATTGCAGTCAAGTATTTATTTTATTTTGTTACTGTGTTAATTTCACTTTTAAGTTTGCCTGTGGTTTCTTGATTTTCTAGGTTTGTTATCTTTTCATTTTTATTTTTCACATCTTCACATAATAGTTCATTCCTTCTTCTCAATTCAGGAATTTGTTTTTCTAATTGTTGAGTTTCAGATTTTAAATCTGAGTTAGTTATTTCAAGGCATGCATAATTTTTCTTAGTTGTTTTCAATCTTACAGACATCTTTATATTTACTGTATAGTTCATTAAATGCATCTTCTAAGCTATCTGAATCTGATTCATTGCACGATGTAAAGGATGAGTCAATATTGGCCATGAAGGCTAGGTTGGCCTTTTCTTCTTCTTCTTCACTAGAGCTAGACTCGTTGTCTGAGTCACTCTCATTGTTCCATACAGCAGCCATGGCTTTCTTCTTATATTTCTTGAATTTCTTCATGTTATCCTTCTTCTTGATCTCCGTCTTCTTTAGTTTTGGACACTCAGTCTTGATGTGTCTGGGCTTCTTACACTCATAGCATATTGGTTCAGATTTCTTGAGTTCTTTGCCTTCAGATCTTTTCAACTCTCTACCTTTCTTGAAATACCTTCTTCCTGACTGGGATTTCTTCTTAGATAGTATGCACTGTAGTCTTCTGGAGAGGAAAGCTTCTTCATCTTCACTGCTTTCATTACTTTTATCACTTTCTGATTCGCCATCGGAGGTGTCTTCTGTGGCCTTGAGAGCATTGCTGTGCTTTTTCTTGCTAGAGGATTCTCCCAGCCTTTCCATATTTCTCATGAGCCATTAAATACCCATGAGTTTTTCAAGTGACATTATCCTAAGATTGTTAGCTTCTTCTATTGTTGTTACCTTTGGAGTCCAAGAGGTTGGTAGAGATCTTAGTATTTTTCTTACCATGTCTCTAGTCTCATAGGTCTTTCCAAGCCCAGCCAGTCCATTTGTGATGTCTGTGAAACGACTGTACATCTGGGAGATGGACACTTCAGACTGCATTTGAAACCTCTCATATTGAGCTACCAATATGTCAATTATTGTTTCCTTTACCTTGTCAATTCCTTCATGTGTGAGTCTTACCTTGTCCCACATTTCTTTGGCTGACTTACATGCTGATATCCTGTTGAATTCTTTCTTACTCAACGAGCAACATAGTATAATTTTAGCTTTGCTATTTTGTGATAACTTCTTCTTATCTTCACATGTCCATTTGTCTTTACTGTTGGTTACCTTGAGATCTCCTTCTTCGATTATCGTCTAAAGATGGAAATCAAGTCCTTGAAGGAAGAACTCCATCCTTGTCTTCCAGTGGCTGTAGTTTTCACCATCGAATAGAGGAGGTCTGTTGTCTGACTGTCCTTCTGCATGACCTTGAGCTACCATTTGCCTTTGCTCTTCAGATCGTGAGATCTACTTACTCGAACAGACTTGGCTCTAATACCACTTAGTGCCCAGATAGCAAGCCCAAAGTGGGGGTGAATGGATTACTTGAATTTCTTTTAGAATTTTTCCTATAAATAAAAATGCTTGACAGAAGATACTAAGTTCGACGGTTAGAGTCAGTGTTAAATAAAGATAGGAAAACAATCACATAGACAACAGGAAATTTTATCCTGGTTCGGATCTCCTATCCCAAGGAGTCCTATGTCTAGTCCCCAAGAAACAACTTGGGATTTCACTAAGCAAGGATACACTCCCCCTTAAGGACACTTACACATCTAGCAGCAGCTGACCTTCTCTTCTCTACCCGAAGAGGAATTCGAAACACCTGATGCAACAGGTCTTCCTTCTTACAGAAGGGAATAACCACCCACTCAATAGCAGGTCTTCTCTTCACACCTGAAGAGGAACAGTCTAATAAGGTTGAGTAAGAAATGGATGGCCCCTAGACCAATCCTATACAAACTGCTTGATCTGAGGCAAAGTCTGAGAGACAAAGATTATCAACAAAGGACTCTCTCTTAGATCTACTCAAGCTCTCAAAGGCTAAGCAATTTGCTGTAGAGACCTAAGAGCTACAAAAGATTTGAAAGGATGATCGAGCTCTACTTTTCTTGTAGGTGACTAAGATACTCAAGCTTTTCAAAGGTTGCTCAAGAAGAAGTATGCTTCATGGAATCACCAGTTGTCTATTTATCTTCTTTGAAATTATTTGACCGTTGAAGTATCCGTTGTCTCACATCTTCATGCACATTGAAGTGAATGGTCCGAAGTGTGGAGCAAGAAAACCTATAGCCATTAATGTTGCGGAACATTCACACACAAAGGAAGATTGTTTGAATCTTCTAGCCTCTGTCAGGTTGGCAAGTCTATCTTTGCAACGTGCGTTTCTACCGAAAACCTTGCACATAATAAATGCTGACACATAGACAACTTATCTTTGTCTAAACTGTCAGTCAACATTAGTAGTCGTGCTATAAGAAAATACACTAAAAGGGAAATGCCATTCTGTTATCATATAAAGTGTGACTTTATGTGACATAAGTGATATAACCAAAGATATATCGTGTAGAGATTTGTACGATCACAATAAATGCTAGAGAGCATATGATACAACATGCTTTCACGGGAAGACTTGAAATCCACAGAGATTTGAAATATATTTGAATATCTTGTGGAATGAATCTTGAGAAGGTTTGAAAAGAATTTAAATAAGAATATTCAACAACTATCTAAAATATAATCGTTACTAACAGAGTTGATGTTTGATGACAGTCTGTGTACAAAGAGAGTTGATGTTGATATGAAATCGATGATATAATTATAAATCATGTGAGAATGTAATCCATGTTGAAACCAAGTCGATGTGAACATAATCCATGTGTGAATGTAATGAAATCGATGTTCTATACAAAGTCGTTGTTTACCTGAAGTCGTTGTTGTACTGAAATCGATGTGCAGATGAAATCGTTGTTTGAAACGAAGTCGTTGTTCAAGTAAAGTCATTGTTTCATGAAGTCGTTGTTCTACTAAATCGTTCTTTCACATGAAGTCATTGTTCTACTGAAATCGTTGTTTAAGTGAAGTCATTGTAGAGATGAAATTGTTGTTTCACATGAAGTTGTTGTTCTACTGAAATTGTTGTTTATGTGAAGTCATTGTAGAGATGAACTCGTTGTTACACATGAAGTCGATGTTCTGCCAAAATCGATGTAGAAACAAAGTCTTTGTTTCATATGAAGTCGATGTTCTACTAAAATCGATGTTTAAGTAAATCATTGTAGACATGAAGTCGTTGTTCTACCGAAATTGATGTTTAAATGAAACGAAGTTGATGTAGCAACCAAATCGATGTTTAAGTGAAAGGAAGTCGATGTAGCAACCAAATCGATGTTTAAGTGAAACGAAATCGATGTAGCAACAAAATCGATGTTTAAGTGAAAAGAAATCGATGGAGAAACGAAATCGATTTTCTAACTATGAAGTCCTTATTTAAGTGAAATCGATGTTCTACTAAAGAAGTCGTTGTTTAAGTTAAACCGTAATCGTTGTGAGCTTTTACATGGAAGTCGATGTATACTTACACAAAACATATGCAATGAACTTCAAATAGCATTGAGTGAAGATAACTTACTGAGTTTGTTTGATTTGATGCCTATTGATAAACTTCATAAAATGCTGTTAGATAATAATTTTTAGCATTTTTTTAATCACCAGAAATACATATAATAAATAATAAATTATATGGAGATGGAATGATCATCATATTTAATAATCTAAAACTAGTTAAACACATATGCATTATTGACGTATGTGTTAAAACGTTTCTAAGAATTTCATAAAAATTATAGTTAGCCCTTAAATAATAATCTTTAATGACCTATGAGAAATTTAGGCCAATAAAAATTATTTGAACCTAGTTTAAAGTTTTTTGTGACTTATTATTGCAATTAAGGAATAAGTCGGAAACTCATCATCACATGTAACTAACTCACGTGAATTAAACGTTTGAGGTCCAATCATGTTTTTTGGGACCAATAGCAAGCCAAATACAAGAAATTAATATTTAAAATTCATGAAAACCCAATAATTACCATTAACGTGGGTTAATTAAGCATCAAAGTGTGTCAAATGGGCCATGGTACAAGTTTAAACCCTAGCTCAATTGGGGAGCACGAATTTGCTTCCACTTACCCACTTAATTGCGGTGGGATTAGAAGGAAATAGCCATATAAAAGAATCTAATCATGGTAGGACTCCTACCCTCAAGATTAGGAAACTTAAACTCATTTTTAGACAGCCCTACCCTTATAAATACACCATAAACCCTCCATGGCCGCCCCAAACCTTCTCTTAACCTTGCTAGATGTAGGAGGATTGGCTAGGAGCAAGAAGAGGAGCTCTAGAGCAAAGATTTGGGTGTTCTCATCAAAAAACGTGGTTCTTCATCCCCTTTGCAAGAGACATTAAAAAAGAAGGTAATCTCGTACCAAACTCTAATTAAACTTGTTCATAGATACCTCTCCATGTCCCAAAAATGTTAGACAAGTTTTCTCCAATTGATATCATGCATATACATCTAATTAAAGTCCCAAAGTTTCAGTTTTTGTGTTCATACGAATTGCCTATTCTTAATCTTGTATCTCTTAAATCACTTATGCACACTTCATGAAACTTTGACTGAAGAGTCTTCAACATGTTAGGAACGATTCCCTTTTATTTTACCCAATTTTGATGCATTGGTTTGACCGTATTAAGTGTTTTCTAAACATGCTGCGAATTAGGGCTTCTTGAGCAAAAGCAATTGAAATTCACGCATCCCTAGGTCAAATTGATTCAAATAAAATATATAGGGATCTTCGAAAACTTGTTTGGAATAAGTTTCATGTTATGAATTTCTCAAAAATCGGATTAGGAAGGTGTTTTTCAAAGCCAACAAAGAAATCGTGTTTTCTGCAAAAATCTGGTTCATGGTTTGGGCACACAACACGCTTATTTGCTGTAGGTCCCAACCTGGCGCAACGCGCCACCATCCTTTTTGAATTTTAAGAATCCTACCAGAATTCTCTCTTGGTGCACCGTGCCCCCACTTGGCCATACCTCTTGCGCCGACGTATTGCACCGATCTGCATCTTCTTCCCTATCTGACGTAGTAGACCGAGCCCTCTCATTGGCTTTTGTTATTTATTTTATTCTTTTCTCTCGTCTTTTGCACAGAAATCCCTGATTTCTATTTATTATTTGAAATAGGCCAACCGATAGTGTTTTTAACTCCTGTTTAAGTATGATTAAGCCAAATTAAGTCTATTGAAAGTCGGATTAAACTTGATTATGTGTTATTAAGACCTATTTATGTCTGATTATGGTCTAATTAAGCTTTATTAAGTTTGATTAAGCTTGAATAAGTCCTAATTAAGTTTAATCAAGCATGATTAAGTCTTATTTATGTTTGATTAAGTCCTAATTAACTCAATTAAGTATGTTAATCCCTAATTAACTTTGATTAAGTTCAATTAAGCCTGATTAAGCCATGATTTATCTTGATTAAGTTTTATTAAGCATGATTTTTGTACTTCCAGCAATATAAAATTTGTTTAACACATTTGTAAAGATGTTAATAACTTGAAATCTTATTTTAATATTCTGAATGATATGATCATGTCTTTGTTACCATATGATTGATCTTATTCATCATCTTATGCTCAATTTATGGTTAAAATGACAACGTAAACTTGAATGAAATTTGGCTTGGTGATAATGGCATGTAGAGAACCTAACCTTAATTAACCATGCAAAACTTTTAATTTATTCTACATGTTACATAATGATCTTACTTTATTTGGACTTTCTTGGTTTTAAACTTGTCTTATTAGTTACTTCCCATGTTTGTCATAATTCCCTTGATATTCTATAGTACACTTGATTTGGCAAGTTTTTAATACACGTTACACTTGTACACTTCCACAAGTTAGGCAACCCCTTCTTGCAAATTGGAACCTCTCTGTTGGACATTCCATTCTGACAGACTAGGAACCTTTTTGTTAAGACCTCCATAAGTCTTCATACTCCATGGATTCCCTCATGAGACTGAGCTGGTTGTACCATTGAAGTTCCCTAGAGATAGCGTGCACTTTTCTTTGTCATCTTCCTCCCTCGACATTAGTCCAAATTGAATGACAAGATATTAATAGATTATTAAACTAAAATTATGTCTGATCACACTCTTTACAATTGTGATCCTAAATCTTTGTCCTTGACATGATAGTCTTGAACTCTCTTGACCTATCATGCCCCGACACGGAATATCAGAACGCGAGGCAGTTGCAAGTAAACGGTACAGAGCGAGTATTAGACGTCAAACCATTGGACAAGAATAAATACTAAAGCAAATTCATTTCATTAATAATCTTTCAAATGTCTAGTTACAACCACTAATATCAGATCAATTCTACACAACCACTAATACTTGAGCCATTCTATAGGGCCCAAGTACAGAGCGAACATCTAATAGCCGTTTGGACCATGTTGATCCCTAAAGGGTATCATAGGTGGTAGGGTACAACCGGCTCATCGACCATGTGAGAATCCATGGACAGAGGAGACTTACGAAGGCCTTGAACAAAGACTCACTAGTCCGGCAGAAGGAGTATCCGACGGAGAGTTCGTCCAAGTCAAGAAAGTGTGTAGATAGAAACAAGTGCTCGCTGTTCTAAAGGAGTTCTAGAACAGTGGAGCGTCGGTATCAGTGTTCCAAAACATCGCAAGAAAATGTACACAAGTATATTTAAGAATGAGGTAATTTAATGACATAAATTACCAGATAAATTATGTAACACGTTCATGCCAATTAAGCCATATTTGGATGGTTTAAAGTGTGTGTGCATGTGAATAAGAACATCATGGACAAGATAGATCATGTGATTGACTTAAATTAATTAAAATATATTCTATATTTACAACTTCATTTTTCAGTGTTTAAAAATTAACAAGATATGGGAATAGCTGAAGAACAACAAGACTTGCAAAAAGATGGGTTTTCCTGCAAAAAGTCAGATCGCGACACACCCTAATGAGGGTCGCGATAGGGTCCACTGAGATCGCGACGGGGTCTTGTATAGGTTGCGATGGGCTTGTCGGTTCGGGCAGGCAGGTCACGGCAAGGTCATGTGAGGGTCGCGACGGGCTCAGGCAGACCGGGCAGCAGATCGTAATGACAGTCCCTGTCGCGATCAGATCACCACAGAATGCTCTATCGCGATGCCCCTGTGAACGTGACCTATCGGGCAGTCGCGTTCACAGGGTCTGAGCCCGAGTCTGACAGGGAAAGAACAGTTCATTGGGTTGCATCCCAGACTTACCCTATTTAACACAGGGTGAATCAAAAAAACATATCTAATTGTACAATCAATGAAAAATCATGAAACCAATTGTGAATTGTTCTAGACATGCATGGGTACTTACAGGAAATAGGAATTTGAAAAAAAATAGGGTTTCGACATGCTTTGGTCATGGTAATTATGAAGTACTTAGAACAGTACACAGATAAGATCAATGAATTAATTCGCATGATAGGATGGATGGAAATTAGGTCTTTTAGGGGCAAAAGAAGCCTAACGACCATTAGAAATCTAATAAATATTTCATGGCATGAGTTCAAGTGTACACGTAGAACAAGATTTAACAAGGGGGTTCGGGGTCAGGATGAGTGCAGAACTTCGAAAAGTAAGAAGTAATTATTAACTTGATGATAAATCATGAAACTGGAGGGTATTGTTCCTGGTACATGGAACAATCTACAGTCAAAATCTCATTAGTTTTGCTCATGAGAATGCCTACCTTTAATGGTTGTTCTCTTCTAGGGTTTGAACTTAAAGAAATCGGGGAAGAACTTGAGGGATCCTTCTTCTCCATGAATTCTCCTTCTCTTTGGCTCCTTCCCACGTCCAGCAAACCCTTGGCATGAGCTAGGGCCGGCCATGAGGGTTTTAGAGTATTTAAGCATCCCCCATTCTATTTCCTATTATTACTCTAATTCCTATTTATTCCAAATTTCCTATTTCCCTCTCCCATTTATTTGCATGAGATCTCCTAATTGGGTTAGGATGGGAGCTAATTTCGTGGGCAACCTATTTGGGTAGGTTTAGGAATCCAAATATAACTTAAATTCCTAATTTAATGCATTAAATACCCCTTTTCTATTTAAGTAATAATTTAGTTATGAATTTAGGGTATTTTCCTATTATTCTTTTATTAAAAACCCCTATTTGGCCCACTAATTTCTAATGGTCCATTTAACAAAGCCCATTACTTCTTTTCATTTAATGGGTTTTATTTAATTCTCTTTTATTTGATTTTCTAATTAATTAAACTAGTTTTCTTTTTATATTATTAAAATTTTATATTTCGAAAAAAAATCCAGGTTGCTACATCCTCCCCCTCTTAAAAAGAATTTGGTCCCCAAATTCATATGATTATAAGAGAGGAAATGTCTTACCGAAAAGATCGGGGTAGTTCCGTCTGATGATTCATTCCGGTTCCCATGTGGCTTCTTCCACACCGTGGGTATTCTATAAGACTTTAACCACGTTGATGGGATGGTTCCTGAGCTGTTGTACCTTTCATTCCAGTATCTTGAATGACTTATCTTCCTATGTCACATCCTTGTTCAGCACCAACTTCTCATGGCGAATGATGTGGGTAGGGTCATAGACATATTTCCTGAGCATGGAGACATGGAACACATTGTGTACACATGCCAGATCCGGTGGCAATGCTAGTCAGTATGCAACCTCACCAATCCTTTTGAGTACTTCAAAAGGACCAATGAATCTAGGACTGAACTTTCCTTTCACTCCAAATCTTTGGATGCCACGTGTAGGTGACACCTTTAAGAACACATGATCACCGACTTGGAATTCTAAGTCTCGCCTTCTTTTGTCGGCATAGCTCTTTTGTCTGGACCGAGCAGTCTTAAGCCGATCTCGAATCACTTGAATGTCCTTTGTTGTTCGTTGTACCATGTGTGGGCCTAGCCACTACTGTTCTCCAACCTCATTCCAGCATGTAAGAGATCTACAATTTCTTCCATAGAGTGCTTCGAACGGTGCCATCTTGATGCTTGCTTGGTAACTGTTGTTATAGGCAAACTCGATGAGGGATAGATGCTCGTTCCAATATCCTTGGAAGTCTATAGTGCAAGCTCTCAGGATATCTTCAACTATTTGGTTGGTTCTTTCAGTTTGCCCATCAGTTTGTCGATGTAATGCAATACTAAAGTTGAGTTTAGTACCCAGTGCACCTTGCAGTCCTTTCCAAAAATGAGATGTGAATATCGGATCTCGATCTGAGACTATGGATGATGGAACTCCGTGCAGTCTCACTATCTCTTTGACATATAGAGCATCTAGTACCTCCACCGACCACTTACTCTTTATAGGCAGAAAATCAGCGGATTTGGTTAGTCGGTCCACAATGACCCATATGGCATTGAGTCCACCACGAGTCTTGGGTAAACCCATGATGAAGTCCATGCCAATGCTCTCCCATTTCCATTCCGGGATATCTAGTGGTATGAGTACACCAGCAGGGCGCAGGTGTTCCGCTTTTACTTGTTGGCAAGTAAGGCAGTGAGCAGCATGCTCGGCTACCTCTCTCTTCATGTCCGGCCATCAAAACGTTCTTTTCTTGTCTTGGTACATTTTGGTACCTCCCGGATGAATAGTGTACTTCGTCTTGTGAGCCTCATCCATTAATCTTCTCTTCAGTTCTTCATTGTCGGGAACGCATGTCCTTCCTTGAAAGACAAGCCTTCCATCTTCGGTCATTGCAAAGTCCGGTCTTTCGAGAGACTAGTTTCCTTGACGCGAACTAAGAATGGATCATCATCTTGTTGAGCTTTGATCTCCTCTAGTAGATCAGATTGAATCTTGATATTGGCAACCAAGACTCGATCATCCCTATGTTCAATATTTAAGTCTAACCTTGCGAATTGTTCTAGTAGTTGCATCTCGCTAAGGACTAGACTTGAAACAGATGTCATCAGCTTTCTACTAAGAGTATCAGCCACGGCGTTTCCCTTGCTTAGATAGTATTGGATGTTGAAGTCGAAATCTTTCAGATATTCTAGCCATCTTCTCTGTCTCATGTTGAGTTCTTTCTGGGAGAATAAATACTTCAAACTTTTATGGTCTGAGTAGACAGTGAATTTCACTCCATACAAGTAGTGTCTCCAGATCTTCAAGGCGAAGACCACGGTAGCTAACTCTAGATCATGCACGGGGTAGTTGACTTCATGAGTCTTCAGTTGTCTTGAAGAATAAGCAATAACATTTTCCTTTTGCATCAATACACAAACTAGCCCAATTCCCGAGGCATCAGTGTAGACAGAGAAACCTTCTCCCTCTATTGGCAGAGCGAGAACAGGTGCTGAGGTCAGGCAATCTTTAAGAGTTTGGAAACTTTTCTCACACTCCTCTAGGAGTATGGATTCTCCTTTTGTGTTAGTCGGGTGAGGGGAACGACGATCTTGGAGAAATCATTGATGAATCGCCTATAGTAGCCAGCCAGCCCCAAGAAACTTTTGATTTCAATGACATTGGTTGGTCTCTCCCAATTGAGTACAGCTTCAACATTGGAGGGATCAATCGAGATGCCGTCCTTTGAGATGACATGGCCCAAGAAGGACACTTCTTCGAGCCAGAATTCACACTTTCTAAGCTTTGCGTACAGTTTGTTGTCTCATAAGACTTGCAATGTAATCTTCAGGTGTTCTTCATGCTTTTCTTTGGTCTTGGAATAAATGAGGATATCGTCGATGAAGACGACCACGAACTTGTCAAGGTATGGCCGATATATGTTGTTCATGAGTTGCATAAAGGCTGCAGGAGCATTGGTTAGACCAAAAGGCATAACGACGAATTTATAGTGTCCATACCTGCTCCTGAAAGTCGTTTTGAAGATATCGTCATCCTTGATCCTCATTTGATGAAAGCCAGATCGAAGATCGATCTTGGAGAAATATTGAGCTCTGGATTTTTGGTTGAATAGCTCATCGACCCTAGGCAATGGGTACTTGTTCTTGATGGTAAGCTGCTTGAGTTGATGATAGTCGATGCATAGTCTCATCGATCCATCTTTCTTCTTGACGAATAGCATGGGTGCTCCCCAGGGGGAAGTACTCGGTTTAATGAACCCCATCACTAATAGCTCCATCAACTGCATCTTCAACTCCTTTAGCTCGGAAAGTGACGTCCAGTACGGTTGACGCGATACCGGGGCAGCTCCAGGGATCAACTCTATGGCGAAGTTGACATCATGTTCTGGGGGAATCCTTGGCAGATCTTCAGGAAACACATCGGGGTAATCCTTGACTATGTGGATGTCTTCTATCTTAGAACCCTTCTTTTCAACAACTACGGCTGCTAGGAATCAACACACCCTTTACTTATCATGTTATGGTCTTTTATGATGGAGATTAGAGACATCCGTCTCTTATGTCTAATCCCAAGACAATGCCAATTTAGGAAAGTCAATAAAAGTAACCTTCTCTTTCTTATAGTCAACACTTGCCCCATATGTGGACAACCAGTCGGCTCCCAAGATTACATCATAGCCTTCCATGGGCATACACACTAGGTCGGCTTTTAGGTTATTGTCTCCGATCATTACATCGGCAGATGAAAAGTATTTGTTCAATTTCTCCTTTTCCCCTAGTGGCGTTGTGACAGAGAACTCACAACCCATGGATATAGGTTTTGCAGTTAGGGTATCAGTAAAGTGTTGAGATATAAATGAATGAGTTGCTCCAATATCAAATAAGACAAATGCTGATAAGGAGAAAACTTGTAGGGTACCTTCTACCACGCCACCGTCCGTAGCGGGTTCCTCGTCATCCAGGGCTTGCAGTCTTCCCTGTTTCTTAGGCGCATTAGGGCGCCTTTCATTCTCTTTCAGCAGCAGGCACTCGGGGATTCGGTGCTCGCGACTTCCGCAGTGCAGACATGCGTCGACTTTCCTCCAACACTCGTCAGTGGTGTTACCTGGCTTGTCACAATGCTTGCAGTTACTTTTTGTCGGAGTGTTGGAGACTGGGATCTTGGGTTTCCTTTCTTGGTTAGGTCCTTTTGTGATGTTGAAGGGACGCTTTTTGCCATTGTTCGGCTTAGCAGATGACTGTCCCGAGGTAATTTCCTTTTTCACAAACTTCCCTTTGATACGATCGGTGAAGTCCGTAGCATCTTCCAGTAGCTGAGCCTTCTTCACCATCTCGGTGTAGGTCTGGATGTCGAGAGGTGCTAGTTGGGTAATGTATTGAGGCTTAAGGCTGTTGAGGAAGCGCTTAGCCTTCATTCTCTATGTGTTCACTAGGTGTTCATCATATTGTGCAAGTCTTGAAAATTGGGCTTCATATTCGGCCACAGTCAAGCTCCGCTGTTTCAGAGCAGTGAATTCCGCAGCCTTCCTTTCTTGGACACGCTCCGAGAAGTATTTGGAATTAAAAGCTTCTTCGAACTTGGTCTAGGTGAACTGACCATTAGCTCTAGTCGCTTCAACAGACTCCCACCAAGCGCGGGCGTCCTTTTCAAGTTGGAATGTGGCCAGCAACAGCTTATCCCCCGCTGCACATTACATGACGCAGAAGATTCGTTATGTTTCTTTGAGCCAGTGTTCGGCTTCATCCAGATCCGTGGATCCACTGAACCTAGGCGGGTTCAGACTTCGAAAGTTACGATGCAGATCGCATGCACAATGATTGCCACCTCCTTGGGTAGCTTGCACAATTGCGCGAGTAAGTTCTTGAATGGTTTGTTGCATGCCCCTCATTTGAGCACGTTCAGCCATCATCTTGATTGCTTAGTTCCTACAAAAATAACTTATTATCATGATGTTGATGTGAAGTTTAATTCGTGCGTGTGTGAGTTCATTTTAGCTAGTGACCCTTGGCTCTAACCACAACTCCCATAGGTAGGATAATTGACTCTAGTTAAGGTAGGTTAACCTAGATCATCGTATACTTAAGAATAACCTAGGCTATGATACCACAAACCTGTCACCCCCCAACGCGGAATATCAGAACGCGAGGCAGTTGCAAGTAAACGAGTACAGAGCGAGTACTAGACATCAAACCATTGGACAAGAATAAATACTAAAGCAAATTCATTCATTAATAATCTTTCAAATGTCTAGTTACAACCACTAATATCAGAGCCATTCTATAGGGCCCAATTATATTGAAATAAAGAAAAAGACTAACTATGACTCTAACATATTGCTAGGACTCTAGGGTACTCGTCACGTCACTCCTGGTTGTTTCCGTCCTCTTGAGTGTATAGTTCATCCTCGGTCACACCTGAGAACACAATGAAAAATAACGCAGGGTGAGCGATAACGCCCAATAGGACTTAAATCTCAACAGTCAAGCAGGCTTTAAATGATTAAGGCTTTAAAAGATAGTGTAACTAATGATAGAGCGAGAGAGTCAAGTAACATGAGATATAGCATGATAGCACATGAACGAAATAGCACAAATCCCCAAATATAGCAAGAGTGTCGAGAATAGCACAAATAGCAAGATGGCCATAGCATAAATAGCACAAAGTATAGCAATAGCACAACGAGTATACTATAGCACTATTGTCAATGGACAACGAGAGAACATAGCACTTTTGATTGTCATTTAGATAGTCGAGATAGATAGCACTCGAGTGTAATGCCAAACACTCTGATCATTTAACTCCCATGGGCACTAGCACTTTCGGGCGCTCATCCCAGGACCAGATCGGGCCCTTTATCTATTGCCAGGCATTGGTTATATTGTTTATCTTTAGATAATAAATGAAGGGCCAATGTAGAGTACCAAGAAATAGATGGGAGCACTAGAGGAATAGACGAGATAGTAGAGAGAACGTGAATAGATGAGCGAATAGAGTATAGATGAGAGCTAGTGGACATTGCACGTAACACGTCGAGTAAACAGGCGATAGTAACAGTTGCACAACACTCGCACATAGTGTTGGTAGTCGGGTGGAACTCATGACCCTTCCACTGGCCATGCTATGCACAGGTCCAGAGGTCCGGCGTGATTCAAGATAAGAGCGAACTTCTAGTAGCCGTTTAGATCATGTTGATCCCTAAAGGGTATCATAGATGTTAGGGTACAACTGGCTCGTCGACCATGTGGGAATCCATGGACTAAGGAGATAAACGGAGGCCTTGAACAAAGACTCACTAGTCTGGCAGAAGGAGTATCCGACGGAGAGTTCGTGCAAGTCAAGAAAGTGTGTAGATAGAAACAAGTGCTCGACGTTCTAGAGGAGTTCTAGAACAGTGGAGCGTCGGTATCGGTGTTCCAAAACATCGCGAGAAAACGTACACAAGTATATTTAAGAATGAGGCAATTTAATGACATAAATTACCAGATAAATTATGTAACATGTTCATGCCAATTAGGCCATATTTGGATGGTTCAAAGTGTGTGTGCATGTGAATAAGAACATCATGGACAAGATAGATCATGTGATTGACTTAAATTAATTAAAATATATTCCATATTTACAACTTCGTTTTTCAGTGTCTAAAATAGTTAACAAGATATGGGAATAGTTGAAGAACAACAAGACTTGCAAAAATGGGTTTTTCTGCAAAAAGTCAGAATAGAGACACACCCTAATGAGGGTCACGATAGGGTCCATTGAGATCGCAATGGGGTCTTGTACAGGTTGCAACGGGCTTGTCGATTCGGGCAGGCAGGTCGCAACGGGGTCATGTGAGGGTCGCGACGGGGTCAGGAAGACTGGACAGCAGATTGCGACGACAGTCACTGTCGCAATCAGATCACGACTGAATGCTCTATCGCGACGCCCCTATGAACGCGACCTATCGGGCCGTCTCATTCACAGGGTCTGAGCCCGAGTCTGACAGGGAAAGAACAGTTCATTGGGTTGCGTCCCAGACTTACCCTATTTGACACAGGGTGAATCAGAAAAACATATCTAGTTGTACAGGTGATGAAAAATCATGAAACCAATTGCGAATTGTTCTAGACATGCATGGGTACTTACAGTAAATGGGAATTTGAAAATAAACAAGGTTTCGACATGCTTTGGTCATGGTAATTATGAAGAACTTATAACAGTACACAGATGGGATCAATGAATTAATTCGCATGATAGGATGGATGGAAATTAGGGCTTTCATGGGCAAAAGAAGCCTAACGACCATCAGAATCTCCAATAAAAATTTCATGGCATGAGTTCAAGTGTAAAAGTAGAACAAGATTTAACAAGGGGGTTCGGGGTCAGGATGAGTGCAGAACTTCGAAAAGTAAGAAGTAATTATTGAATCGATGATAAATCATGAAACTGGAGGGTATTGTTCTTGGTACATGGAACGATCGATAGTCAAAATCTCATTAGTTTGTCTCATGAGAATCTACCTTTAATGGTTTTTCTCTTCTAGGGTTTGTACTTGAAGAACTCGGGGAAGAACTTGAGGGATCCTTCTTCTCCACAAATTCTCTTTCTCTTTGGCTCCTTCCCACGTCCAGTAAACCCTTGGCACGAGCTAGGCCGGCCATGAGGGTTTTAGAGGAGTATTTAAGCATCTCCCCATTCTATTTCCTATTATGACTGTAATTCCTATTTATTCCAAATTTCCTATTTCCCTCTCCCCTTTTTTTTGCATGAGATCTCATAATTGGGTTAGGATGGGAACTAATTTTGTGGGCAACCTGTTTTGGTAGGTTTAGGAATCCAAATATAACTCAAATTGCTAATTTAATGCATTAAATACCGCTTTTCTATTTAAGTAAAAATTTAGTTACGAATTTAGGGTATTTTCCTATTATTCTTTCATTAAAAACCCCTATTTTGGCCCACTAATTTCTAATGGGTTCATTTAATAAAGCCCATTACTTTTTTTCAATTAATGGGTTTTATTTAATTCTCTTTTATTTGATTTTCTAATTAGTTTAACTAGTTTTCTTTCTATATTATTAAATTTTTATTTGTCGAAAAAAAATCCAGGTTGTTACATGACCAGTCCATCCTTATTGACACACATTACCTTCTTGTGATACGTTCTTGAAGTACATGAATGATATTGTAGTAATGGACTCAAAACTCGTTCTCGTCACCCATGAGTCGACGGGCTCATTGGGACACATGTCAGTGTTGTGCAATATGAACTTGACTGAGGTCCCGTATCTGGTCCTGGAGATTCTGGCAAAGTCCTGTTACCTATGGGTGTGATTGTCAGATTCGCCCCCGACAAAATCCTGTTTACCCTAAGGTGTTGATTGCCCAATTTTCCCAAAGATGTTCGTTACCCTAGGAGTTGATTGTTAGGCTGATCCCCTAACAAAGTCATGAGCCTGGCGTGGTGCGGAATCATGATTGGTGCTTGGCATGTGTAAGGCCATGGGCCTTATTGGACCCTTAATGGGCCTTCTTCTGGAATAGTATCTGTTGACGTCAAGGGTGTTGACGTCAACAGTGAGTTGACGTCAAGGTGGCGGACGTCAACTGCCGGGTACATGACAAGGGTGCTGCCGTCTACTGGGTCTTGGCGTCAATCAATGTTGATGTCTACTGAAGTTTCCACAGTCTTCCCGTATATGAACTTGACGACAAACGATGTTGACGCCAAGTTTTGTCGGTAAAAGTTGACGACAATAGATGTTGATGTCAACCTGCCTGGCCTGTGTTCTTATGAGGGACCCGAGGCTCCTTCCACACTTCTTTCCCTCTCCTTCCCACCACCTTCCACCCTCTCCTTCTCCACTACTTCCGGCGGCCGACGAGAGCTTGTGGGTGGCCGTGGAGCACGTGGCAGCGACAGATCAGGCGAGAAATCAGGGTTTAAGGGATCGTCCTTGCGGAGAACCTCGTGGAGAGCGGTAGGATTCGAGGTTCTTTTGGGTGTTTTATTGCGTCTTGAGGTAGGGACTCGACCCCTTAACTCCCCATTGTTGAAATGCCATGTTTGTTGTGTGTGATTTATGTGAAAATTGTGGTTTTTGGGGAGGGTTTCTCCATGCTGGGCTTTGGGATAGATTCACCGATCCAAGCATTAGATCGTTGTTTTCCGATTTTCTACTGGTATTTTGATATGAGGGAAATTGTTTCCCATCATCAAATCGTAGGTTTTTGTGCTGGATTGCTTGTGGGAACCGCCTGGGGCCGTTTCAGCTGCTGGAAGCTGAAGAAGTTAACATCAACATCAATTGACGTCAAGTTCTTCAGGGAGGAACTTGGTGGCAAGATCCCATGCCGTCAAGATGAGGTAAACGGCAAGCCGGTTGCCGTCTACTTTCTGTAGATGGCAAGGGTGTTGTCGTCTACCTCAGAGTTGGCGGCAATCGATGTTGCCGCCAACCCCACAGGTAGGTCCCAACAGGCTGAGCCCTTGTCCATTGTGCGAGTTGTTGACACGCGGTGTCCACCTCGGGCGCGATATGCCAAACGTTGAGAGCATCTTCGTCTGTGCTTGTGACGAGTTTTATGAAAGATGTGCGGAATTATCCTATATGGTAATCTAGAAGGGGGGCTGAATAGATTACCACAAATTATAACCACAGTTGCCTTCTTTTCGATGATAACACAACCTTACCGAAATCTTAAACAGATTTAAGTTTGATTTGACTTACAATTAGTGTACTTGTTGTGAACAGAATATGAATAGCCTATCTAACGTGTGTAGAACCAATGTTCCTACCAATGAACTACCATGAAAATGCGCAAACCATAGGACACGAGGATTTAAGGTGGTTTAGAGTACACAACTTGTGTATCCTACGTCCACCATCCACACACACACGTAGAAATGACTGCTTATGTGCGAGTTTCACTCTACAACACACACAATTACGTCGTCTGATGTAAACACACAATCAGAACAACGTAACCCACATGAATCAAGCACAAGAGTCGCTTGACCCAACAACACACACACAAGATATGAAAAACAGAGACAAAGAAGAGTTCTAAGTTGAAGTATCAAATCATGATATGGAACTCTTCACGATGGTCGTTCAGATGCAGTTCAAACTTCATCTTGATAAGTATGAGTTGATGCAGAAGCTTGAATCACAGACGAATCGGCATCAATCCTGCTCAGAAGATAGTTCTTCTTCGCTCTTGACGGAGGGTTGAAGCAAAGTAGCAGAAAGATCTTTTCTTCTGAGAGTATGCTAGGGTTTTTGTATGGTGGCTGTTTTTGTGCGAAAATACCTTCTAAACAATCCTTATATATCGGTGTTTAAGTATGGAGAGTCGTGGTAAAAGGAAACACCCACATAGGAAACATATAGAAATCTCGGAACCGAAGTTTCTCTTCGTCTGTCGACAACAGAATGTTCATCTGTCGACAGATGGTGACAAATTTATAGAATCCAGAAGACTACACTTCCGAGAGGCAGTTTCCTGTGTTCATATGTCGACAGGTGATCTGAGTCTATCGACGGGTACATCTGTCCTGAAGTCTATTTCACCTCCCTATGCTTGGCTGTCGACAGGCACCTGTGGAGCTGTCGACAGGCACACTTCACACTGAGATTTCTGAAGTTGTCTGTGTCTAGTTGTTCACAGGCCTCTTTGGGGCTGTCGACAGGCACTTGCCTTTTGTGTTTCTCTTGATCTTTTGCTCTTGACTTTGGTACTTTGACTTGCACACTTTCTCACCGATATTTAAGAACACTATTAGTGAAATATGATGGACAATTAGACAATCAATTGAGACATGTTCACACATTCACTTGCCATATTTACATAACATCAATTTGTATTGTGCATCATCAAAAACATAACACACAATACATGAAAACCCAACATTCTCCTCCTTTTTGATGATGACAAAATTTTCAATTGATGCATGATTAATTTGATTGATGTTCTCCCCCTTTTGGCAACATCCAAAAAGACATAAGCAGAAAGGCACGACATGCACACATGAGAAGTACATAAGCAAGGAACTGTGAATTTCATTGAAGTGGCATTCAGTACACACAGTTACAAAATGGAGTGAGAACATGACAAAACAAGTGCAAGGGAAGGAGACAACATTATTATGATAGCAAACGACAAGAACAGTGACAAGACCCTGACCAAAGCAAAGTAAAGACCACATAACTGACGCGCTAGACTCTCTAGACATCGTCATTCCTCAGTGGTGCAGAGGCCTGACAGAGACCATGAAGCTCTGTGGAGAGCCTGGTAAGTCGTATCTGAAGCTGGACTTGGGTGTCAACCAGTGCATCCAAGCTGGTATCAACATTATCCAATCGAGCATTTAGATGGTCGAAACCAGTGGTCCTATGGAGCTGCATTTGCGCCATTTGATGATGAAATCTCGAAGAGAGGGCTCATCAGGTGCTTGTTCATCAGTAGCATCATCAGCTTTAGCTCCCGGAGCATCTATGGGCTCGGACCGTGATTCTTCACCAGCATCATCTTCATCAAATTCATCTTCATCATCTGCATGTGCCTTACCCTTGAGGTCCCTTGTGACAACCCCGTCATGCAGCTTATAGCCCATCCGATGAGCAGCAGTAAGATCAAAGGAACTCCAGGATTTGAGATCAGTCATCTCTTCTCGTGGAATGTGAATGCAAATGAACAAGAGAAGAGAAGTGATGGGACAAGCATAGGGCATAGACCTTTTGGAGCTGGTAAGGCATAGCCAGATGTGAGAAACCATAAGGAGAGGCAAGTTGACTTGAACACCATTAAGAACAGAGTGAAAAAGGGATTTGTGAACGGCAATCACAAGTTCCCGACTACCATCCTATGGGACTATGATGGTGGTGAAAATATGGTGTATGAGACGATGAAGAGGAGGAAAGGAGTTGGCATTCCACTGCACACGATCTTTGGAGGAATCGTATGGCTCCAAGGTGATAAGAGTATAGTACTCAAAGGCCAACAGATGATGGTGCATGATGTCAATGCCAAGTTTGGAATGTGAAGAGCACGAGAAAGAAGATTAGGAGTGAGTTGAAAAGATTTGTCCTTCACCTTGGTATAGAGATCACCAGTCGTTGTCATCCTCTAGTTGTCGTAAAAGTTCATCACAGCGGCTGGAGAATAGCGCTTGTGGGAATAACAGAAGGGAGACCAGCCCTGGACTTCAAAAAGAGGCTGCAAATCTGGGAACAGGTCCTCCAGTGAGACAAAATCAACGTAACGAGGTTGAATAAACTTGGTGAAGGTGCCATGAACATTTAGGAACTACAGATCTGAAGGGATAAGAGTTCCAGTAGATGATGTTCTCGATGCTTGCTCCGGCGCTCGGCAGGAGCCCTAGAACCCTCGCCGACTTGTGGAGAGAGAGGACGGCTATGGGAAGCAAGCTTCTTGGCCTTAGGAGCCATGAGAAAGTGTAGATTGGTGCAGATAAGAACGCCGAGAGATGAAGGTGACACAAGGAAGAAGAAAGAATAGGCGGGCCAAAAGCTTGTTCTGTGCCCTGGAGAAGAAGGGTTTGGTTGAGAAGGAAGGAGGAGGGTGTTTTGGTAGTAGGGAAGGGAGGAAAGGGCGTGGGTTCCCATTTAAAGAAGTTAGGGAAGAATTTGAAAGGGCAGGGACCCACAAAATCCGGCCCTAAATAGGCGCCCATTGGGTTTCCAAAAACAGGGCTTGCCGCTGGCTGTCGACAGATGAATAGTGACCCTGTCGACAGGCACTTGCAGAATTTTCCAGTATGATTGTTTTGACATTTTGACTGGGCAATGAGCATTTAAGGTATAGAGAAGGTGTAAAATAGGCATACACACATTTTAAACTATCATATCCATGAATATTAAGAAGAGTGAAACTCTTCAATGATTCAAACATATACTCTAGGAGTCTGAAGTTGAAACATCAAGAAGACACCGTACCAAAACTGATGGAAATAAGATAACCCCTTTGAATAAAGACCATTGCAGAAAGACATAGTTCCTAGTGTTTGATGATCTGATGGTTTATGAAAAGAATGTCTACATGCGTAGGTAACCATAAACACCGAAGAACCTGTGATTAATCAACATGTGGACGCTTCACACTATTTCAACTTTGAATATTTTGGTTTTTTTTTTATTGGGAAATGAATTGGGAAAAGTGGTAATTAGGATCATGGACACCTTTTGACGTGAGGATATACATGAGGAATGCCCGTACCCCCAGTTACTCAGTGGAAGTGACCTTCAGACCATTCTACAGAGATAATGAGTAAGCTTTTTGACGCGAAGACAAACATTTGTGATGCCTATGTCCCCAGTTACTCAGCACAACACAACATTGCTCTGCATTTTTCCCCTGATTGTTCTTGATATACATTTGATGGTTTGAAATAGGTAGCTTTTCTCCCAATTTTTTTTTCTTTTTTTTATTTTATATTGAAAATCAAGGTCAAAGACTATTTATGGTTAACATACATTGCAAGACAAAAAATTCAATGACCATGGGACCTATCAAGACACTTGAGAAAAAAATTTTCACACGAGAATTATTCAAGTGAGTTAGATTAGACCCATTAGATTTGTCCAATGTTCTACGAATGATACAACCTAGGCTCACACAAGAATGGTATGTCATAATCACTATGATTGAGACAATGGTTGTAATATTATGTGGAGAAGATAGATTCAAACATACGTAAATACCCAAATTGCACCTTACATCAAAGGGATGAACATGCTCATGAAGGATATTGACAAAGAATGAGGAATTGCTTGGAAAATGTGTATCTCTCGACAGCTAAAGGGACCCTGTCGATAGATGTACATAGCTGGAGATCTCTGGTTTCAGACTAAACATAGCTGTCACAGATGGATTTTTGGTTGTCGACAGATGCACACAGACAGAAGATTTTGAGTTCGGGGAGATCAGAAATTTGTGCCTAGCTGTCGATAGAGGCACACAGGGTTCAAAATTGGGTTCTGTGGAGGCATGTCTGTCGATAGAATGGATCAGTGCTATCGACAGGAGCTTGTACAAAACAATTTAATGCTAGGATGAGAGAAAAATGGAACTCGATGCTAGGGAAATGTAGGTATGTGAAATGTGAAAATTTTCCCTTAAGAATTCATTCATCTAACCTGAACTTTCTCCCCCATAGTGTGTGCTTATGTTGACCCAAACAGTCAAGCAATTCAAATCAAGTTTTCACATGTATAACAAGCATTTGCACATGAGTTCATGAGAAAGTACAGATGAAAACAGAAATACATGTGTGTGTAAACGTCAATGGGCAAATTGTAAAGAACCCATAGACCTCGTTTGAAGTAAATGACCTTTAGATGCAACTGACTATGGATACGTGGCAGAGAATGTTTTCTCATGCATAATGATAGTTTCCAAACAAGCATGACTTGTTCTTCCACATTTCACCATTTGATATACCCCATAACCATTACACATAAAGAGCATATACCCCAAAATTCAGTAAGGATTTCATTGCATTTTGCACAATCCCAATTCTCTTCTCAGAGTAGTGAACCTATCCTCTGACAATGGTTTGGTGAAGATGTCAACCAATTGTTGTTCGGTGGGTATGAAACTAAGCTCCAAGGACTTGTTGGCTACCTCATCTCTCAAGAAGTGGTCTTATTTCTATGTGTTTGGTCCTTGAGTGTTGAACTGGGTTCTTTGAGAGATTAATGGCACTACTATTGTCACATAGGATAGGTGTGCATCCAATGTCAATGTTGTAGTCAGACAGTTAACTTTTTATCCACAACACTTGAGCGGCACAACTCCCTGCAGCAACATATTCTGCCTCTGCAGTGGAGAGCGCAACCGAATCTTGCTTCTTGGATGCCCACGAAACCATGCAACCACCAAGAAATTGGCAGTACCCACTAGTGCTCTTTCTATCAATTTTACATCCAACATAGTCAGCATCAGAATATGAAATCAAATCAAAGCTACTTCCTGCTGGATACCAAAGACCCAAATCATACGTACCTAAGAGATATCTGATTATTCTCTTAACTGCAACCAAATGACTTTCCTTTGGACTAGATTGATATCTAGCACAAAGGCAAACACTGAACTGTATATCCGGTCTACTTGCAATAGGATAAAGGAGTGAGCCAATCATACATTGGAATTGCTTTGCATCTACCAGTTTACCTTTCTCATCATTTTCAAGTTTAATGCTTGTGTTCATTGGGGTTGAGGCAGGTTTGGCTTCTTCAAATTTAAATCTTTTGAGAAGCTCCTTAACATATTTTTCTTGATTAATGAAGAAGTCGTCATCATGTGCTTTACCTGCAAACCAAGAAAGAATTGAAACTCCCCCATTAGACTCATCTCAAATTCACTATGCATATGTTTGGAAAACTCCTCACACAGTGATGGTTAGTGGAACCAAATATAATGTCATCCACATAAACTTGAACGACAATTATATGATTGTGAACTTTCTGAGTAAAGAGTGTTTGGTCCACCTTACCTCTTGAGTAGTTTTTACTCACTAAGAAGTTGCTTAACCTGTCATACCAAGCTCGAGGTGCCTGCTTCAAACCGTAAAGAGCTTTGTGCAACTTGTAAACATGGTTAGGCATTTCAGAATTTTCAAACCCAGGTGGTTGAGAAACATAGACTTCCTCTTTGATGTAGCCATTCAGGAAGGCAGTTTTAACATCCATTTGAAAAAGTTTGAAATTGTGTGAGCATGCATACGCAAACAAGATTCTAATTGCTTCAATTCTAGCTACAGGTGCAAAGGACTCTTCAAAGTCTATACCAAATTCTTGATTGTATCCTTTTGCTACCAGTCTAGTCTTATTTCTCACCACTTTACCCTCTTCATTTAGCTTGTTCCTAAATACCCATCTTGTGCCTATGACAGAAATCTCAAGGGTTCTAGGAACTAAACTCCATACATTGTTTCTTTGAAATTGACCAAGTTCCTCATGCATGGCATCTATCCAAGAGTTTTCCTTTAGTGCCTCTTCCACATTTTTAGGTTCCACTTGAGAAACAAAAGCTAAATGATCTTTTTCAACTATTTGTCTAACCTGAGACCTAGTTTGAACTTATCATTTACATTTCCTATCACATTATCAAGTGGGTGATCTTTGGAATACCTCACATTTGTGATTGTTGAAGGGCCAGGTTGATCTTGGACTTGTGGAAATTGATCTTGTGGAGGTTATTCTTGAGGTGGGCTTGCTTGAGGGGATTCACCTTAAGGGTCTTCCTCTTGTGGATCTTCATTAGGCTCATCATCTCCCTCTTGAATCCTGTGAAGATTTGAATTGTTAGTTTTTGCATGATACTCATCAAAGACAACATGTGGAGTTTCTTCCACAGTTTTATTCTTATCGTTAAACACCCTATATGCTCTAGAGTGTTCTGAGTATCCTAGAAAAATACCTTGATCACTTTTGGCTTCAAACATGTCTAAATCAACTTATCATTGTTATGAATAAAGACTTTTTAGCCAAAAACCTTGAAGTACCCAATACTGGGTTTCTTACCTTTTAACAGTTCATAGGGAGTTTTCTTTATCATAGGTCTTACCATGGCTCTGTTGAGAATATATCACGAGGTGTTCACCGCTTCTGCCTAAAAGCTCCTTGAAATTTGACTTTCGACTAGAAGAGTGCAAGCTATTTCCACCAGGGTCCTGTTCTTTCTCTCCGCTACGCCATTTTGCTCCGAAGTCCTTGGAGAAGAAAACAAGTGTTCTAACCTGTGGAGCTTGCAAAAATCAGAAAAATAATTGTTATCAAACTCTCCCCCGTGATCAGTGCGGATTGAGCATATCTTATAAACATTTCCATGCTCGATCTTATTAAAAAATTCTTCAAAGACTTTAAGTGCTTCATTTTTATGTGCCAAGAATTTGACCCATGTGAACCTAGAAAAGTCGTCCACAATGACAAAACCAAACTGTTTGCCATTGAGACTTAGAGTTCTAGTAGGTCCAAAAAGGTCCATGTGCAGTAGTTCATATGGTTTATAGGTGCTTATCGGTGCTTTTGATTTGAAGGATTTTCGGGTTTGTTTTCCCTGTGCACATGCATCACAAAAACTTTCATTCTTATTAAAGAAATTTCAGGAAGTCCACTTACCAATTTCAGCTTCATAATCTTGTGCAAGACATTCTAGCTTGCATGGCCAAGCCTACGATGCCACAAAATAAACTCATCCTGTTTATTTGCAACAAGACACAAATTCTCATTTTCTGGATCATCTAAATCAACCAAATAAATGTTGTTCACCCTTTTTCCAGAAAATTTAATACTTCCTGTTTCCTTATCAACAATTTGACATGAGTTTGATTCAAACACAACTTTATGACCTTTATCACACAGTTGGCTTATACTAAACAGATTGTGATTAAGACCATCAACTAACAGAACATTGTCTATTGAGTTAGAGGCATACTTACCAACCTTACCTGTGCCGATGATCTGGCCTTTATTGTTACCTCCAAAGACAACTTGACCTCTGTCTTTTTCAACTAGTAAACAAAATTTGTCTTTGTCGCCCGTCATGTGCCTCGAACAACCACTATCCAAGTTCCATTTGTTTTGATTTTGGGCGTCTAGGCATTCCTACATGTATGGATCAGACAAGAGGTTTTGGTACCCAAATTACTTTGGGTCCCAATGTATCATTCATGCCAAAAAGTAAACGCTTTGGAATCCAGATTTGCTTGCATTTCTATTTGTTTGAGTTATTCCAGCATTGATTTTCTTTATGACCAATTTTCTTGCAAACATTGCATGATGAGGATTTTCTCAGAACATTTGATTTCTTTTTACCCAAAAATTGTCTGGATGACTGTCCATTGGCAACAATCTTCCATGCCTGTTGACAGCTGACATTGAGCCTGTCGATAGGTGGCTTGTTCTTCTCAACACTTGAGGACTTTTGTTTGGGTTGATGTTGCTTACCCTTGATTTAATTTTTGTTGTTCTTTGAGGGGACTAGTTTGCTTGTACTTGGGCTATGATCAGCAAAAGACGTTATCAACGTTTCTCCAATTTTCTTTTATTTTACAGATTGATACCCAAGTCCATGCTTTGGTACATAGACATTTGCACCCAGAACAGCATCAAGATTTTGTTTTCCTTTTACAAATCTTGTAAGATCTTCAGTTTTTTGTTTTAATTCCTTCTCAGTTTGTTCCAACTTTTTCTGAGTTTCTTGATGTTCATTTTGAAGGTATACAAGAGAGTTGGTTAGACTTTCCTTTTCCTTTTGAATTTCTTGCAATTTCACTTTCAAACAGTCCATTTCCTCACTGTGAACTTCCTCATCGATTATCATCATCTCAATTTCTTTATTTAAGGATGCAATTTGTTCATCATTGTTTGTGTTATGAACAAAAGAATTGATTTTCTTTTTCAATGCCTTGTTTTCAGATTTAAATTCACAGAATTTTTCAAATAATACAGTGTATGCTTCTTCCCATTCATCAACAGTATAGCTTTCAAAAGAAGAGTTTACCTCATTGGAGTCGTCACTTCTAGCCATTAAACATTGAATCTCTTCACCTCCAGAGGTTGCTTGTGCGTCCTCATCTTCATCTTCATCACTCCAAGTTGCCAACATTGCCTTGGCTTTCTTGAAGGTGAATTTCTCTTTCTTCAATTTCTTCTTGAGTTCCGGGCATTCTCCTCTCATATGTCCTTATTTCTTGCACTCATAGCATACAATGTCAGATTTTTTGTTAGACTCAAATTTATTTGAAAAATCTTTCTTTTGGAAGGATTTGAAGTTACCTGAGCCTTTCCTTTTGAATTTAAGGAATTTTTTGAACTGTCTAGTGGGCATTGCCATTTCATCGTTCTCACTCTCACTAGATGTTCGATATTCATCACTTTCCTGTTGAGCATCCCTTTTGGAACTTGAACTTTTTTTTTGAAGCTTTCAAAGCAATTGATTTTTTTGGGTTTTCTTCAATTTCTTTTCACATTTATTTCATATGTCATCAAGGAGCCAATTAATTCATCCAATTTCATTTTTGAAAGATCTTTAGAATCCTTAATGACAGTGGCCTTAGTATTCCATGAGGATGGAAGAGACCAAAGTATCTTCCTAACTAAGTTTCTTTCTGAGTATTCTTTCTTAAGACCTTTTAGACCATTGATTATTAACATGAATCTAGAAAACATATCTGATATGGTTTCATCATGTTTCATTTTAAACATTTCATATTCAGATGTTAGCATGCTTGCTTTGGTTTCCCTCACCTCAGACGTACCTTCATTTATGAGTTCAAGCTTGTCCCACATCTCTTTTGCTGAGTTGCATGTGGAGACTCTTGAATACTCCTTGGGATGCACTGCACACGGCATCATGTTCAAGGCGCTCCAGTTGAGAGTTCCCTTTGCATACTGGTCCTTTGTCTAGGTATCTTCGTCCTCGGGAAGGATGTATGCTCCTTTGCTGACAATCTTCCATAGCTCGAAATTTTGAGCTCTCAGAAACACCTGCATGCGATTTTTCCAATAAAGATAGTCAGTGCCATCGAAGAAGGGTGGCCTGGACACTAAGTGCCCCTCGGGCATTAACCCCTTGTCAGATTCCATAAGATCAAGAATCTCCTAATCGTGAGATTAAGCTTTAAAAGCAGTGAGTCAGAGAAACCTCGCTTTGATACCAATTGAAAGATGTGTGGAATTATCTATATGGTAATCTATAAGGGGGTTGAATAGATTACCACAAATTCTAACCACAGTTGCCTTCTTTTCAATGATAACACAACCTTACCAAAATCTTAAACAGATTCAAGTTTGATTTGACTTACTGTTAGTGTACTTGTTGTGAACAGAATATGAATAGCCTATCTAATGTGTGTAGAACCAACGTACCTACTAATCAACTACCGTGAGAATGCACAAACCATAGGACATGAGGATTTAAGGTGGTTCGGAGTACACAACTTGTGTATCCTACGTCCACCGTCCATACACACACGCAGAAACGACTGCTTTTGAGCGAGTTTCACTCTACAACACACACACTTATGTCGTCTGATGTAAACACACGATCAGAACAACGTAACCCACGTGAATCAAGCACAAGAGTCGCTTGACCCAACAACACACACACAAGATATGAAAAACAGAGACAAAGAAGAGTTCTGAGTTGAAGTATCAAATCCTGATATGGAACTCTTCACGATGGTCATCCAGATGCAGTTCAAACTTCATCTTGATAAGTATGAGTTGATGCAGAAGCTTGAATCACAGACGAATCGGCATCAATCCTGCTCAGAAGATAGTTCTTCTTCGCTCTTGACGGAGGGTTGAAGCAGAGCAGCAGAAAGATCATTTCTCTTGAGAGTATGCTAGGTTTTTGTATGGTGGCTGCTTCTGTGCGAAAATACCTTCAAAACAATCCTTATATATGGGTGTTTAAGTATGGAGAGTCGTTGTAAAAGAAACACCCACATAGAAACATATAGAAATCTCGGAACTGATGTTTCTCTTTGTCTGTCCAAAGAATCTTCATCTGTCGACAGATGGTGACAGATTTATAGAATCTAGAAGAATGGACTTCTGAGAGGAAGTTTCCTGCGTTCATCTGTCGACAAGTGATCTGAGTCTGTCGATAGGTACTCCTGCCCTGAAGTCTGTTTCACCTCCCTGTGCTTGGCTGTCGACAGGCACCTGTGGAGCTGTCGACAGTCACACTTCACACTGAGATTTCTGAAGCTGTCTGTGTCTAGTTGTCGACAGGCCTCTTTAGGGCTATCGACAGGTACTTGCCTTTTGTGTTTCTCTTAATCCTTTGCTCTTGACTTTGGTACTTTGTCTTGCACACTTTCTCACCTATATTTGAGAACACTGTTAGTGAAATAAGATGGACAATTAGACAATCAATTAAGACATGTTCACACATTCACTTGCCATGTTTACATAACATCAATTTGTATTATGCATCATCAAAAACATAACACATAATACATGAAAACCCATATTTTACCGTGCTTGTGTTGTGTTGTGTTGTGTTTCCCAGACGTCAAGGTGAAGGCTCCGTCTGGATGACTGGCATTGAGCTATTCCGTCGGTGAGCCTGGACGTCGAGTGTGACTCTGTCCTGTATGTGCCCCTTGTGGTGGTTATGAGCCGGTTTCCGTGGGGCCCCTTCTCCACCGTTCGAGTCCGGCGTAGGGAAAATTGGTCGAGGACCAGACGCGAGGGAGAGCGTCTGAGTGTGCACACGTGGCTAGGGTTAAAGGACTCTATAATGTCGAGGTGCCATGCCATAGGCCCTAGATGTGTGTGTGTGTGCTTGTTGTACTGTTGAGCCTGTGAGGTTTCAATTTCTTGCGCACTCCTGTGAGAAGTGGTGTGCCACGCCACCAGTTTCTGTGTGTTGTGCAGTGTTTACTTACTGTAGTTTTACTTTCCTGCACTGTTTTTTAGTACTGCGACCGGTGGGGTTAGTGTCCCTACTGGGTCTCTTCATGAGACTCACTCCCTTCCTTTTCAGGTGGTTCGTCGTCGGCTCCAGGTGTTGAGGAGCCCGATCACTCCGGTGCTGGTCCTGCTTAGATGCTATAAGTAGTACTTAGTTTATGTACTCACTGTACTATTTACTTTTGTTGGATTTGCTCTGAGTTGTACCATTTGATATATTATATAGTGGAATGTTCAAAACTTTATTGTGTGTACATTTTCTTATATGATCTCCTCAAACGTTCTCTTTCTACCCTTTCTAGCTTCGGCTCGTGGGTGGCCGGTTAGGATTCGAGTTACTAGTTGTAACTTGTAATTTAGATCTTGGGTCGTTAGAGTTGGTAGCAGAGATTGGTCTATCGAGACATATAAGGAAATGTCCATCAAGATGACTCAGAGCATGAAGAGTACAGTAGTAGAAAGCGAAAATCAGTTATTTTGTGTATTAATTTGTGTGCATGTTGTGTGTAGATCCATTATGGCACCTAGGCGACGTCGTGTTGAGGAGGTGGCTGAGCAGGCACCTCAGTAGGTGGCTCGAGATGCGGTGCCACCACCGCAAATGCAGCCAGGATTGTAGGACGCACACAGTGGTGTTATACCACAGCCAAGACTGCAGGACGTGTTGAGGAGGTGGCTGAGCAGGCACCTCAGCAAGAGACTCGAGATGCCGTGCCGCCACCGTAAATGTATCCAGGACAGCAAACGCACACAATGGTGTTATACCACCGCCACCACCCCCTCCTCAGGCAGCTCAGGGGTTTGACTGGACCCATTTTCTCGAGGGGATGGCATCGATTGTAGCTCAGCACCGTGAGGTCCCGGCGCCTTAGGGAGCTTCTGGGAGAGTGTTGAGAGAGTTTTTATAGTTCCAGCCTCCCTAGTTTCTGGGACAACGAGATCCAGATGTAACCCGGTCATGGTTGAATGCGATGGAGCGGACCTTCTGTTCCATGGAGTGTGTAGCAGAAGATAGGGTTCTGTTGGCGAGGTACCAGTTGCAGGGGCAGTCGCTAGCCTGGTGGACCTCAGAGTGGGAGATTACCATCCAGTCTCGCCCACTTAGGCAGATCACATGGCAGGAGTTTGTGGTGGCTTTTGAGAGAGCTTTCTGCCCCACATATGTCAGGATTGAGAGGTTGTATCAGTTCCTGGATTTGACTCAGGGCGAGATGACAGTAGTCCAGTACAGAGCCAGATTTGTGGTGTTGGGGTGTTATGTGCCGCAGATCATGGCAGATGAGAGCCTGAGGACCTAGCAGTTTGTGAGAGGACTGAGGCCAGAGCTCAGGCAGGCACTAATAGTTGCTCATGTAACTGACCTCGACGTAGCCTATCAGACTACAACAACACTTGAGGCTGACATCTTACGGACCCGTGGGCAAACCAGAGCAGTTCAGGCACAGGCAGGTCCGTCCCAGCAGAGACAGCAGCAGCAGTGTAGCTCTCAGCAGACCTCGAGGACCACGACCTCTTATACATCCTCTTCTGTAGGGACGTCGTCGAGGTCAGGGTCTCGGAGGAGGTTCCGACGTGACAGGAGACAGGCCGAGCAGAGGCAGCCTTTAGTTTAGAGTGTTCAACAGCTTTTTGGGCAGCCTCAGCAGCAGAGCCAACATTCTTTCGCTGGTCAGTGTTACCGGTGTGACCAGCTTGGTCACATGGTGCGGGACTGCCCCCTATTACCTCAAGACCTGCTGCAGCAGAGTCAGCCTCAGTCTTGTGCGCAGTAGTAGTTTCTGTGCAGCAACATTAGTAGACCATGAGTTCAAGCAGGCCGAAGACCAGGGCTCATGTCATCCACATGAACCGAGTAGAGGCAGAGGCAGCTCATCTTGTGGAAGGAACTGTGACTATCTTTGGTTTTGCAGCTACAGTTTTGTTTGATTCCGGTGCCTGCCACTCTTTTGTTTCTGAGGAGTTTTTAGACTCTCTTGAGGAGCTGGACATGGGAGTGTCCAATGAGCTTGTCGTGGAGCTGCCGACAAAAGATTTTGTTCTTTCCTCTTACTATGTTGAAGAGGTACCAGTACAGATGTAGGGTCCGTGTTTGCTAGCCCGATTGTATGCTATGCAATTGCAGGATTTTGATGTGATTTTAGGTATGGACTGGCTTGTGCAGTACAGTGCTATAGTTGACTGTAGGAAGAAGAGGGTGTACCTTCAAGTACCCGGAGGAGCTGCCTTCTACTTCTAGGGTATCGTACCTCTTACTTCCCACCTTTTGATTTTTTGCTTTGAGGGCAGAAAGGTTGCTGGCTTCTGGGTGTTAGGGTTTCCTTGCTACTACTGTGCTTGTTGACCAGGTTTCTTGGGGAGTGGAGGAAATTCCCATTGTTTGCGAGTTTCTGGATGTCTTTCTGGATGAGTTACCTAGTCTACCACCAGACAGAGAGATTGAGTTCACCATTGAGCTGGTTCCTGGCACCGCACCCTTTTGCGCAAGCACCGTACCGCATGGCATCAGCAGAGTTGTGAGAGTTGAAGAGGCAGTTAGAGGAGCTGTTGGAGAAAGGCTATATTCGTCCAAGCTTTTCTCCTTGAGGGTCTTCCGTGCTGTTTGTAAGGAAGAAGGATGGTAGCTTGCGATTGTGTATTGACTACAGGAAGCTGAACCAAGTGACCATCAAGAATAGGTATCCTCTACCCAGGATTGATGATCTTTTTAATCAGCTTCTGTCAGCTTGAGTTTTCTCCAGGATTGACCTGAGGTCAAGCTAATTCTAATGTGGAGAAGACTGCCTTCATGACCAGATATGGGCACTTTGAGTTCTTGGTGATGCCATTTGGGCTCACCAATGCACCAACAGCTTTCATGGATCTGATGCATAGGGTGTTTCACCAGTACTTGGACCAGTTTGTCATGGTGTTTGTTGACGACATTCTGGTGTACTCTGCTTTAGAGGAGGAGCATGCCCAGCACTTGAGGATCATGTTGCAGACTGTGCGAGAGCACCAGCTATATGCCAAGCTCAGCAAGTGCGAGTTTTGGATGCAGGAGCTTCACTTTTTGGGACACGTGATCTCAAGTGATGGAGTTTTAGTGGATCCAGCGGAGGTCGAGGCAGTTTTACAGTGGGAGAGACCCCGTACAGTAATAGAGATCCACAATTTTCTTGGTTTGGCTGGTTACTACCGCAGATTTATCAGAGATTTTTCACATATTGCTACACCCCTGACTCGTTTGACGAGGAAGGGAGTACCGTTCGAGTGGTCGGAGTAGTATGAGCAGAGCTTCATGGAGTTGAAGCAACTTCTTACGTCAGCACCAGTCCTGGTGTTGCCTTCAGGTACGGAGGGTTTTGAGGTCTGCACAGATGCTTCCGGTGTTGGACTAGGAGCATTTCTGATGCAGTATGGCAGAGTGGTGGCTTATGCATCATGTCAGCTAAAGCCCCATGAGGAGAGTTACCCGACCCACGTTGGAGCTTGCAGCTGTGGTTTTCACACTAAGGATTTGGTGTCATTACTTGTATGGAGTGAGGTTTGTGGTTCGCACCAACCATCAGAGTCTGGGGTATGTCTTTTCTCAGAAGGATCTGAACATGAGGCAGCGTCATTGGATGGAATACCTGAAGGACTATGATTTTAGCATCAAGTATCAGCCTGAGAAGGTGAATGTGGTTGCAGATGCCCTAAGTAGGAAGACGCAGGTGAGTTACCTCATGCTGAGAGAGTGGCAGCTGTGGCAGTCTGCAGTAGAGGGATCCTACAGAGTTTCCGCCAGATGACAATAGTGTATGCTAAGCAGTTTGTTAGCAGCTCCTGCTATTGTGAGACAAGTGATTGAGGCCCCGCATACATATCCAGAGTTGCACAGAGTGTTACTACTCCCAGAGGTTGAGCTGCATGACGACGGAACCTTCAGGTTCCGGGACAAACTCTATATACCTAATAAGGAGTCTGTCAGGAGAGCAGTTTTGCAAGAGACACATGGGTCGCGATACTCGATTCATTCAGGGTCAACCAAGATGTACCACAGACTGAGACGACAATTTTGGTAGCCCGGGATGAAGAGACATATAGCGACTTTTGTTGCCAAGTGTTTGGTCTGTCAGTAGGTGAAGGCCGAGCACCAATGCCCTGGAGGGCTTGTACAGTCGTTGGAGACTCCCATGTGAAAATGGGTCCATGTGATGATAGATATTGCATGTGGACTTCCGAGGACAGCTGGAGGATATGACAGAATTTGGGTTCTTGTGGACAGACTAACGAAGACTGCCAGGTTCTTGCCCATCATAGCTAGCTGGGGTGTGAGCAGGTTGGCCAGGCTGTACGTGGAGTGGATTGTTCCTTTGCATGGGGTGACGATCTCTATTGTGTCAAATAGAGATCCTCGCTTCACTTCTGGGTTCTGGCGTAGCTTCTAGAGAGCTTTGGTGACAGAGTTAGCGTTTAGCTCAGCCTATCACCCTCAGTCAGAAGGACAGTCAGAGCGGACTATCCAGACTTTAGAGGACATGTTGCGAGCTTGTTGTCTAGAGTGGTAGGGGTCTTGGGCAGCTCACTTGTTGTTGGTCGAGATTGCATATAATGACAATTATCATTCTAGTATCGGCATGGCACACTATGAAGCCCTCTATGGATGACCGTGTCGTACTACTCTTGACTGGTTTGAGGTGGACGAGTGAGTCGTCATTGGACCAGAGTTAGTTCAGTAGTCGGTGGACGTAGTACAACTTGTCAGACAGAGGCTTCAGACAGCTTAAAGTCGACAAAAGAGTTATGCTGATCAGTGTAGGCGAGTACTCGAGTTTTCGGTTGGGGACCGGGTGTTTGTCAGAGTGCCCCCTATGAAGGGGGTGATGAGGTTTGGTAGACGTTGGAAGTTGAGTCCCCGTTATATCAGACCCTTCACCATCACTGAGCTTGTCAGAGGTTTGGCGTACCGACTTCAGCTTCCGCTAGAGTTGGCAGCAGTCCATGACGTGTTCCATGTGTCGATGTTGCAGAGGTACCTTCTAGATGAGTCACACATTCTCCCGAGTATAGAGTGGACTGAGGTGACACCAGTGTTGACAGTACAAGAGTATCCACTGTATATTAAGGATCGCCGAGTTCAGAGGCTGAGGAACAAAGCGATTCCATTGGTTCGTGTTGCTTGGCAGCAGCACTCAGGAGGCGAGTTCACCTGGGAGTGGGAGGATGAGATGCGTGAGCAGTTTCCGTACCTCTTTGGTGAGTTCCCTTCCCCTTGCATTGTTTGAATTTCTGGGACGAAATTCTTTTAAGGGGGGACTGTAAGGCCATGGGCCTTATTGGACCGTTAATGGGCCTTCTTCTGGAACAGTATATGTTGTCGTCAAGGGTGTTGACATCAACAGTGAGTTGACGTGAACGTGGTGGATGTCAACCGTTGGGTAGACAGCAAGGGTGCTGCCGTCTACTGGGTCTTCACGTCAATCGATGTTGACGTCTACCGAAGTTTCCAGAGTCTTCCCGTATATGAAC
Organism: Colocasia esculenta; assembly: GCA_014218235.1. NCBI lineage: Eukaryota > Viridiplantae > Streptophyta > Magnoliopsida > Alismatales > Araceae > Colocasia > Colocasia esculenta. The sequence goes on from CM024762.1 coordinate 62,012,357, forward strand.
TTGATGGCAAATGATGTTGACAGCAAGTTTTGTTATTACAAGTTGACGACAATAGATGTTGACGTCAACTTGCCCAGCCTGTGTTTCTGAGGCCCCTTCTTCCTCACTTCTTTCCCTCTCCTTTCCACCACCTCACCCCTCTCCTTCTCCACTACTTCTGGCGGCCGACAGGAACTCATAGGGAGGCCGTGGTGCACGTGGCAGTGACAGATCGGGCGAGAAATCGGGGTTTCAAGGATCGTCCTCGCGGAGAACCTTGTGGAGAGTGGCGGGATTTGAGGTTCTTTTGGGAGTTTTATTGCGTCTTGAGGTAGGGACTCGACCCCTTAACTCCCCATTGTTGAAATGCCATGTTTGTTGTGTGTGATTTGTGTGAAAATCATGGTTTTTGGGCAGGGTTTCTCCATGCTGGGTTTTGGGATAGATTCACCGATCCAAGCGTTGGATCGTTGTTTTCCGGTATTCTACTGGTATTTTGAAATGAGGAAAAGTGTTTCTCATCATCAAATCGCAGGTTTTTGGGCTAGATTGCTTGTAGGAACGGCTTGTGGCCGTTTCAACTGCTGGAAGCTGAAGAAGTTAACGTCAACATCAATTGACATCAAGTTCTTTAGTGAGGAACTTGTTGGCAAGATCCCTTGCTGTCAAGATGAGGTAAACGGCAAGCCGTTTGCCGTCTACTTTCTGTAGACGGCAAGGGTGTTGTTGTCTACCTCAGAGTTGGCGGCAATCGATGTTGCCGCCAACCCCACAGGTAGGTCCCAGTAGGCTGAGCCCTTGTCTGTTGTGCGAGGTGTTGACATGTGGTGTCCGCCTCCGGGCGCAGTATGCCGGATGTTGAGAGCGTCTCCATCTATTCTTGTGACGAGTTTTACCGTGCTTGTGCTGTGTTGTGTTGTGTTTTTCAGATGTCAAGGTGACAGCTTCGTGTGGATGACTAGCGTTGAGTTATTCCGCCGGTGAGCCTAGACATCCAGTGAGACTCTGTCCTGTGCGTGCCCCTTGTGGTGGTTACGAGCCGATTTCCGTGGGGTCCCTTCTCCACCGTTCGAGTCCGGCGTAGGGGAAAACTGGTCAAGGACAAGAGGCGAGGGAGAGCATCTGATTGTGCACACATGGCTTGGGTTGGAGGACTCTATGGTGTCGAGGAGCCAAGCCATAGGCCCTGGCTGGTTCTACCTTATGTGTGTGTGTGTGCTTGTCTGTGTGTGCTTGCTGTACTGTTGAGCCTGCGAGGTTCCTGTTTCTTGGCGCACTCTTGAGAGGAGTGGTGTGCCACGCCACCAGTTTCTGTGTGTTGTGTAGTGTTTACTTATTGTAGTTTTACTTTCCCGCACTGCTTTTTAGTACTTCTACCGGTGGGGTTAGTGTCCCTACTGGGTCACTTCTTGAGACTCACTCCCTTCCTTTTCAGGTGGTTCATCGTCGGCTCCAGGTGCGGAGAAGCCTGGTCACTCCAGTGCTAGTCCTACTTAGCTACTGTGAGTAGTACTTAGTTTATGGACTCGCTGTACTCTTTACTTTTCTTGGATCTGTTCTAAGTTGTACTATTTGATATATTATATAGTGGAATGTTCAAAATTTTGTGTTGTGTACATTTTCTTATATGATCTCCTCAGACATTCTCTTTCTACCTTTCTGAGCTTCGGTTTGTGGGTGGCGGGTTAGGATTCAGGTTACTGGTTGGTAACTGGTAATTTGGATCCTCGGTCGTTACACCATGGCCCGTACTTGTTGCATGTGATATACTTACTTAACTTGACTTGTTACTCGCTAGTGCGTGCTGGTCCTTAACCTGAGTGGTAGAGGGACGTACTTGCTTGAGGCACCAGTAGACCCGACATGATATGAACAGTCATTCTTATGGAGTGCCCAAAATGGGTTACTCAAATCTTGCTAGTGAATTGTCCTATGTGCTTGCACTTCCCATTGCTATTTGATCCTCTTGAAAGATACTCTAGTGATTTTTTTGCGTAAAAGAACTTTCTTGTATAATCCTGACTATTCCTCTTCAGTGATATTGACACATGAGTTATCTTGACCTTCTTGAACTATTGACCATGTTTATTACTTCCAAATGTGAATACTCTCCTGTACATATGATATATTTTCTAGCGTGACAATCTCTTTTATTTGATCGTCCTTCTCACATAATATCTCGAATACATTGGACATCTCTTGAACGAACTGCTAATTATGTTTTCACTGGATTTATCATGCATGTTAGAACATCTTGTTTATACTCGTGCCTACCTAAGTAAAATGTTAATCACTTATATCATTACCTGCACATCGAAATGTAAATCCTACTGGGCTAGTTTGCTCATATCTACTTCCTAACATTTCAGGTAGTGAGGATGAGGAATAAAGCTTAATGATGGGATTGTGTGTTGAGCGTGAAGTACACCTTTGAGATTTTTTATTGATTTTAGTATTCAGAGTTTGGTCATCATTGTAATTTTATTTTTCTTTGAGAGATAGCTAAGACTAGTAGGTAGAGAGTTGTTCTTATTTTGACATTGGAGATTGTATTAGTCATTTATTATGATGAATAGAGCTTTGATTATTGAGTTATGAGTCATTGTCTATAGCTTCTGAATGCATGCTTGTTCGTCGTGTCTCCCAGTTTATTTCGTTGCTAAAAATCGGGGGCGTGATAGAGTGGTATCAGAGCCAGGTTTCGATCTTGGGACCTGTGGGAAAGAACTCTGAAGTTAAGCGTGCTCAGTTGGGAGTAGTCCCAAGATGGGTGACTTTCCCAGAAAGTCTACCAACTAGTATGGTTGTTGGGCCAGTTTGTTGGTTGGGTCATCACATAGTCCATGTTTGGTTGTGTTTGTTCTAACTCTTAGCACAATATCTAGGTTTTCTTTGCCTTTGACAAATCATGATAAGGTTTCATTCTTATCTTTCAATTCTTTTTTAGCTTCTTCTATTTTCTTCTGAATTTCTTTGTTCTCATTTTAGAGTTTTTCAAAAGATTCATTTAGTGCTTGTTTTTCTTTTTCATTTTCTTGAAGTTTTTCTTTCATGTTGTCAAGTTCAACATGGAAACTTTCCTTTTCATTTTTCAATAGATTTACTCCTCTATTTAGAAATTCAATTTGTTCATCTGCATTTGGTTATGCATAAGATTATTTATTTATTTTTTCAATGTTTTATTTTCAAAATTATATTCACAGAATTTCTCAAACAGTATAGTATAAGCCTTTTCCCACTCTTCAGTAGTGAAGCTTTCAATGAAAGATTTTACCTCCTTGCTGTCATCACTTCTTTCCATTAGACATGTAATTTCTTCATCTCATCATCAGATTCATCTTGGTCATGATCATCTTTATCTTCATCAATCCATGTAGCCATCATGGCTTTGGGCTTCTTGTATTCAAACTTCTTTTTGATCAGCTTCTTCTTGAGCTATGGACATTTACCTCTCATGTGTCCCTACTTTTGCATTCATAGTAGACAGTTATATCATTCTTTTTGTTGGATTCAAATTTGTTGTAAAATCTTTCTTAGGAGGAGTTTTGAAGTTATCTTGCCCTTTCTATCTAAACTTGAGAAATTTTCTGAACTGTCTAGTCAGCATAGCCATTTCATCATTATCACTTTCACTAGACGTTTCATTCTCATCTTTTTGAAGTTCATTTTTAGAACTAGATGAAGCTTTACTCGAAGCTTTCAATGCAATTGATTTATTTTGAGTGACCTCAGATTCATTTCTTTTCAGATTAATTTCATAGGTCATTAAAGAACCTATCAACTCTTCTAATTGCATTGTTGACAAGTCTTTAGAATCTTCAATGACATTGGCCTTAGTGTGTCATGCAGATGGAAGAGACCGAAGTATCTTCTTCACTAAGTCACTTTCACTATACTCCTTCTTAAGACATTTCAGACCATTAATGATTATCATGAATTGAGCAAACATATATGAAATTGTTTCCTAATTTTTCATTTTAAACATTTCATATTCTGAAACAAGCATGCTAGCTTTAGTTTCTCTTACCTCAGATGTACCTTAATAGATTAATTCTAGTTTCTCCCACATCATCTTTGCAGATGACATGTGGACACTCTCGAATATTTCTTTGGACGTACAACACACTGCATCATGTTCATGGCACTCCAATTCAGAGTTTCCCTTCGAATCTGCTCCCTTGTCCAAGTGTCTTCATCATTAGGCAGCTCATAGTGACCTTTGCTCATGATCTTCCACAGCTCATACTCTTGAGCTCTCAAAAACATTTGCATACAATTTTTCTAGTAAGTGTAGTGAGTCCGATCGAAAAATGGTGGCCTAGACACTAAGTGTCCTTCAACTAGTACTCTCCTATTAGCATTCATCATTCAGAATCTCTCCTAATCGTTAGATCAAGCAATTCAACTGTAAAATGGGAGAAACCCGCTTTGATACAAATTAAAGAATTACGGAATTAACTATTTAGGGAATCTAGAAGGGGGGTTGAATTGATTACCTTCAATTTAAAAATAGACAACACTTAAATTCAAAATTAATAAATGATATGAGAAATTGGTGTATGTGCAGATTAGGTTTAAGTTCAGTTGTGTGTGCAGAGTGTGAATTCAACGCTAACAATATGACAACAGTGAGAACAATAGATCATGCCTATCAAACATCTAACGATGGAACAATTCAAACCATAGGACACAAAGAGTTAAGGTGGTTTGGATTACACAACTTGTGTGTCCTACATCCACCGTCCACACACACACACCAAATTACTTATATAGCAAGTTCAACACACGCACAATAGAGCACACACAATTTGAGATGATTAATGTCTCAGATCAAAACACACGAGTGTGAATTGAGCACAAGGATTGCTCAATTCAACAGTTCACATACTTGACATGATGAATTTGAAGTGCAAAGGGAGAATTCAAAAGCTAGAAAGAACATACGACAAAGTTGAATCCTCCAAGTTCTTCTTCATGATCTTCTAACATCGAGTTGCAAAATTCTAGAGTATATGATTAAGCACTGATGACGAATTTTGCTGCAATTTGATCTCCTGTGATGAGTCTTCTGGCTATCGATCCTTGGAGATTGAGCAGAGCACCGGGGAGCCTTCCTCTGGTTGCTTCTGACTCTTGGAAAGAGTGTAAATGCTCCTTAGTATGAAAATGCGCCAGAGGATTCCTTATATAGGTGTGTCTTTATCTCGCACGTACATAGGGATTTGTGTGTACGAGAAAAGGACACCCTAATTACGAGCACATGTCGATCACGTGTTGGCACTGAGACTGTGGTTGTCAACAGATGCACAGTGGTTGTCGATAGCTATTGCTGCAAGTCTTCTATCCAAAATTGAATCCTTGAGTATTTAGCTGGGTTGTCGACAGACGCCTTCTGGTTGTTGGCAACTATTGCTTGCCTTGATTTTTCCAGAAGCTTGTTGCTGAAGACTTTCAGTGGTTGTCGACAGATGCATCCCGGTGTCGACAGCTACTGCTTGAATTCGTTCATCCAGAAGCTATTGTCTGATGGTTGCTTCAAGTTGTCGTCGACTACTGCAAAACTTCTTTGATCTTTTCAATCTCAGTTTGAACTTGATATTTGTGCACTCTCTTGTATCATGTATTCTCCTACAAGTAAACACCATCAACTTAGATATCATCATTAGAAGTTCATGAATCAAGGTGGGATATTCTTTAATAGATAAGGACCATGACTGAATATCCACAGTTGTATGTCAACATGTGTGTTACAAGTGTCGACGCATCAATGTTGTCTGGTAAAATCATCATGAAGACACATATGAATTATGTCATCATCAAAATGTATCAACAATGCAAGTTCACAAAAACATAACTCAACAACAGACACACTTCACTAGGCAGAGATTAGATCATATTTCTTGGCAGCGGTTCTTGGAGGTCTTTCACAGCGAGTTCTTCCAGATTAATGCTCGACGTGAGAGGCGAGATTAGTTCCATGAGTTAGTACAATGAATATAACAGTTGCGCAGTATCATTAGAGGTTTGTCTAGTTGTTGAGGCATGTTCCCCATGTAGCCAGCAACGAGCAGACTTGTGCAGAGTGATTTATTGTAGGACTGAGGCCAGACTTATGGTGGGGCATGACCAGTCACTGTGTGCCACCTAGGGAGTGGCAGTGGCTAAGGCCACTACCCTGGAGAGAGAGGTTTGGCAGCCCCAGCAGCAACAACAGTAGGGAGAAGGTTCCTTTAGGACCACCCCGTGCAAGAGTCCCACTGGTAGTCGTGGTAGTGCAACTTCTTCCTCTCTTCGGGCTCAGGTAGTTCCGGTCTGCACTCGAGGTTCAGATAGATCACCACTCGCGGAGGTGGGCGACACCGGCCATAGTAGAAGTGTCAATCGAGGATGTCAGATCAATCGGTTCAGCATGGAGCAGAGTAGGGCAGGTAGGAGGTGATCTGTTACACTTGCAGTTTGTTGGGCCACTACAGAAGGGATTGCTCGATGGGGCAAATCCAGCCGCTGCAACAGCTAGTGCAGTCGTAGTTCACTCAGTAGTTACCCCCCATAGTAGTAGGCACCCTGCCAGCAGTAGCAGGCACCTTGCCAGTAGCAGCAACAGCCGCAGGGATAGTACCAATAGCCACAGTAGTTCCAACAGTACCAGCAGTAGTAGCAGGGAAAGTACCACCACTACCAACAACGATAGTACCAGCAGCAGTCTCAGTAGGTGCGCAGTGTGGGCATGACCATGGTCGTGTGATGGTCTTTACCATGGAAGAGGCTGAGACTTTGAATCTGGTCATAGGTACTTTTCCTATCCTTAGTAGAGTTGCTCATGTTCTAGTAGTTCCCGATGCTTCACTTGTTTTGCTTCCGAGGAGTTTTACGAGTTGCTCATCTATCACAACCCTAAGAGGCAGTGTGGCATGATGGTTGATCTTCTGTTCGGCAATTACATGCTTTCTTTGGCTACCGTAAGGGTGTCATAGTTGAGGTCTAGGGACACCAGCTACCAGCCAGGTTGTACATGTTGTAGCTTTGTGACTTTGATATCATCCTTGGCATGGACTGGTTGGAGGCTCACTCAGCTGCAATAGATTGTCAATGGAAGACTGTGCGGTTCGAGATACCTGGAGCGCCTGTTCTTAGCTTTCGAGGTATTCGGTCTACCCATCGACCTTTTATTTATTTTTAGAAAGCTTGATGTTTGATCCGCGATGGTTTTGTAGCGTATCTTGTGTAACACCCCAAAAATTATATTTATTTAAAAATTAGAAAAATGTAAAGATTTTGATTGTTAAACTAAACTACTTTCATGAGATGTAATTAACTTTAATTTATGATTAATTTGTACTAATAAATGTTATTCTAGTGTCGTACTCAGAGGTGCGCACTCCGATAGGGCGACATCGGAATTTTATAACAAAATTAAAATCCAAAAACACCATAATTTCCAGAAAAATGTGCTGATACTAGAAATGTAAATATCTGGAATTATTGACATGCAGATTTCAAGATTAAGTCAACGCAATGATGAGAAGGAGGTTTTTGGCCAGTGAGTTGGAGAGAGGCTCTGGGAGTTTTTCTGCGTTTCTTGGTTCCTAGGCGTTCGTTCCTACCCTACCGGCGGCCTGTTGGTTGCCGACAGGAAGCTTGCTGGCAATGGGTGTCTCCAGTGAGTTGGAGAATCGGTCCTTTGTAGCTACTCTGGCTTCGTCTCTGCATCCTTCAAAGATTGAGTTAGCTTTAAAAGCACCGACGTTCACTGATGATGGTCTGTCTGCTGTTTACTTCTCCAAGGAAGAGATCCAAAAGTCTGAACAACCATTGAGGTTGCTATTGTGGCTAAATGCTCCTATAGTAGGCCTTCTATCCCTGACATTAAGAGTTGCTTGTCCTAAAGACTGGTTCTCAAGGGTGATTGCATTATTAGCATTCTAACCCAAGGCATCTCCTGTTTCGGTTCTTTGATGAGGAAGATTTCTTGAAGGTGCTTGTCCGGAAGAACCTTTACCTAAAGGGTTTTCTTTTTCGATTCTTTCGTTGGTCTGCGCATTTTGACTTTTTAGATGATCCCACTCTTATCCCCATCTGGGTGGGTTTTCCACATCTCACAGTTAATCTCTATAACGAGGATTATCTTAGATGCATTGCTGGTAACTCTGGGGAAGTTCTTCGTATCCATGACTCAACCCTAGCCTGGACTCAGATGGCGGAAGCCCTCGTTTGTGTTGATGTCAATATTGCCAAATCGCTTCCTAATCGTATATGGATTGGTCATAGTGATGGGGGTTTCTGGCAATCTGTTAACTTCCATAGAGTGCCGCCTATTTGTAGCTTTTACAGAAGATTGGGCCATGCCCAGAATGCTTGTAAGAAGAAATCGAGGGACATGGCCCCGAGTAAGGTTCAGAAGCCTGCCTCTTCCACTGTTGTGCCTGCTATTACTAGTGACAAGGAGAAGGAGTGGTGTTTGGTTGGGGTCCTCCTGCTAAGGATATTGTGTAGGTGCAATCGAAGCCCACTGTTTCGGTTTCCAATGTTTTTGAGCGGCTAGCTGATGGTGTTGGTGAGATGGATGATCCCCCTAAGGGTCCCCCTGTAGAATGTCTACATGGTAATAACTGTCAAGCCTCTGAGGTCAATCATGCTCAGATCAACTCTCACATAGAGTCGCCTCCCCCTGAAAATTTTCACGTCGAGAAACCTGTACATGAGGGTAGGCTCGACGTGCATGGTACTGGTCACGCTCTGCAGCCTCTGACGGACATCCTGCCTAGTCAAGGTCCTGAGGTTAATCTGGCTTGTCTGCCGGTGGTGATGCCGGAGGCCACGCCATCCGCTTCCTCTCCAACGACATCAGACTTTCCTAATGTCTTGTCACCCATCGTATCTCCGGCGATATCGGCCTTACCAAACATTGTGCATGGCAGTGTATCTCTAGAACTCCAGGCAGATTCTATGAGGAAGTCGCAAGGTAAGTTTCTTAACCACGAAGGTAATCCGATTGTGGAGATTTTTTCTCTTGATCCTGGTGCTGGTGGCCTGCTTTCTTCTGCCTCTAAACTTGCCTTTTTTGAGAACGCTTTTATGCACTCCGTCAAAATCACAAAAGAAGGCGTGTTGGCTCCAACTTGGGTGTATGTACGTGGTCCAAAGTGAAAGCTGCAGTTGGGACTTCCGGATACTGTTCCTCATGAATATACCAGCGCGTTTCTAGAATATAAGAGGCCTATCGAATATGTCTTCGAAGAGGTCTCTCAAACGTCTGATTAAAGTTAATAAGTTGCAGCTTATCGCTATTCTTGAACCTAAAATCCCTTTCAGTAGAGCAGCTGCTATATGTCGCTATCTTAAAATGTATGGCCATGTAGGAATGATGGGGAGGAATCTAAAATATGGTTAATGTGGTCTAGCTCGATCTCCCTCAACGTTATTAGCATCTCTGAGCAGTTCATTACAGCTAGTATTTTTGATGGTGATAAGCTTGTCTACATGGTTACTGCTGTCTATGCTGCCTGCAGGGCGATCCTCCGTCGTGAGCTCTTTCAGTCTCTCCTAGTTCAGGGTGATTATTCTCTTCCTTGGATTGTCGGGGGAGATTTCAACTGTGTCTCTTGTAATTCAGAGAAGAAGGGTGGCGCTCTCCCCAGCTCAAATGCTAAGCTTGACTTTAACTCTTTCCTATCTGCTGCTGGTTTGTTAGATGCTGGATTCATTGGTCAGACTTTCACGTGGTCGAACAACAGGGTTGGGCCTGCCGCCGTTAAAGCTAGGCTGGATCGGATCCTCGTTAATCCCCAATGGCATGCCTCTTTCCCTAGGTTGTATGTTAAGCACCTCCCTAGGGGCCCCCGTGATCATGCCCCCTTGCTTCTGAACTTTGGTGCTCACAACTCTATGGCCTCCCGGTTTATCTTCCAGAAAATGTGGATTACCCATGATTCCTTTCTTCAGTGTGTTCATGATGTTTGGACTAATATTGACATTGCTTCTCCTAATCCTTTTGTAGTTCTGCAATGCAAGCTGAAAGCTATTAAGGATATGTTGAAATCTTGGACCAAAAATGTTTTTGGTAGAGTTGAGGAGGGAGTTCGTTTGGCTGAGAGCCTGGTGGCGATTAGGCAATCTTTTTTTGATGATGATCCATCAGCTGAAAATAGGGAGAGTCTCAATGCTGCCAATGCGAGCCTCCGGTGGGCCCTTACGGGTCAAGAGATTTTTTGGACTCAGAAGGCTAGGGTTAAATGGATCAGTGATGGTGATAAGAATACTTCGTTTTACCATGTTGTGGTTCAGGGTAACAGAACTAGAAATTATATCCATCGCCTAAAGATTGATGGTACTTGGTGCAAAGATCAATATTCCTTTTCCCAGGAGGCGGAGAGATTTTTTCATCAGCTTCTTTCTTCTGAAGATCATGTTATTGATAATGCTATGCTTCAGTCTATCCCTAATCTCATCCAGAAGGACCATAATATGGAGCTTATTTCTGTCCCTACTGGTGATGAGGTGAAGCGGGCTGTGTGGTCTATGAATGGTGAAGGTGCCCCAGGTCCGGATGGCTTTTTGGGTTATGTTTTTCAGACATGCTGGGATATTGTTTCTGTGGACGTTATTGCTGCTGTCCGGGTGTTTTTCATGGGGTTCCCCTTGCCGAGGGGTGTTTCCTCCTCCCTCATTGCTATTATTCCAAAGGTCCAACACCCTTCTTCTTTTGGTGATTTCAGGCACATTAGCTTATGTAATTTCTGCTTCAAGATTATCTGTACCCGCCTCGTGGATATTTTACCTCTTATCATTTCTGAGGAACAAGGTGCTTTTGTTAAGGGCATGAATATTGTTGATAACATCTCTCTCTCTAACCAACTTGTTCAGGACCTGAGGAGAAAGGTCTATGGTCACAATGTTATCGTTAAGCTTGATATGATGAAGGCCTATGATAGAGTTGAGTGGGATTTTCTGTTTGCAGTGCTTCGCCAATTCGGTTTCTGCAACCGCTTCATATCTTATATTGGTATGCTGGTTTCTAATTGCTGGTTCTCTATTATCTTCAATGGTTCCTCTGTGGGGTATTTCAAATCTTCTAGAGGTCTGCGCCAAGGTGACCCCCTTGCACATGCCCTCTTTATAATCATGGAGGAGGCGCTCAGTAGGGGATTGAAGCATATCCAGTCTTCTTCTTCACTGCTTCCTTTTGCCGGTCCCAGAAGATATCAGCCGGTCTCTCACTTGCTTTTTGTGGATGACACATTAATTTTTTGCAATGGTCATTGATCTAATGTTATGAGTTGATGGGCTTCCTGTGCAGGTATCAGATTTCTTCTGGCCAGAAAATAACATTCATAAGAGCACTTTTACTTTATCTCCAAAGGCTCCTTCTTCCCTGGCTAGGAGGCTATCTAGTACTACGGGATTCCACAAGCAAGTGGGCGCTTTCTGCTACCTTGGTGTCCCCATCAGGCTCGGGGGTACTAAAGTTGCTGACTATAAGTTTCTCATGGACAAGGTTAATGCTAAGATGATATCCTGGAAGTCTAAATTCCTTTCTCAGGCTGGCAGGGCGACCCTTCTTAAGTCTGTCCTCTCTTCCATTCCTATATATTTAGCCGCTGCTATCTCCATTCCTAAAATAGTGGTGAGTTACATTGAGAAGTGTTGTGCTCACTTTTTCTGAAGTGGTGCGGATGGTTCTCATCGGAAGCACTGGATCTCGTGGGATGTTATTCACCGCCCCATCTCTAAAGGAGGTCTTGGTATCAAGAGTCTTTGGCATGTTCAACTTGCTTTGGCTACCAAACAAGTTTGGAATATCTATGATGGGTCCTCTCTATGGGCCTCTTATGCTCGGGATAGATTTTAGGTTCAGTGTGGAGAGCCATTTAAGTTTTCAATTCCTCATGGTATGTCTAAAGAGGTCTTCAATGTTGCCCATCAAGCTGTTCTTCAACTTCTAGATGGATTATGGTGATGGTAGGAGTGTTGATTTTTTTAAGCATGTCTGGCTCGGACAAGACCCTCTTGAGGTGGTTCTGTCCGCCCCTTACAGTGGGCCTTGTCTTTCTGTCCGTGAGGTTATTACCAATGTTCACCATCCTATTCGTAGCCTCATCTCTTGTCCCACTATCCTTGATGACATCAAGATGACTGATCAGAGGGATTGTAGTGTTTGGACTGCTTCTCCTGGTGGTTGCTTCACTACTTCTTCTGCGTATAAGAGTATGTCTCTGCATGGGGTGACAAGGAAACCTCTGGCCAGGCTGTAGCATCATGCTTTTTATCAACGTGCCTCCCTATTTTGCTGGAAGATTCTTTATCGAGCTGTTCCGGTGGACTCCCGAATTTCTGATTAAGGTATTGCTTATGTCTCCCAGTGTTCTTGCTGTAACAACCCTAGCACTGAGGACCTGAACCATCCGTTCATATCTGGTGAGCTAGCGACTTATATGTGGAAATGGGTGGCTCCTCTCCTGAACATTTACCTGTCCGCTTATGACAATATATCTGTTCGCCTTCGGCATCTCTTGAGGCAGTGTAGCCCGTCTAATCTGCAAGGCTTTATTTCTTTGTATGCGTCCATGCTGGTCATATGGGAAATTTGGCGTGCCTGATGCCTCTTGCGTTTCGAAGGGAAGCAGCATTCCTTTCAAAACATTGTCCACAATATTTGATTCATGGTCTCCGCGTCCCTGGATTCTGTGTCCTTTAAGCACCCCTTACCTGATAAAGGCCTCATCGATCTGAGCTCCTTTGGTTTCTCTCCTATTGTCAAAGCGCGATTGTTCAAGCTTGTCAGGTGGATCCTGCCAATTCTGGTCTAGTTTAAATGTTGATGGCGCTAGTAAGGGAAATCTCGGTCTCTGCACTGGTGGCGGGTGTATTAGAGATAGTTCGGGTCATCTTATCTTGGCTTTTGCTCATTTTTATGGCTCTGGTGGTAGTCTTGTTGCTGAGGTTCGTGCCCTTTATGATGGTATTCGACTGGCGTATGAACATGGCCTCCCGCTGTCTTTGATCCAGTCTAATTCAATAGCTCTTGTTACTTCAATCCATACCAATATCTCTCCCTCTTGGGTTTGCCTGCATTGGTGGCGTGATGCTCAAGCCTATATATGTAGCTCAAGGGTCAAGGTGGTTCACACTTATAGAGAAGCAAACCAGGTGGCCGATGCTTTAGCTAATTTGGGTTGTAAGCTTCTTAGAAATGTAATTTTGTTTTCTTCCCTTCCATTGCCTCGTGAGTGTAAAGGTCCTCTTACTTTGGGCCGGTCACAACAGGGAAAGGAAGGGATGAGATTCACAACAGAAGCTCAGTAAAGACTACCAATCTCCTAGTGGCTCTAACAAGCAGAAGAATATATAAACAATTAAATAACAACAGATATATCTTCTACTCTACGAGGGGAAGTGCGGAAGCAAAGCTACTAACTAGCAACGGTACGGAAAGACACCACGGTCGAAAACTCCGTTAGACTGCACGTCCTGACCACCACATGGCCTGCAACACAGACAGAGTGAACCATGCCTGGACAAGAGACACTAGCTACGGGAAACACTACCACTAGTCAACCGGTTAGGTGCATCCACTGACGTCTTATCCTCGACCTAGGTCCAAACATCCACGACTCGTCAGAGTGGGGCATGAACACAAGTAACACAATAGTAACCGCTGTAGTCTGGCTGGACTACGATCCACGTATGGCCTCTCTAAGTGGTTCCGGGGCCACAAAGACCGAGGCAGTGAGAAAAGGACTGACTGGCTTGCGCCGGGAAGAACTCCAAATGACCTCAGCGTCCCAGCCCAACCAAGAGAGCACTGCAAACGACTCAACACCGCTGTCCTAACCACCATTTTCCCCTCCACTCTAGAGTCTGCGACTCGAGCACCCCCGCCGCACGGAGTACTCCCTCAGCAGGCGCGCAGGGACGGGGGTCCCAGATAATGCTAACAACCTCTCTCATAGGACAAGCCCTCAAGTGTCGAGCACTGGGCGAACGACTAGTGTAGGACCGTACTAGAAACTAGCACTGGTGCCATAGGTACAGAAAAGGATCGGAAACGGCGAAGCCCAAGAGGGTCGTGACCATGTCACGATGTCGTCGACATGATGGCTATGCCCGCCGCGACAGCCAAAGCTGTCGCAGTCAGTGCATGCATCGCGACACCATTGCGACCCACAGGCCGGTCGCGTTCTCAGCTGAGGGGCGTCCCGATACAGTCCTCCCAAGGACCGCCCCAATCGATACAAACATACCACAAGGGGGATGGGAGCATGGTAAACATGTCGAAAAGCCATTAAACCATACAAACCACGCTCAAACCCCATAAAATAAGGATTACAAGGAAATCTACGCTCGATAGAAACCTCACACACCATGAGGATGATGCTTATACACCCCACAATCCCAAACCACAGAGAACACAAGGAATCTCAAGGGGAAGGGGGCATGCTTAGAACGAGAGGGAAAGAGGGGTCCCTACCTCCAAGAGTAGAGCCGACCCATTGAGGCCATCACGTCGGAATGGACACCTCCTCCTCGCTCCAAGCACCATGAGCATGTCGCTTACACCAAGGGGACGTCACCACCTCGCCCAAACCACCCAAGAACCATCGGAGAACAAGCAACTCGGAGGGGGAGAAGAAGGGAGAAGAAGAAGAAAGGAAAGGGGAGAAAGGGGAAAGGGCGTTGGCCTCGGTTTTGAACCGATGGGCCCCTAGGCACGATCGGTCGGGCCGGTGCGACACTAACCATGTCGCAATGCCCTAGGGCGTCGTGACCATGTCGCTACTGCCTGTTCTGATGCAACCCCCAAAGTGGTCAAACATTGAAGACTGGGAAAACAAGAACACGATAGTCTGCTAGGTCTCATCAACGTTGTACGCACTTGACACCCGACAAGGCCGTTCTGACAGAAAGGATAGCAGTCAGATCGGTCAGAAAAGCAGTCGCATCGCCTTCAGACACCACGACAAGAAAGCGATGCCCACCCTCATCGGGACCATGTCACGACGGCCAGGTGTGCCACGACAAGCTCCCCTGGCGCCATGTCACGACCAGGGTGTTCGTCGCGACCCTGAGGACAAGGCTAAGGGCCCAAGAGGGCCGGGTCTTACACTATTAACCCTATAAGTTGTTTCTCACATTTTTTCTGTACTCCAACTACTATATTACTAAGAAGATTACTCAAATGTCATTTATATTCCATTATGGATTGATCATGAATACCCCAAGTATACTTGCTTCCTACATAGCCACAATCTTCTGAAGTCATTAACTTTGACTTCCAATCCTTTGCTACTAGTGAGATCTTGAGTACATGTGCATTCCCATTTGAATCTTTCACAGAAATGAATTGTGATGACAATTATTGGGTCTTTGGACGCAAATGAGATATATGCCAGTGCAAGTGGGGCTGGTCCAGTCCCGGGAGGAGCACCCGAATTTGTTTAGTGGCCGTACGGAACGATAAAGGATCTGTGGATGTTTGGCATTGCATCAATACTAGCTTGATTAGTCATCATGTTATTTTATCATGAGTTGGATATGTATTTGAACCAGAACATGGTTGTTATTCTGAATTCTTGACCATGTAATCTTAATTCAGTATTCCTGTTTCACAATTGTTATCTATTTCACATGGTCTTCCAGTCATCTTTGATATCCAACATTGATAATAGTTAAATTTCTTATCTTGTCCTCGGTTGTCTTAATTCTTTTTTATTAGAAGATTGAATCCTACTGGGCTAGTTAGCTCATCAAATCCTACTTTTAACCTGATCAAGATGAGTATGATGCTTAAGGGGGAGGGTGTGCTGAGTGGACAATCAGTTCTCCGAAGTCCTTTGACTTTATTTTCCTTTAGTACTGTGGAAATGGAATGGAATGTAATTAAGTTTTCTTTTTCTTACTCCTCTTATGGATGGTAATGAGGAGTGTTATGTATTAAAGCTTTCGCTATAACAATGTTAGATGTATGAAAATACATGTTTTATTTCTTAAGTTTGTTTTATGTCATTTCCAATAAATAGACATTTATTAGGACATGATAGATTGCCTCTGTTTGTCAATCAGAATCTCGCATTTTGTCAGCTTTTGATGTACCTATTGTGTGCAAGTTTTTTGACATTTTATCAGAGGGTCTACTAGGGCTACCGCCTGATCGGGAGGTAGACTTCTCCATTGAGCTTTTGCAGGGCATGATGCCTTTGTATAGGGCAATGTATCGGATGGCTCTGGCTGAGTTGTGCGAATTGAAGCGCCAGTTGCCAGAGTTGCTTGAGCAGGGGTTTCATTCATCCGAGCCGTTCACCACGGGGAGCGCCAGTGTTGTTCGTGAGGAAGAAGGATGGCAGCTTACAGTTGTGCATCGATTATAGGCAGTTGAACTAAGTCACAATAAAGAACAAGTATCCATTGTCCAGAATCGATGATTTGTCTTATTAGCTGTAGTCAGGCACAGTGTTCTCGAAGATTGACTTGAGATTAGGGTACTATCAGCTGAGGATAAGAGAGTTAGATGTTGGCATGACAGTTTTTTGTACGAGGTATGATCACTTTGAGTTCTTCATGATGCCGATCGGGCTCACGAAGGCACCAGTAGCTTTTATGGATATGATGCACAGGGTGTTCAGTAAGTACTTGGACAGGTTTGTGGTCATCTTTATAGATGAGATCTTCGTCTACTCGGCTTCTGAGGAGGAGTACAAGGAGCATCTGAGAATCATGTTGGAGACATTGTAGAGTCACCAATTTTATGCCAAATTCAACAAGTGCAAATTTTGGCTGAAGGAGGTGCACTTTCTCAGACACGTGATCTCAGGTTCTGGTGTGACAGTGGACCTCGCCAAGGTAGAGGCAATGTTGTCTTGGGAGCAGCTGACTTTAGTGATAGAGGTTCACAGCTTTTTGGAATGTCAAGTTACCACAGGAGGTTTTTCCAATATACTAGAGCTGTTGACTAGATTGACTAGACTCGAGACCAGGTTTGTTTGGATAGAGGACTGAGAACGAAGTTTTCAGGAGCTGAAGGAGAGGTTGACTTACGCGCCAATGTTGGTCTTACCGTCAGGCAACGGAGGTTTTGTGGTTTACATTAACGCTTCGAGATCATGTCTGGGTGCAGTGTTGTTGCAGCATGGTGAGGTCGTCACCTATGCTTCTAGATAATTGAAGAAGCATGAGGAGAACTACCCTACACACATCTTAGAGTTGATAGATGTGGTGTTCGCTCTAAAGTTGTGGAGGCACTACTTATACGGTGAGGCATTTGAGATCTTCAAGAATCACTAGAGTTTGCAGTACATCTTCACCTATAAAGATTTAAACTTGAGGCATCGAAGGTGGATGGAATATTTGAAGGACAACGACCTTACACTCTCCTATCACTCGGGAAGGCCCAACGTTGTGGCAGACGTTTTGAGCAGACACGTTCATCTGAGTTCATTATTGGTCAGAGACTAGAGACTGTTTGAAGACCTTACTCAGAGAGTTTTTTGTCCTTCGAGGTACAGAGATCGGGCCGTGATGACCAGTTTGTCAGTTTGTCTGTCTGTGTACCGTCAGGTGCTAGAGGCACAGTAGGCAGATATAGAGTTAGCTGACATTTTGCAGATGCCAGAGGTTGAGCTAGATGAGGATAGTGAGGTCACGTTCAGAGGTAGACTTTATGTTCCTTATGATGTACGACAGCTGCTGTTGGCAGAGGCTCACAGATCGAGCTAAGTTGTTCATCCTGGTTCCACCAAGATGTATCATAACCTAAAAAGGTTCTTCTGGTGGCCTGGGAGGAAGAGGAGTGTGGAAGAGTTTGTCACTCGTTGCCTTACTTGTCAACAGGTGAAGGCAAAGCATCAGTGTCCTAGTGGTGAGTTGCAGTCATTGCCCATTCCCGAGTGGAAGTGGGATGGCTATTGTGTCCCTAGTTTTGTTGATGTCATGAGCCAACCAAAATTGTCATAAATATCTAAGAATTCTCTAACACATGTTTTATATGATAGGAAAATTCTCAAAGTTAAAAGATCTTGTGTGTATTGACACTTGTTGCTTCATAGGTCAACACACATGTCTCAGTGGATGACTTACTGAAGCTCAGTGAACTATTTGAGTCGACACTACCCAAAGGATAGGTTGGCACTTGCTAGTTTTCTAGTAAGCGTAGAAGGCATAAGAATCACCTAAGGTCAACTCTAGATGAAGATTAGGTCAACACTAGTAGGTTTTTCTTGTTAGTGCTAAAGGGAAGAATCACATAAGTTCGACTCTAGATGAAGATCAGGTCGACTCCAGTTGGTTTTCTTGTTAGCACTGAAAGGAAAGAGTTGCATGAGGTCGACTCCAAATGAAGATCAGGTCGACTCTACCATTCAAAGAGGTCGGCACTTGGCTGCTATAAGGTCAACACTAAACATATTTACAGCTAGTCCCTACAATAGTCTAATGGATAAGGTCGACACATGAAGGCATGGAGTCGACTCTACTGAAGCATCTGCACTGATCTAAGTCAAGTTCAGTGTGCGTCGACACTATGCACAAGATGTGTTGACACTCCAACCTTCTTCTTCCAGTGAGGAAAAGAGATTGCCAGCGTGCTTGTACTGGGTTCTAGGAACACTTTACAAGGTTCTGGAAGATAACTTTTTTGGCGGCAAAGCATCTCCCAACGAATTGGGGATTCTGTTGGGGTCCACCAAGAAGATTCTGATAGGACGATCAAAAAGGTGTGCGGCGTCTTCTTTGAAAGCGAGCACACACAAAGAAAAAGAGAGATAGCTAAGAAGAGAAAAAGAGCAGAGAGTGAGAGATCTGAAGAGAACATGCTTCAGAATAGTTTGCTCATCTAGAAGAAAAGATGTTGGATCATTTCATCATCCTGTGTAAAGCCCTGTTGCAGATCTATTAAAGCAGAGCAACGAAATTTCATTCCAATCAAAGGCAATTGATCCTTAAGCTGCAGCTAGAAGAAGAGCCTAATGAATTCAAGCCTGGAGAAGACGCAATTGGGAGTTTCAGCAAAAATCAGATTAGATCTCAACTCTAGTGATACAACATAAAGAGTGTTTGCTAAATTTCTGCATACTTTTTGTGATTTCTCTTGTGTGATCTTTCCTATTTATTCTAAATACCATATCACTTGGTTGTCTGCTTCAGATGGAGTAGAAGAACTAATCCTACACTTTGTGTGTGAGGACTGTGAGATTGTTATAATCTCGAAGCTGTGAATCAGATGCGTTGAAGCTCTATATTAGCATGTTGTATGAAGCTATGAATCAGCAGATGTGTGAGTGTTTCACACCCTTAGATTGTTGAGTGAAGCCTCATTTAGTTTTGTGAGGGGTGGATGTAGGTCTCCACAGTAAAGCTGAACCACCTTAAAATCATGTGTGCATTGTGTGGTGTTTTGTCCACTTACCAAATTGCTCTATCATGTTGATATTGCTAGCTCTTTTATATCTTAAGGTCTGTTTCGAGTTCTTATATATTTTTAAGTGGTCAATATCTATTCACCTCCCCATCTAGATATACATTCCATACCCAACACATGGTATCAGAGCTAGGCTCTCCAATTCTTGGTTTAACAATCAGGAGAAATCTGTGTGGAATGGATTCTAGAGGATATATTACAGAAGGTCATTCTGTAAACAAACCCCCTTATTTTGACAGAACTAACTTTGCATGTTGGAAAACTCTCATGCAGGTGTTCCTGCGAGCACAAGATCGTCAAATCTGGACGGTAGTCAGTAATGGACCCTATGAGCTGCCAGAAGATGAAGAAAAGTGGACTCCAGAAGAAATCGAGAAGTCAAATGCAAATTGGAGCAATATGAACATTATGCAATGTTCACTTCATCCTACAGAATTTTCAAGAGTCTCCTCATGTGCTAGTGCGAAGGAGATATGGAATCGCTTAATGGTCATCTATGAAGGTACGTCTGAAGTGAAGGAAACAAAAGCTAACATGTTACTCTCTGAGTATCAAGCATTTAAAATGAAACATGATGAAACCATTTCAGAGATGTATGGCAGACTGACCTTGTTGACAAATAGTTTAAAGAATCTAGGAAAAACCTATACTGAACAACAACTTGTTAGAAAAATTCTTAGATTCTCAACCCCTATATGGCCACTGTAGTGGAAGAGTCAAGAAATTTGTCAGCTACAACTGTCGATGAGCTAATTGGTTTTTTGATGACCTATGAGTTGGCCTTGAAAAGAACAGAAGAAGATGTCAAGAAAAAGAAGCCACTCGCTCTCAAGGCAAGTCCAAGCATCAATGAAGCAACTGACGAAAGTGAGTCATCCACTTCAGAAAATGACTCAGGTGAGTTTGCTCTTATCACAAGGTAGTTCAGAAAATTTCTGAGAAAGGAAGGTAAGGGATTTCTGAAAAAGAAACCACAAGTGAATAATCATTCAAAGCCTAAACAATATTTGAATGAAAGATCTCACAGGGTTGTATGCTACAACTTTAGAAAACCACGGCATGTTAAGTCAGAATGTCCTGAGCCTCTGAAGAAGACTCAATCCAAATGGACGAAGAGTAAGCAAAAGGCTATGGTTGGAACTTAGAGCGAAGAGGAAGATGATGATGAAGAAGAAAGCTCAGAAGTTGATGAAACAAACACCATAATCTGTCTGATGGCTAGAGGAGAAGAAGAAGATGAAGAAGAGGTAGTATCTCCATTTAATGATTTTTCATTCAGTGACTGAGAGCATATTTATTTTGAATTACTTGTTCATTACGATGAAATAAAGAAGGAAAACAAAGTGCTCAAAAGAAAATTGAATCATATTGTTCATGATACTTGAATGGAAGAGAAAGAAAAAGAGCTTGTCCAAGAAATTTCTGTGCTAAAAGGAAATGTTACTGAATTGAAAGTTAAGGAGATTGAGTATGTCAAAGAAATGAAACTGGTTGCTAAAAAATATGATGCCATCAAAAGTGTAAATACTGAAATGAAAAAAGAAATTTAAAATCTTCAGAAAGAAGTAACCAAGAGACAAGAAGCTCTGGAAAGGTTTATGAGTGGAAAAAGTAATCTAGAAGCCTTGTTGGGAACAAAAGTGAACTTCAACAAAGAAGGTTTGGGCTTCAATCCCTTAAAGAAAAAAGAAATAGGGTTGAAGACAATAACTTTCATTTCGTCAACAAACTCAGAAGTCTCCTCATCCAGAAATCAACTCAATGGGATAAAAATTTAGAGAAATGATAAAAGAAAGCATGTTAAAAATTCTGAAATTGGAAAATTTAATGAAAAGGGCAAGGTAAGTGCTGGATTCAGATCAACAAAAATGTCTCAATGGAATAAATCTTGGCAACCACATGACTGGGTAGGTCGACACACTACATATGTAGCAACCCAGAAAAATTCGGTATTTAAAATTTTGAAATAATATATTTCTATAAAAACGGAATAATAGAAACATACATACCATTATCGTATCTGCAAGAATACATCATAAAATTCTGTAAAAATTATAAATGAACCCCAAATATTATCCCTAAGTGTTCACGAAGAAATTCGTGCAACGAAAAATCCGATTGGCTAAGTGTACGTCACAATGTGACTAATTATCCAAATTAGGGAACTAAGTCGGAAAACTATTAACACGGAAATATAACGGGCCCATAAATCAAACGAACATGTCGGAGAGACCTCCAATATCATTAAATGATTACCCATTATCGGAATTGGACCAATGGACCTCTCATAGTCCATAAATAAAATCAAGTAAGAAAAATATAATAAAATCTGTAACTTTATTATTCCTTAATCAAAAAAGTGAAATCCTATAAGATAAATTCCAATGAATAATGGGTTGTGTTAAATGGACCCTCTAGAAATTATTGGGCCAAAATAGAGATTTTTAAAAGAGGAATAATAAGAAAATATTCTAAATTCGTAACTAAAATGTTACCTAAATAGAAAAGGGGTCATTAAATAAGTAAAATAGCTAATTTGAATTGTAATTGGATTCCTAAATCTACCCTAATGGGTTGGGCACAGATTTAACTCCCATCCTAACCCAAATAGGAAGTGGAAAGCATAGAAGGTGGAATTAAATAAGAAATCTCGGAATTAAATAGGAGTTAAGAGTCCAATTAGGAAATAGAAACCCAACAAGCATAAATACTCTCCAATCTCTCCATGGTCGGCCTTAACATGTTGTTGGGGCTTGCTGGACCTGGAGGAGAGGCTAAGG
Organism: Colocasia esculenta; assembly: GCA_014218235.1. Classification (NCBI taxonomy): domain Eukaryota; kingdom Viridiplantae; phylum Streptophyta; class Magnoliopsida; order Alismatales; family Araceae; genus Colocasia; species Colocasia esculenta. The sequence continues at coordinate 62,034,524 of CM024762.1, forward strand.
AGGAGGAGAATTCATCTGGAGAGGGCTTCATCAAGCTTCATCCCGAGTTCTTCAAGTTGTAGCCCTAGAAGAGGAAATCAAGTCAAGGTATGCATTCTCACAAGCTAAAATCATAAGATTTCGTCTGTAGATTGTTCCATGCATCAGGAACAAAACCCTTAAGTTTCATAATTTTCCATCGAGCCAATATTTTCTTATTGAATATTGAAGTCCTGCAACACTCTTGACCCTGAACTTTCATATTTAATTCATATTTTATTGAATACATGATCCCATGCTCTCAAATTTTTATTGGAGATACTGATGCATGTTAGGCCTCTTTTGCACCTAAAAGCCCTAATTTTTATCCACCGTACTTCGTGAATTAATTCTCTCATCTGAACTGCTTACTATGTCTTGTACTCCCTGTTTGATTTGAATAAAGCATGTCGAAACTCTATCTATTTTCAAATTCCTATTTACTGTAGGTACTCACATATGTCTAGATAAATTTACAACTTATTTCATGATTTATCATTGACTATACAATTAGTTATGAATTTTCAAAGCACCCTGTGTCAAAACATGTTAAGTTAGCACGCAATCCCATGCTAGTCCCTTTTCCCGCTCGAACTCAAGTGAAGTACCTGAGAACCCAACGGCCCAATAGGCCACATTCTCAAGGCCATCGCGACACAGGTGCCTGTCGTGATCTGATAGCGATAGGGAACCCTGTCACGTTCTAGCCGCCTGACCAAACGACCCGTCGCGATCTTCATAAGACTCTGTCGCGATCTGCCTGCCTGTTCAGACATGCCCATCGTGATCCTTACAAGCCCCTGTCGCATTCACAACTGATCCAGTCGCGACCCTTACAAGGGTGTGTCGCGATCTCAGTTTTTTTGCTTAAAAACCCACCTTTTTGTAAGATCTATTGTTATACAGTTTCCCCATGTCTTATTAACTGTCATGTACACAGAAAAACAAAGTTGTAATTTTTGAATATATTTTAATTAACTCAAGTTAATCACATGATCTATCTTGCCCATGATTTTTTCTTACACTTGCACTCACTTTGAACCATCCTATATGGCTTAACTTGGCATGAAAATTGTCACATGTACATCTAGCAAAGTTATTTCCAATATATTTATTAATTGTCCTATTTTAAATGAACCTGTCTATATTTAATCGCGATGTTTTGGGAACATCGTTACTGATGCTCCACTGTTCTAGAATTCCTCTAGAACGTCGGGCACTTGTTTCTATATACACACTCTCTCTTGACTTGGACGAACTCTCCATCGAATATTCCTTCTGCCGGACTAGTGAATCCTTGTTCAAGGCCTCCGTAAGTCTCTTTTGTCTATGGATTCCCACATGGTCGACGAGCTGGTTGTACCCTAACACCTATGATAGACTCTAGGGATCAGCAAGATCCGTACGGCCTTAGATTGTTTTCTCTCTTATCTTAAATTACGTTGGACCTCTGGACCTGTGCATAACGAGGCCAGCGGAAGGGTTGTGTATTCCATCTGACTGTTGACACCAGACGCGTGTGTTGTGCAACTGTTACTATCCCTCGTTACTCGACGTTTCTTGTGCAATGTCCACTAACCCTCATCTATACTCTACTCGCTCGTTTATTCATGTTCACTCTACTATCTCGTCTATCTCATCTATTCATCTAGTACTCTCTTGGTACCCTTTGAGATGTTGTGGCTTCTACTGTTTTGCACTGTTCATGACTGTCTAGCGCTAACATGGGTCTTGTGACTCTACTGACTTGAATGCATATTATTCAGGGCACGAAGAGTGTCCGAGGGGCTCTAATCTTGTCCTGGGGGCAGAGAGCCACCGGAAAGTACCTGCAGGGGCTATTGACGGTGTTTTGCATTGCATCGGTTCTGATTGACTATTCTGAATTAGCTAGACATCTGACTGTTACACTCTTACTATTGGTCTGTTAATTCAGATGTACTACACTGTTACTGTACTGCCACTGACTATTATTAAACTGTTATTGAGCGACTACTATCGTACTATCTACTTGCTCTACTTGATACTCGCTCTCTTGAGTTATTGCGTGCTATCGCAACTTGATCAAATTCAAAGTGTTATACTCTCTCGTTGTCTATTGACGACAAAAGTGCTATATTCTCTCTCGGCTATCTACGGATAACCAAAGTGCCATTAATATTTTGATTGACGAAACTTAATCAAAAGTGCTATACTATTTCGATTGATGAGAATCAATCAAAGTGCAATTTACTCTTTACATGATCAACTACTATCTCTCTTCTTGCTATACATGTCGCTTGCTATCTCTTGACAATGACATTACTTGCTATTGTGTGACTTGATTTTTATCATCGTGCTATACTTGATTCATCTGCTATTTGAACCATGTTACTTGTGCTATTACTTTCTCGACTTTACATGACTCTCTCTATCATTAGTTACTCTGCCATTTAATGCGTTAATTACTTAAAGCCTGCTTGACTATTGAGATTTAAGTCCTACTGGCGTTATCGATCACCCTTCGTTATTTGTTATTTGTGTCTCAGGTAAGTCAGACCATGACGTTATACGTACCAATGGGACGGGACCAGAGTGATGAGTGACCTGGAGTCAAATGACGAAATTACCCTAGCACGATTGGAGTCTAGTAGTTATTGCTTTAGATTTCTTTTCAATGTAATGATGTCATTGAGCCCTATGTATTGGCTCTGAATTAGTGGTTGTAATGGTCTTAGTGATTTTATAATGAAATCAAGAGTTTATTTTAATTATTGTTCATTAGACGCTCTGATGTTTGCAAATGCATGCACAATTTACATTACCATACTCGTTGTTCGCATTTCCCTTCGATTTATTCCGCTGCTAAATTGGACGGGCGTGACAGTTGTTATCAGAGCCTAGGATGTTCTTATTAGGATATTTTAAGTCTAAGGATGTTCTAGGTGAACTGCCATGACCATGTCTATGTCAACCACCATACCTATGTGAGAGATTGGGTAAAGCTTGGGGTTATGACTAGGAGCTTAACTATATGTATAAGCACCCTAAGTTAAAGAAGGAAATTAACAAGTATTATTGCTTGCAGGAACTAGAGGATATGGCTGGCGAGCATGCACAAATGCACGAATTACAACAGACCGTACATGGGTTAACTCAAGCCCTTAACAACGTGATTCAAGTAGGAGCAAGAAATGGGGCAGGAGACTTATATGGAAACTTTCAACGAATAAATCCCCCTAGGTTTAATGGAAATCCAGATCCCGATGAAGCTGAAAATTGGGTGAAGGCGATGGAACAAATCTTTAGAGTTATGCAATTTTCAGAGCAGGAGAAAGTCCTTCTGACAACCTTCCAGTTGGACCGCGATGCTAGAGCTTGGTGGGAAGTTGCCTGTCGACAATTACCCAACATCAACATAGAGTGAGATAAATTTTTAGAACTCTTCAACACCAAATATTTTTCCCAGAGGATTCGTGAGAAGAACGCAAATGAATTCGCCAATTTGAAACAACGAATGATGCCTGTAGCAGAATATGAAGCGCAATTTGAAAGACTAGCACAGTACGCACCACATTTGGTGAGTACCGAGAAGATGAAGGCAAAGAGATTTTTAGAAGGGTTGAGACCTGTGTTCTGGGAAAAGTTGGCTCCACTAGATATTGAAGTATATCCGGTCATGGTATTGAGAGCTCAATTAGTAGAGGACACCATGGAACTTCTTGAAAAGATCCATAAGAAGAAGGTGTTGAAAAGGGAACATGCTACTCATTCCAATGATAATAAAGGAAGAAATACAGTAGATAGCAAAAGAATGAAAGGGGAAGTGAAGCAGAAGAAAGTTTGTGAATTTTGTGAAAAGCCAGGGCATCAGGTTGATAACTATTGGAAGAAATTGGGCAGATGCTTGCGATGTGGAAGTCAACAGCATTGAGTCATCAATTGTCCAATAAAGATGAACCAAACTCCACGTCAAGGATGATTACAAGCCTTGTGGATATAAATCATGCCAAGGAGAGTGGACAAGGTACCATCACTAAACCCTTAGTTTGTTTTCATAATATTTTTACGATAGCAAAGCCCTAAGTGGGGGAGATGATGGATTGAAATATTTAGAATAAATTGGTAGTTGTATCATATCATATGAATTTTGGGACCAAAATCTTTATATGTGGGGGAGGATGTAGCAACCCGAAAAAATTCGGTATTTAAAAATTTGAAATAATAAATTTCTATAAAAACATAATAATAGAAACATACATACCATTATCGTATGTGCAAGAATACATCGGGCAATTCCGTAAAAATTATAAATCAACCCCAAATATTATCCCTAAGTGTTCCATGAAGAAAATCACGCAACGAAAAATCCGATTGGCTAAGTGTATGTCACAATGTGACTAATTATCCAAATTAGGGATCAAAGTCGGAAAACTATTAACGCGGAAATATAACGGGCCAATAAATCAAACGAACATGTCAGAGAGACCTCCAATATCATTAAATGATTACCCATTATCGGAATTGGACCAATGGACCTCTCATAGTCCATAAATAAAATCAAGTAAGAAAATTATAATAAAATCCGTAACTCTATTATTCCCTAATCAAAAAAGAGAAATCCCAGAAGATAAATTCCAATGAGTAATGGGTTGTGTTAAATGGACCCTCTAGAAATTATTGGGCAAAATAGGGATTTTTAAAAGAGGAATAATAGGAAAATATCCTAAATTCGTAACTAAAATGTTACCTAAATAGAAAAAGGGTTATTAAATAAGTAAAATAGCTAATTTGAGTTGTAATTGGATACCTAAACCTACCCTAATTGGTTGGCCATGGATTTAACTCCCATCCTAACCCAAATAGGAAGTGGAAAGCATAGAAGGTGGAATTAAATAAGATATCTCGGAATTAAATACGAGTTAGAGTTCTATTAGGAAATAGAAACCCAACAAGCATAAATACTCTCCAATCTCTCCATGGCCGGCCCTAATATGTTGCTGGGGCTTGCTGAACCTAGAGGAGAGGCCAAGGAGGAGGAGAATTCGTGGGCAGAGGGCTTCATCAAGCTTCATCCCGAGTTCTTCAAGTTCTAGACCTAGAAGAGGAAATCAAGTCAAGGTATGCATTCTCACAAGCTAAAATCATAAGATTTCGTCTGTAGATTGTTCCATGCATGAGGAACGAAGCCCTCAAGTTTCATAATTTTCCAAGGAGCCAATATTTTCTTATTGAATTTTGAAGTCCTGCAACTCTCTTGACCCCGAGCCTTCATGTTTAATTCATATCTTCTAGAATACTAGATCCCATGCTCTCAAATTTTTATTGGAGATATTGATGCATGTTAGGCATCTTTTGCCCCTAAAAGCCCTAATTTTTATCCACCGTACTTCATGAATTAATTCTCTCATCTCAACTGCTCACTATGTCTTGTACTCCCTGTTTGATTTGAATAAAGCATGTCAAAACTGTATCTATTTTCAAATTCCTATTTACTGTAGGTACTCATGTATGTCTAGATCAATTTGCAACTTGTTTCATTATTTATCATCGACTATACAATTAGTTATGAATTTTCAAAGCACCCTGTGTCAAAACATGTTAAGTTGGCACGTAATCCCATGCCAGTCCCTTTTCCCACTCGAACTCAGGTGAAGTACCTGAGAACGCGACAGCCCGATAGGCTGCGTTCTCAGGGCCGTTGCGACACAGGTACCTGTCGTGATCTGATCGCGACAGGGAACCATGTCGCGTTCTTGGCGCCTGACTGAACGACCCGTCGTGATCTTCATAAGACTCTATCGCAATCTGCCTGCCTATTCAAACATGCCCGTCGCAATCCTTACAAGCCCCCGTCGCGTTCACACCTGATCCCGTCGCGACCCTTACAAGGGTGCATCGCGATCTCAGTTTTTTTGCATAAAAACCCACCTTTTTGTAAGATCTATTGTTATACAGTTTCCCCATGTCTTATTAATTGTCATGTACACAGAAAAACAAAGTTGTAATTATTGAATATATTTTAATTAACTCAAGTTAATCACATGATCTATCTTGCCCATGATTTTCTCTTATACATGCACTCACTTTGAACCATCCTATATGGCTTAACTTGGCATGAAAATTGTCACATGTACATCTAGCAAATTTATTTCCAATATATTTATTAATTGTCCTATTTTAAATGAACCTGTCTATGTTTACTCGTGATGTTTTGGGAACATCATTACCGATGCTCCACTGTTCTAGAATTCCTCTAGAACGTCAGACACTTGTTTCTATATACACACTCTCTCTTGACTTGGACAAACTCTCCGTCGAATATTCCTTCTGCCGGACTAGTGAATCCTTGTTTAAAGCCTCCGTAAGTCTCTTTTGTCTATGGATTCCCACATGGTCGAGGAGCTGGTTGTACCCTAACACCTATGATACACTCTAGGGATCAGCAAGATCCGTACGGCCTTTGATTGTTCTCTCTCTTATCTGGAATCACACTGGACCTCCGGACCTGTGCATAACGAGGCTAGCGGAAGGGTTGTGTATTCCACCTGACTACCGACACTAGACGCATGTGTTGTGCAACTGTTACTATCCCTTGTTACTCGACGTTTCTTATGCAACGTCCATTAACCCTCATCTACACTCTACTCGCTCGTCTATTCATGTTCACTCTACTATCTCGTCTATCTCATCTATTCATCTAGTACTCGATTGGTACCCTTTGAGCTATTGTGGCTTCTACTGTTTTGTACTGTTCATGACTGTCTAGCACTAACATGGGTCTTGTGACTCTACTGACTTGAATGCATATTGTTCAGGGCACGGAGAGTGTCCGAGGGGCTCCAATCTAGTCCTGGGGGCAGAGACCCACCCGAAAATACCTGCAGGGGCTATAGACGGTGTTCTGCATTGCACCGGTTCTGACTGACTGTTCTGAATTAGCTAGACATCTGACTGTTACATTGTTACTGTTGGTCTGTTAATTCAGATGTACTGCACTGTTATTGTACTGCCACTAACTATTACTGAACTGTTATTGAGCGACTACTGTCGTACTCTCTACTTGCTCTACTTGCGTTATTGCGTGCTATCGTTACTTGATCGCATTCAAAGTGCTATACTCTCTCGTTGTCTATTGACGAAAAAAGTGCTATATTCTCTCTCGGCTATCTACGGATAACCAAAGTGCCATTAATATGTCGATTGACAAAAGTTAATCAAAAGTGCTCTACTATTTCGATTGATGAGAATCAATCAAAGTGCAATTTACTCTTTACATAATCAACTACTATCTCTCTTCTTGCTATACATGTCGCTTGCTATCTCTTGACAATGACATTACTTGCTATTGCGTGACTTGATTTTTATCATCGTGCTATACTTGATTCATCTTCTATTTGAACCATGTTGCTTGTGCTATTACTTTCCCGACTTTACATGACTCTCTCTATCATTAGTTACTCTGTCATTTAATGCGTTAATTACTTAAAGCCTGCTTGACTATTGAGATTTAAGTCCTACTGGGCGTTATCGATCACCATTCATTATTTGTTATTTGTGTCTCAGGTAAGTCAGACCATGACGTTATACGTACCAATGGGACAGGACCAGAGTGATGAGTGACCTGGAGTCAAATGACGAAGTTACCCTAGCACGATTAGAGTCTAGTAGTTATTGCGCTAGATTTCTTTTCAATGTAATGATGTCATTGAGCCCTATGTATTGGCTCCGAAATAGTGGTTGTAATGGTCTTTGTGATTTTATAATGAAATCAAGAGTTTATTTCAATTATTGATCATTAGACGCTCTGATGTTTGCAAATGTATGCGCAATTTACGTTACCATACTCGTTGCTCACGTTTTCCTCCGATTTATTCCGCTGCTAAATTGGAAGGGCATGACAGCATATGGCACGTCGACACCCTCATTGACCAGACCACAGAAAATGCCTAGATGGACTCAAACAGGTCAACACTATCCCTACAGAGTGTCGACACACTCTTACATTTTTGTTAGATCTAGTCTTTCAAGATATCCGAAAAGGTCTAGTTATCATAATTATTCATGGTTCCCTCAAAAGAACACTGGAGGCAAATCTGAAGGCAATTTCATGAATATGAAAAGGAACAGCGATCCATAAATTCTTGGAAACAACAAGAAGAATCAAAGACAAAATTAAACCAAAAATACCATTCAACCCACAATAAAAAGGAAAGCATGGATTCCAAAAATTCTGTTATCTTATGTTCTTGAATTGGGTGATTTGAAGGGACCCAAATGTAATTAGGTTCCAAAGATTTTTCTTTGAATGTGTTACAGGTATGTCTTACAGCCAAAAACAACAAGTGGTATCTTGACAGTGGCTGTTCAAGACATATGACAGGGGACAAAGACAAAATTTTGCTTACTGTCTGAAAAGAAAGCTGGACATGTGACTTTTGGAGGAAACAATAAAGGTAAAATTGTTGGTTCAGGAAAAGTGGGTAAAAGTCCTTCAAACTCAATTGATGATGTACTCCTGGTGGAAGGGTTGGAATACAACCTATTAAGTATAAGTCAACTCTCTAACAAGGGTCACAAGGTAATTTTTTATTCTCTTGGATATATAATTTTTGAGCTAAATTTAGACTGTATAAAATTCTCTAGTAAAAGAATCAATAATGTTTACATGGTTGACTTGGATGAACCTGAAAATAACAATTTTTGTCTTGTTGCTAATAAAAATGATCTTGCATGTTTGTGGCATCGTAGGCTAGGACATGCTAGCTACAATGTGCTACATAAACTAGTTAAATTCAACATGGTAAAAGGTCTGCCAGAAATTTCCTTCAAGCAAAATTTTAAAATCTATGAAGCTTATACTCAAGGTAAGCAAACAAGAAAATCTTTCAAAAGTAAATCTGATAGTCAATCCTCTAAACCTTTCAAACTTCTTCACATGGATCTGTTTGGACCTACAAGGACAAACAGTGTCATGCCCCGCCAATTTAACAACGGAATAAATCGAGGAGGCATGAACAACGTATATGGTAACGTAAATTGCGCATTCAATCGCAAACATCAGAGCATCTAATGAACAATAATTATAATAAACTCTTCATTTTATTGATAATTCATCTAAACTATTACAACCACTAATTCAGAGCCAAAACATAGGGCTCATTGACTTCATTACATTTGGAATGGATAATTAAGCAAATATCTAACTAAACTCTAAGGTACTATGGACACTACATCACTATGACTCCTGGTCACTCATCACTCCAGTCCATTCTCGTTGGTGAGTGTAGAGTCGTCATCTGACTTACCTGAAAACACATACAACAATAGCGCAGGGTAAGCGATAACGCTCAGTAAGACTTAATATCTCATGTAAATAGGCATGCTTTAAGTGATTAATGTCTTGTACAGTTGGTTAACTAGAGAGAATGATCAAGTATAGTCAAGAGAGTAATAGCACACGATAGTAAGTGAACGATAATACATTCCACAAGAATATTGCAAAACTAGGATGATAAAGGATTGGCCATATAACGAGATAGCGTGTAACAAGATAGCGTGTATGGTTGCACAATAGTGCACTAGTCATCATTGTTAAGCAATAGCAAGTAACATGTAGTGCAAGAAGATAGAAGGTAGTTGAACCATAGCAGTGCACGGCAATAGTCGCTCTATAACAGGATAGTAGCCATTTAGTAACAGTCAGTGATAGCACAGTAATAGTGCAGTACGTCTGAACTAATCAGACTAACAGTAACAGTATAACAGTCAGATGTCTAGCCAATTTAAAACAGTCAGTCAGAACTGGTGCATTGCAGACACCGTCATTAGCCCCTGCGGGTATTTTCGGGTGGCTCTCTGCCCCTAGGACTAGATTGGAGCCCCTCAGACACTCTCCATGCCCTCAACAGTATGCATTAAAGTCAGGTAGAGTCACATGACCCATATTATAGCGCTAGACGGTCAAGTATAGTACAAGGAATAGGAGCCACAACAGCTTAAGAGTCTCAAGAGAGTACTAGATGAATAGACGAGATAGTAGAGCGAAAGTGAATAGTTGAGAGTTCAAGGGTAGTAGATAAGATAGGGGTATAATCATAAAAAAACATTAAACCGACGATAGTCATAGTTGCAAGGCACTAGGTCGGGTGCCGGCAGTCAGGTAGAAGTCACAACCACCCACTAGCCGTGCTATGAACCCTGGCTAGATGATTCGGCGTGATCCCAAGATAAGAGAGAATTCACTAAGGCCGTTTGGATCATACTGATCCCTAAAGGTGTATCGGGTTTTAGAGGTACAACTCGCTCGTCGGCAATGGACGTGCGCCAAAGCCAAGAAGACTTACGGAGGCCTTGACAAAAAGTCCCTGGCCCAGTCGAGAGTATTCCCGATGGAGAGGTGGTCCAAGCCAAGAGAGAGTGTGTAACGAAACATTATCCATCTTACCTCGAGTGCTCGAAGACAGAGGGACACGATAACGGTGTACAAAGCACGTGAATAAAACGAAGACAAGTGTCATTTAACAAAATGGGAAATTTAGTAATTAATTTCACTTAATTACCAGATACATTATTAAGAAATTTAATAGGGTCAAATGGCAAACATTAATGTTAAGTGTGTGCAAGTGTAAAGAAATCAAGAGAGCATAATGGATTGTGCACATAGCTTTTAAATTAATTAATTCATATAGACATTACTCATTATTGACTAACAAGTCATTACAGTTCATGACAGTATTTAATTAGGGTTAAAACAGGGTTTAAATGGTAACAATAGTAGGGTTATATAGGCAATTACAAGTTCTAGGTGCAACACTGATGTCGCGATGTGTATGGCCGTCACGTTCAGGTCACGACGTGTATGGTCGTCACATTCAGGTCGCGACGTGTATGGCCGTCGCGTTCTGCTGGACTGGCCACTAGGGTCAACCTGGCCAGGTCGCGACATGTCGACCCATCGCGCTCACAACGCGATGGACCCCTGTGTTTCAACCCCCTCTGAGATCGCGACGGGTCGGGCCGTCACGACTCCAGAAGGTGGCCCGAGCCCAGAAAAAAATTCTGGCCCTTTCTAGGTTGAGACTCTCCTTCCATGCATGATATAGGGCTACTCTAAAATCCATATAAAATTGTAGAAAGCCCCAAAAATCATGAAACTAGTTTTAAATGAAAGTAGACTCATAGATCTATCAACAGGCATGTGTAATTAAGAAATGAACAATGTTTGTGCATGTTTTAACAAGGTTACATTTTAGTGACCTAAACATGTGCAGTCATGGAAGAATGATTTAATTAGCAATGAATACATGATGAAAATTAGGGAAAATAGGGGCGTTTGAAAGCTGACAGGATGTAGTATTTATGAGAATTTTTGCACGACATGGGATTAAGTACATGCATGGATTGAAACCAATCATGAAAGTGCAGGTGCATGGTATGGACAGAACTTAGAACATTTAATACTCCTTCATGGATCAATGAAAAATAGGGCAATCATGGGGCTTTGCAAGAGGATCATGTGGGCTACATAGGGTTAAAATTTCACGATTTGTGCTTGAGAGATTGCCTACCTTTTCTCGTGTTAAGAAAATCCTAAGGTTTTGATGAAGAACGAGATGAAATCCCTCCTTTCCAAGCTCCTCCTTGCTCCTTCATTCTTCAGCCTTTCCCCTCATCCTCTAATGCTCCAGCAATGATCTATGGATGGTTAGGGACGAGTTGGGGGTGTTTTGATGGGTTTAAGAGTCCTTATTTTCTAAAACTCTTCCTTTCCTTTAAAACTCCGAATTTCCATATTTATCTCCCTCTTTCTCTCTTTTATCCACCTAATATGATAGATGAGAGGTCTAATTTCGTGGGTAATGGGTTAGGATGGGATGAGGACTCTTATTTAGGATAATTACATCTCATTTAGTCTTTATATTACCCTTTTCTATTTATTACTATTTTTAGGTGCGAATTTAGCTTAATTACTTTCCATCCCAAGATGGACTCTTCATATTTGGGCCCAACAATTCATGTTAGGTCCATTAGTAAAACCCATTACTAATTTAGCTTAATGGGTATTGATTTAATTCTATTTATTCACCTTTTATTCTTATTTAAATATATTTATCACACTTATTCAATTAATTTCTTATTTCAATTCAATTTAATATTATTTATGCCAATATTTCTAACCTTCATCATTTGGGCTCTTACTCTTGGCCCAATAACTTATGTATGGCTTAATTTTACAACCCATATACATACTTTACTTAATGGATTTATCTTTTATTAGAGAATTTATTCATGGGTCAACATTGTCCCTTGGTCCAGTTATCATAATGGGCTATCAATCCATATTATTTAAAGTCTTCTCACATGTTTATTTTAATTTATAATCCACTTTGGCTCATAAAATAATGGGTTCCCCCACTTATTCCTTGGTTACACTAATAAGTCACATAAATTCACAAACACGGTCTAAATGATTTTTCTATGTCCAAATTTCTTAAAGGGTCATTAGAAAACATTATTTAAAGTATAACTACTATTTTTACAAAAATTTTATATGGTTTTATATGCATGAAATAATGATGCGTACCTTTTTAACTAGTTTGCATTTATTAATTGATAAATTTTCAATTTATCTATAATTTTTAATTTACTGCATTTTTCGGGGTACTACAAACAGTTTCAATGGGAAAATGTTTGGATATGTACTTGCTGATGACTTTTCAAAATTTACTTGGGTATTCTTTCTTACTCACAAAAGCGATTCTTTCATGGAATTTCAAGAATTCTACCAGAAAATTCTTCAGGAAGGAAAATTCCTCTATTATGTCTGACCATGGTGGTGAATTTAAGAACACTGATTTTGAAAATCTTTGCAGGGAAGAAGGAATATCTCACAAACTTTCATCACCCAGAACTCATGAACAAAATGGAGTGGTAGAAAGGCGCAATCGAACATTAGTTAAAATGGCAAGAACTATGTTGATTGAGAGTGGTTTGCCTAGATAATTCTAGGCAGAAGCAATAAACACTTCTTATTACATCATAAATCATGCAATGGTAAGGCCTCTAAGCAAAAAGACACCTTATGAACTTCTGAAAGGTAAGAAACCATCCATTGCTCACTTCAAAGTGTTTGCAGCAAAATATTTTATTTTGAACAACAACAAAAATGATTTGGATAAATTTAAACCTAAGAGTGAGTTGGAAATTTTTCTTGGTTATTTAAATCATTCTAGAGCATATAGAGTTTACAATGTCAAAGATCAAACTGTTGAAGAATCTCTTCACATAACCTTTGATGAACTCCATGATGATGTGTGCAGGGAAAAGGATGATGGAGAATTCCTAGAAAAGGAAGATTCAAATGACCAGCAAGGAAAGGAATCAGCTACAAGCAAAAATTTAGGTGATGAAGATGGGCAAGAAACAGTAACTATCAATGAGAACAAAGATTAACTGAACATCAGAATGTTAAGGGATCACCCTTAAGACAGTATCATTGGTAATCTACTTGATCCACCCCGAACAAGATCTCATTTCAAACTTATTTCTGAATTAGATCAAGTGACTCTTGTTTCTCAAGCTGAACCCAAAAATGTTGAAGATGCTCTAAAAGATGTTTTTTTTTTGATAAATGCTATACAAGAAGAACTGATTAAATTTGAGAGAAATAAGATTTGGCATTTAGTTCGAAGACCTTCCTCACAAAGTGTCATTGGATTTAAATGGGTTTTCAGAAATAAAACTAGTGAAGAAGGTAAGATTATAAGAAATAAGGCTAGGCTAGTTGCAAAAGGTTATAATAAGCAATTTGGAATAAACTTCGAAGAATCTTTTGCTCTTGTAGCTAGGCTTGAAGCAATCAGAATTTTGCTCTCATTTGCATGTGCTCATTATATTAAACTATAGAAAATTGATGTAAAGAGTGCCTTCTTAAATGATTTAATAAAAGAGGAAGTTTTTGTTGAACAACCTCCTAGATTTGAATGTACAGATTTTCCTAACCATGTGTTCAAGCTTGACAAGGCTCTCTATGGCTTAAAGCAAGCTCCCAGGGCTTGGTATGACAGATTATGTTCGTTCCTTACAAGTAGAGGGTATTCCAGACGTAAAGTAGATCAAACCTTTTTCACTAAAGTGTAGAAAAGTGATATTTTGGTTATCAAATTTATGTTGATGACATTATATTTGGATCAACAAATTCTTCTTTGTGTAAGGAATTTGCTGATTTAATGACAAGTGAATTTGAAATGAGCTTAATGGAGAACTGAAATTTTTCCTTGGACTGCAAGTTGTTCAAACTAAGGAAGGAACTTTCATCAATCAGTCAAAGTACTTACAAGAATTGTTGAAGAAGTACAAAATGGAAAACACTAAAACCATGGCAACACCAATGAGCACAACATTTAGTTTGGATGCTGATCTAAAAGGTACTTGTTAGATCCAAAGACTTATAGAGGTATGATCGGATTCTTGCTTTATCTTATAGTATCTAGACCTGATATACAGTTCTCTATGTGCATTGTGCTAGATTTCAGGCTAGTCCTAGAGAATCCCACATGAGTGCTGTAAATTATTTTTTTCAGAAATCTAGCAGGGACTCATGAATTGGGATTATGGTATCCTACATCTAGTGAGTCTAAGTTGATATCTTATTCAGATGTGGATTAGGTTGGCTGTAAATTGGATAGAAAGAGTACTAGTGGTCATTGCCAATTTTTGGGATGATGTTTAGTCTCTTGGGCTTCCAAGAAACAACACTCGGTTGCTCTCTCCACTGCAGTAGCATAATACGTAGCTGCAAGTAGTTGTGGCACTCAAGTGTTATGGATTAAACACCAACTCCAAGACTACCAAGTAGATCTTTGATGTATCCCATAATGTGTGATAACACTAGTGCAATAAATTTGGCTAAAAATCTAATTCAGCACTTTACGACTAAGCACATAGATATTAGGCATCATTTTATAAGAGATGAGGTCAGCAAGAACTCTTTAGAGCTGCATTTCATTGAAACAACTAAGAAAATTGTTGATATTTTTACAAAACCTTTGTGTAATGAAAGATTTTCATCTCTATAAAGAGAACTTGGACTGTGCTTATTTGATTCATGACTGATTGTTTGGTAAATTGCTTGTAAATGCTTACTTGGATGATTTCTTGTCATATGACTTGATAATGCTTGTTAATTGATCACTTCACTTCAATGTTTGATGCACTTGGTAAGGGAGAGGTTGTTTCAAGAATTCATTTTCTGGAAAGAGTAGCTTCAGTGATTCAGAGTTAACAGAAAAGCTGGGAATATAGGATTCATAGTAACTGCTATCTGAGAAGAAAGATTCCTTCAGAAAGATTATGAATTGGATTGAATAAGGTTGACACTAATGGCAAGTGAGTCGACACTAATTACATTGATTCAAAATTCTCTTCAATCTTCCAACCATTGATCACTCTTCCTCATCTCACATAGATTGATTTTTTAAGGGGAAGTAATTTAACTATGAAGATTTTCATCTTTGGGCAAATCTTCAGGGGGAGTTAAATTCCTTATACTCTAATCTCCATTATCTCAAAGAGTAAAAGAAATGGTTTTTTATTTATAAACTACTATGTTTAACCTTTAAATTCACTGTAAACACTTAAAAGAGGTTAGATAATAGTTTCTAAAAACATTGTATCAAGTGAAAATTGCATCTTATTCATTTTTGAAATTCTTGTGTATTATGGTCTCTCTAGATAAATTCTAAGAATCATCTGAGTTGTATTGGTTTCAAACTTCTCCTGAGTTGTAAAAGGTTTCAAGAATATTCTTATAAAATTTTTGTTGTTGCAGAACAATGACTAGGCTCTGAGAAACTGTAAATCCTGATAAAATCGGTTGATTCTATTGTATGTCATGATGAGCTAGTTAATTCTGTTCAGGGTTGATAAAGTTTTTTGTGCTTACTGAGTAACTGAGAATTCTTGTGTCTAACGAACATGTATCCTCACATGAAAAGTCACACACAACCCTTGAGACAAGACGATTATCTCACTTGAGGAATCAGGAGCTCCGGCGTGTAAAAAGCATGAGCTCTTGCATGTAAAAGAAAGGGTAAATATGACTGTTCATCTTTTCATGAAAAAGCAATTGTCAGTTAAAATTGAAATCCAAATTACTGAAAAATCTCAAGATTGTTTTATTTCAATACATCTTGGTTTTTTTTTTATCTATCGAGGGTCACCTTTTTACATATGCTAAGTAAGTGTTAATAAGACCACAATTTCACTTGAAAGAATTTTTTTTTTCTCTGTTACTTATGCCTCTTAGTCTTTCAGTATCTTTTAACTGGATAAACAAAAGCTTATAACTTTCAAACCATTAATTTTACTAAGAGGAGTATAAAGTGAGGGAAGAGTAACTTCCTCAAAGTTTCCCAAATATTCATTTAATCATGTTAATTTGCTCCTATCCTCCTTCGTCTAAACAATTCACTGAATCCCTCTTACTTGAGTCTACACATGTTTTGTTAGTGTTGACACATCTTGATCATTACCTTCATTGGAACATGATATCCTTCACTATTCTGCATGTTCACTGTATCGCCTAGGGCAGGTTGACGCTTGACGCTCCTATTTCCCGAATAGTCTCAACTCATGTGACCATTCAAACTCTTTTGAATCCAACTGTTCTTCCTCTTCTATTGTCCACAAACCCTCATTTTGGGTCTAGAAACTTTCTCCTCCATCTCTCAAATTTCATCATGGCGCGCAAGATGTATGCACGTCGTGGTGGCAAGCAGAAGGACGCTGAACTGGATTCATTCGAACATCGTACCAAAGCCAAGAACGACCATGGGAAGAGTTCAGAATCACAGTAGAAGAAGCTTGTAGTTCCCTCTTTTTCCATACGACGATTCTCGCATCCAAGATTGGCTAAGAAGAAGACTTTCTCCAAGGGCAAAAAGAAGACTGAGTTCGTTTATCTGAGCAGTTCTGATGAGGTTGAAAGTGTGCAGGCATCTCATGCCATGGATTATGAAGACTCTAGAGTAGAAAACCCTAATGTTCAAGGTTCAAACCAGTCTTCTGATGATCAGGGCTCGAATGATCAAGAAGGTTAACCTTCTAAGGAATCCCGGGACAGCACTCCAGTTGGCACAAATGGTTCTGAAAATGAAATTTCTCAAGGGGATAAGAATGAAATTGGAGACTTGCCTGGGACAACAACAAGTAATGAGTCGAAATCACAGAGCATAAGCCAACCCTCAGAATCTAAAATTGGGTCAACATATACTGATTTTGGGACTAGCCAGGCCCAGGAGGCAGTTCCACTAACAACTGAAAATAAACAGATTATGAATCCGAGAACTGTGGATGTTCATGATGAAGGTATGCGTTCTGTTTTTCCAGAACTCTTAGATATGATTGAATTTTAGGGTTGGACAATTTTGCAAGTGAACACAGAATTTTTTATCCAATCTTGGTCCAAGACTTTTACAAGAATTTGGTTAGCAAGGAACACACCTTTGAGTCTACTATTAGAGGGATTCCCATAATTCTCACCACAGACTTTGTGAGTGAAGCTTTGGATATTCCTAATGAAGGTCATAATCCACATGATTACACTTTCTGTCTACATGAAGCATATTCCCTCGTGATAGGGTTAGAACATGATAAGAAAAATATTGTCAGACAAGGGTGTCCAACATCAATGCAAACAAATTCTCACCTCTGAATAGAGTGCTTCACCGCATTTGCACTACTATTTTGACACCTCAAGGAGGAGGGAGACATAAAGTCACAGGCCTTCAGAGATTTCTTCTCTACTGTTTGATCACTAGAGAAAAGGCAAACCTATTAACTATCTTTTTCCAAATTCTCCATGAATCCACAAGACCTGAGCTCAAAATAAGTCTACCATATGTAGCTCATTTGTCTAGCATTTTCTTGAAAGCAAAGATTCCCCTTGAGAACACAAAGTCAAGAGCAATCCCAAACTATAACATCTATTGTCTGGCTCACATAGTGAAGTTCATGAAGCTCAAACTGGAATGAGCCTAGTAGGTGAGAGGACCAACTTCCTCTCAAGTTAATGTGTTTGAAGAAGTTGTTGTGGAACAACCACCTCAAGAATAGAATGAAGGTCAGTCCTATGCTAAACAATAGGGAGATGAATTTGACAATCAAAGATTTCCGATGGCTGAGGATAATCCTTCACCCACAACATCTTTTGCTCCCAGATCCTTCTCTCCAATTCCAAGATTTGATGACCTAGGTGTGGATCCTCCTCATTTTTCTCTTGCTTTCTTTTCTTCTTCTTCTTCTTCCTCCTCCAAGCCTCTTCCTTCTTCCGACGATCTTTGGGTGTTCTTGGCGTGGAGGTGACGCCCTCTTCCTATAGGTGGCATCCGTGTCATGCTTGGAGAGAGGAGGTGGCGGCCATTCCTACATGAAGGCCCCAACGAGTTAGCTCTACCTCTTGAGGTTGGGACTCCTCTTCTCCTTCTAGTTCTACCATGCTCCCCTCCCTTTGAGATTCTCGTGTTCTCCATTGTGTTTGGGGTTTAGGGTGAGAGATCCATGCTTCGTTGTTTGGGAGGTTTTCCTTGAGTATATGATTTCTTGTTTAATGCTTCATATGTGGGGTTTGAGGGTGGTTTGCCTTATTGACATGCTTTCCTAGAGTCTCCCATGCTCCCTTCCCAAGAATGGATAGGTTTTGGGTGTTTTTGGGGTGATCCTTAGGAGGATTGTCCTGAGACCTTCTCTTTTTGGTGTTGCGAGTAGTCTAAGAACCGCGATGGTGTCGCGACGCATGCGCCGACTATAACAAGCTTTTGCTGTCTCGGTGGGCAGGAGCGTCATGACAGGATCGCGACCGCTTAGGGCATCGTGACCATGTCGCGATAGGCCTTGGTGTCGCGATAGTGTCAAGACAGCCTTGGGCGTCTTGATAGTGACAAACACAGGTGAATTTCATGCAGAGTCTATTTCTCGTCGAGTCTTCGCCTGTTCTTATTTTATTCTATACCTATGTCACCAGTGCTAGTTCCTATTATGGTCTTGCTCTAGTCTTTCTTCCGGTGCTCGGCATCTGAGGACTTGTCCCACGAGAGGTTGTTTCCGTTTACCTGGGACCCCATCCTCGTGCGCCTGTTGAGGGAGTCCTCTAGGTGACGGGTGTGCTTGAGTCAAGGACTCTGGAGCGAAGGGGAAAATGGTGGTTAGGACAATTGCAAAGCTCTCGTAGTTGGTCTGGGACGCCGAGGTCATTCAGAGTTCTTCTCGAAGCAAGCCAGCTAGTCCTTTTCTCACTACCTTGCCTTTTGTGGCCTCGAAACCACTTAGAGAGGCCAGGCATGGGACCTTAGTCTGACCAGACTACGACAGTTACTATTGTGGTTACTTTGTGTTCCTTGGCTCCACTCTAATGAGACATGGAGACCAGGACTTTGGTCAAGGGTATGACGTCAGTGGAAACTGCAGACTAGTTGACTAGTGGTAGTTGCTTCCGTTGCTAGTGTCGTTTGTCCAGGCCGGGTTCATCCTATCTGTGTTTACAGCCATGTGGTGGTCATGACGTGTAGGTTGTACAGAGTTTCAGACCACATTACCTTTCCCATACCGTTGCTAGTTGGTTAGCTTTCCTTACTCTCTTTCCTGTGCTAGAATAGAATATATACCTGTTGTTATTTACCTAACTTGTGTTTGTTTATCCTACCTGTTAGAGACAGTAAGTGATTGGTAGTCCCTACTGAGCTTCTTTTGTGAAGCTGATCCCTCCTTTTTCCAGGTGAGACTTCCTAGCAGCGGCCGAGTGCACGTCGAGCGGAGGAGGAGAGGCGATAGTCGTTATCCCCATAGTTAGCAGTGGGCCTCCCTTTTATGTTAGTTGTACTTCACCTCGGGGTATGCCCCTAAGGGCCCTGTTCTTTCCTTTGTTTACTTGTACTCATTGTGTGTTGGGACTGTACCTAGAGCGATATGCAGTACCCTCACTCTTTCCTTTTTTACTTCCACATGTGCTCCTAGTTCTGTGGTTGATGTTTATTTCCTTTACATATCCTATTAGACTTGTATTATAGCCCTTCCGGGTCATCGGATTCGTGGGCGGCGACTGCGAAAATCAGGTCCTCGGCTGGGGCCGAGGGTCGGGTTCTCGAGGTTGTTATAGTGGTGGATTGTCCGAGTGGTCCTGTTTGCCCTGTAATGGATAATACAACAATCCTTCAGGATGAAACAATCACTGGCGGCTCCAGTGGATGGCTCTCCCCCTTCATGATTTGAGGAAGAACAACGGGAATGATCTACCCTTGCCCTCTGAGTTGTCATCAGGTTGATCAGGATGTCGAGCTTCATGTTGATGTGGTTGTCAGTGACAGGGATTCCCTGAGGGGTATTTAGCTTTAGAGGTGGTGCGGATTGTGGAACGACACCCATTTGTCATCGTGCACCGCTAGCCATTGAGTGAGATGTCGATGACATCTCATTTGCTTGCCCACTATTCGTCAGAGCTTTTCTCTAATCTCTATTAAATCTCCTGCTATTACTCATGTGTGCATCTTAAAGGCTTCATGTCTTGTTTCCCATAGACGATGTCTGTAGCAACCTGGAATTTTCAAAAAATAAAAATTTAATAAAAATAAAAATAAAAGCAATTAGAATATTAAATAAAAGAGAATTAAATAAACTCATTAAATGAAAAGAAGTAATTGGCTTTGTTAAATGGACTCAATAGAAATTATTGGGTCATGTGTTGACTATTTCTAGCCACCATCATGCGCTGGGCCCATCATGGCCCAGCCCAATTAAGCAGGCAGACGTGGCCCTACCGTAAGGCGCCACGTCTTTTCAAGAACAACATCAAGGTCCTGAGTCCGGTCCCTCCATTCGGGTTCCAACGGGACCCAAGAGCCGCCTACGGGTACCTCATAGCCTGATCGGCCAAAGGCCCTTCCTTTCGAGCAGGGTCTGCTCGGCTTGTGCTGAAAACCCCTTCGGAATGGACATCACTTCCTTGCATCAGGCATCTAGCAGCAAGCCATGCCTCTGAGCACCAGGTGACGAGCAGCAGGCTCGACTACCGAGTAGCAGGTCTGGCTCACCGAGCAGGCTACCTGCTCGGTACCTTCCTCTCAGGAGAATCCGAGCGGGCCTTCATCCCCTCACGGCAGTTATAACGGATACACCACGCGCGCCCCACGATCAATTGGTGCATTAACTGCAGAGCGCCTCAAGGCGTAACTCCCCCGCTAAGGACGCCAACGGGCCCGTCCTTTGCGGCATTGATTAGGGATGTTCCGTCCCTCTCCTTCAGCACTTCTACCTATAAAAGGCACCGGTAAGCCTCCTGCAGAGGTACACAATCCAAGGCACAACTCTCTCACACAATACTGAACCTTCTACTTCCAAGCCTTTGAATACATCTCTAACTTAGGCATCAGATGGTTCTCCCCGGTTCTTCAACTGGGCCCCCCTGATTCTCTTCTGGTTTTGTAGGCGTTCGTCCGCTACCGACGTCCTCCTTCCCTTCTTCCAAGTGTAGGCCCGCTTGGCCGTGGCCCAAGCAGGAAATCACCTCCACACTTTTGGCGCCGTCTGTGGGAAGGAACAACAACCATGGCTCGCGGACGATCCTCGTACTAGAATATAGGGAGCTATATGACGAGGTCCCTCCAGTCGCAGGCGGACTCCCGTCAACATGCTCCCCCCGTCGTCGTCGCTGTAGCTCCTGCTGTCGCGACCGGGGGTGTCCCTGCGCCCGCCGCCGTCGTGCCTGCAACCGCCTTGGAGATGGCCGAACTCCGGGGACAGATGCAGCAGCTGACGGGCATCTGCTTGGGTCTCCAGGCCCAATTGGTCGGGCAGCTGGTCCCGGCAGCCTCCGTTCCATAGGAGCAGCACACTGATTCACCGCGGAGGTCGCGTCATGCTCCGTCTGATGAACGAGCACCAGAGCGTCGCGACCGTTCGCCCCGCCGTTCCGCGGCAGCCCCACGCCTGCCGCGCTCGGTCGTGGGAGCCAACTCCCACAAGTCTGGGCGTGCGGACTCGGCCCACTCCCAATAGGAGTTGGCCAGACGCTTGCACCGTGTCGTAGACCTGGAACGTCGTGTGGATGCGATGGTCCAGCGTGCTGAGGGAAAAGCTCCGGCTGAGGAGGGCCTGAACTTCCGCTCCCCATTCATTGTGGAGAACCTGGAGGCTCGGGTCTCTTCCAAGCTCCCTCTACCCACCATCGCGCTGTATGATGGTACCTCCGACCCCGCGGATCACGTCTATGGGTTTGAGTCGCATATGGTGTTCCATGGAGCATCTGATGCGGCCAAATGCCAGGCCTTTCCGGCCACCTTGAAGGAAACTGCTCGGGCTTGGTTCGAAGCCCTCCCTGCAGGTTCCATCTCTTCCTTCCATTAGTTGAAGAAGTCCTATAGGGACAACTTCCTGGGCGGAGGATCGCAACCGCGCACCGCGGCCTCCCTTCTTGCTGTTCGGCAATAGAAGGGAGAAGCACTCTGGGACTACTTCAAGAGGTTCCAGACTGAGGCACTCCGCATCCTGCACCTCGATGTCCCGTTAGCCACCAGTGCCCTCATCCAGGGTACTCGTGATGGCTTTCTGCAGAGGACACTGGGAGTGCAGCAGCCTTCCACTCTTGTCGAGCTCCTCTCCACTGCACAACGCCATGCGGCGTGTGAAGAGAGTCTGGCTGCTAGCCGAACGGAAAATGGAGAATTGTCGGACAAGAGGAGGCCTTCCGACAACAGTTCCGACCGCGATCGGAAGAAAGGACGGTGCAACGGCGACTCACCGCACCGACCACGCCCCTTCACCGACTACACACCGCTGACGGTGGCACCCGAACAGATCCTGGCAGAGATCAAGAACGAATCATATGTTCGCTGGCCACCGAGGATCCGCTCCGATCCCTGGCAGCGCAACCAGGAGAAGTATTGTTGCTTCCACCACGACCACGGCCACGATACCTCCGATTGCCGCCAGCTCAAGGATGAAATCGAGTCCCTCATTAAGCATGGCTACCTCGGACGGTTCGTGCGCCGGAATGAAGACCGCCCCAGACGCCGAGAGTGGACTCCCGAGTAGCCGATCAACAACGAGCCCAACGGGCAAGAAATCAATGTGATCGCAGGAGGATTCGGCGCAGGCAGAGAGAGCACTCAGAGCCGACGTGATTACGCAAGGCGAGTGCATGCCGTGGAAAGACCTCCGATACCTAGGCCGGCTCATTATCCCCCTACTCCCACGCACGCACGGTCTGAGGAGGCCATAACCTTGTCAGACGAAGACCTTGTAGGGGTTACCACCCCGCACACTGATGCATTGGTCATTTCGGCAACCATCAATCATTGTAATGTGCGCAGGATTCTGGTAGATAATGGAAGTGCCCCCGATATATTGGCTTACGATTGCTATCTCCTTATGGGCCTAATAGCCGAACAGCTCACCCCTATAGAATTGCCTCTGTTCGGCTTCTCGGGGGTGTCGGTTCAGCCTATGGGTAGAGTTCACGTTCCGATCACCCTCGGGACGGCTCCGAAGTGTGAGACCAAGGTGGTGGAATTCTTGGTCATCAGAAACATGCCCGGATACAATGCCATCCTTGATAGAGGTCTGATTGGATGGATCAAGGCGGTGCCTTCGTCCCTCCATCAGAAGATGAAGTTCCCCACCCCGGGTGGGGTCGGCGAGGTGCTCGGATGCCAGCGCGAGTCTCGACAGTGTTATGTCCTTTCTCTAAGGGACAAGCAGCCACTCGCGGCTCCAACACCTGTTCCTCCACCAGCCGACCAGCCTTCCACCAGCTGCGGAACTCCTGTCGAGGACTTGCTTCTGGTCCAAGTGGACAACGACCCCAAACATGTCCTATACATTGGCGCGTTACTAGCGGAAGCAGAACAATAGCGGTATAGAAGTTTCTTGCTGGCTAATCTAGACGTGTTCGCGTGGTCTGACGACGAGCTGTCAGGCATCCCTCCAGAGGTGATGGTGCATCGCCTCCACCTGGATCCACGGGTCCCACTAGTTCAACAAAGGAGGAAACCCGTCAACCAAGAATGACAGACCGTGATCCGAGATCACGTTGTCAAAAGCCGAGCAGTTAGGCTCCTCCGAGAAGACCAATACCCAAGATGGATCTCCAACGTAGTCCTCGTATGCATCCACTGGTAAATGGAGCATATGTGTGGATTACAAGGACCTGAACAAAGTGACGCCCAAGGATAACTTCCCGCTGCCGCGCATCGATCAGCTGGTAGATGCTACGTCCGGACACGAGCTCCTCAACTTCTTGGATGCCTACTCTGGGTATCACCAGATCAGTATGCATCCTCTGGATCAGGATGCAACCACGTTTGTCATAGACCTGGGGTTATACTGCTTCACCAGGATGCCCTTTGGTCTGAAACACGCGGGCGCAACTTACCAGAGACTGGTCAATAAGATGTTCGAGTAGCAAATTAGGCACAACATGGAGGTCTACGTCGACAACATGTTGGTCAAAACACTTCCGAGCACTGACCACATCTCTAACCTCGAGGAGACCTTTGCAACTTTGCGAAGGTACAACATGAAGCTTAGCCCACCAAGTGTGCGTTTGGAGTACGCTCAGGAATGTTCCTCGGCTTCCTCGTCTCAAATAGAGGAATAGAGGGCAACCCTGAGAAGATCCAAGCAATACTTGAAATGAGCAGTCCTAAAACGGTACGCGACGTCCAACGCTTGACTGGATGACTAGCCGCACTCAACCGGTTCATGTCCAGAGTAGCAGAGAGGAGCTTCAACTTCTTCAAATTGCTGCGAGGACCCAGAGGCTCTTCATAGCAAGGGGGGCATGTACGGTGGACTGAGGACTGCGAGGCCACCTTCGCGGAGTTGAAGGCCTATCTTGCAGCCCCACCTATTCTCTCGAAACCTGTGCTTGGGGAGCCCTTGTTTGTATACCTTTCAGTTACCAAGCACTCCATCAGCGCATTGTTGATCAGAGAAGAGAGAGCGGCCCAGCGTCCCGTTTACTACATCAGCAGGGTCCTTCAAGAAGCTGAAGGAAGGTACCCCCGAGCAAAGAAACTCGCCCTTGCTCTGGTCATGGCTGCCCGGAAACTCAGGCCCTACTTTCAGGCCCACTCAATAACGGTTCTCACCGACCAGCCGCTGAAGTCTATTCTACAGCGGCTGGAGGCTTCCGGCCGGCTCATTAAATGGGCCATCGAGCTAGGCAAATTCGACATCAGCTACAGTCCAAGGACGACCATCAAAGCGCAAGCATTGGCAGACTTCATCGTGGAATGTACTCTCCCTACCGAACAGGATCCTCCGCTGGCCGACGAGCCCCTATGGGAGCTCTACGTCGATGTATCCTCGTGTTTCACAGGGAGCGGAGCTGGCCTGGTCCTCACCTCTCTGGAGGGTTTAGAGTTCCAATATGACCTTCAGTTTCACTTTGTGGCCTCCAACAATGTGGCCGAATATGAAGCGCTGCTATCCGGAATCCGAATGGCGAGGCATCTTGGAGCCCTTCGACTTAGGTCCTTCAGTGACTCCCAATTGGTTGCCGGCCAGGTGAACGGACAATTCGAAGCAAGAGAGCCACACATGGCTCAATACCTTCAATAGGTCAAGAGCTGAGCAGAAGGCCTCCTCTACTTCGAAGTCATACACATTCCGCGTGAGCAAAATGCGTGTGTCGATGCACTTGCCAAGCTGGCGTCTTCAGGTGACATCGCCCCCTCTCGCTCTATATTCATTGAAGAACTCCCTGCACTGAGCACCGAAGTGGATGTAGCAGCCATTAGGTCCGACCCCCCAGTTTCGAACTGGACGGACCCTTTCCTGGCCTATCTACTTCGAGGAGAGCTTCCCCCTGAGCAAGGCGAAGCACAGAAGATTAGACTGCGTTCTCAGCGTTACACCCTCATTGAAGGCAAGCTTTACTGACGGTCCCTTTCAAGACCCCTCTTACGGTGTCTCAGCTCTGAGGAGGCCCTTTCGGCTATCGAAGAGGTTCACGAGGGATTGTGTGGAAGCCACTTGGGGGGCATAACGCTGGCACGTAGTATTATCTGAAAGGATTCTGGTGGCCCTCTCTGCAAAAGGACTGTATGTCTTTTGTCAGAAGGTGCCCGGAATGTCAGAAGTTCGGGCAGCTCATTAAGCAACTTGCCGAGCAACATCATACACTGTTTGAGCCTCGTCCTTTTGCTAGGTAGGGCATTGATATTCTGGGGCCCTTCCCAGAGGCCCAGGGTCGGAAGAAGTTTTGTTCGTGGCTATCGACTACTTCACCAAGTGGGTCGAAATAGATCCCGTTACCACAATCACCGAACAAGCCGCGTGGAAGTTCATCTAGAAGAACATCCTCTGCAGGTTTGGCATCCCAAGAGTGATTACCTCCGACAACGGGAAGCAGTTCGATAGCACCTTCTTCAAGTAGAAGTGCGCCAAACTTGGCATCTACAACCACTTCACCTCCGTGGCACATCATCAGGCAAACGGTCTGGTCGAAAACGCCAACCGTGCGTTGCTGCACGGGATTCGCATGAGAGTCGAAGCTGCTGGTAGTTCATGGATTGATGATCTCCCTAATGTGTTGTGGTGCCACCGAACAACTGCTCGGGTAGCCACTGGGGAGACCCCTTTCCATTTGGCCTACGGCACAGAGGCCGTCGTAACTTTGGAAGTAGCTCTCCCCACTCTCTGGACAACTCACTTCGACGAGGCCGCCAATAATCGCGCACTTAGGGAAAACTTAGACATGCTTGGCGAACATCAAAGTGACGCCAGCATCAGACTTGTTTTCTACCAACAACGACTTGCGCAGTATTATAACTCCCGAGTTTGGGAAAGGCATTTCTTCGAAGGGGACATTGTTCTTCACCGCTGCTCGGCATCAGATCCCCAAAGAGCAACCGACAAACTCGCCCCCAAATGGGAAGGACCTTATCAGGTCACCCAGGTCCTTGGAAAAGGCTCTTACAAGCTAACTACTCCTAGTGGCGGGGCCATACCCAAAACCTGGCATGTATCCAATTTGAAGGCTTACTATTTATGAAAGCCTTCTGTTCGGCATCCTACTTCTCTTCCTCCCATTCATTAGGTCAGCTTGAGCTGGTATCCGAGGCCATCCTTGTCCAAAGCTTTTCAGCTCGAAAGGATTAAAAGCGATACTACTTAGCATAAGTGTTCCGCACAAACACCCCAAGTTGGAACCTTTTGGCAGTTCCAAACGACCTGCGTGGTGACTGCGAACCCTTCTAAACGACCAACGAATTCCGATTCGGATAGAACAAGTATAAGGGAGTGAAGGTAGAAAAAGCGAAGCCATGACTAGGATCAAAAGGATTTGTACTCAGAACTTCTTACAAAAAGGCTCTACGGACCTGGTTTGCAAAAAAAAAAGAGAGGAACCTAAAAGCAGAAAGGGTAAGGAGCCCACTTAGAAGGACCGGCGCCATCGTCTGAAGGTGGCATCCACCCAGAGTAGAACTGCGTGAATTGTATCCCGTCTATACGAGCATCATTGGTTCAACGGCTGCACTCCTTCACGGCGGCTTCGAAGGCTTCTCGGGCGCGCTCAACCCAGGAAAGCTGTTTGCCATGCTCCTTCCCAGCCTTGAGGCCCACTTTGTAACAACGGGCCCCGTACTGCTCCAGGTCTTCTCAGAAACCCGGCCCGGCCTTGTACGCGGCAATGGCACGGATTTCAGCGTCAGCTAGCACCTTGCTGAAGGCCTCCTTCTCAGCCCGCGCAAGGGCTAAGTTGAGCTCGGAAGTCCGAAGGGCGGCCTTGAGGTCTTTCACCTCATCCTGCAACTCTTCCTCGCGGGCCTTGTGCTGTGTGGTCGTGCCCTCGCAGAAAGCAGTCTGTGCTTCCCACAGATGCTTTTGATTTTGGGCCCGGGCGGCTAAAGCCCTCAACACCTCCAGAGACTCAGAGACTCTGTCCATAAGAGCCGCCAAGTTGACGTCATCAACGGCACCATCTTCTGTGTGGCTTTCTGGACGGTAGCCATCGCCTGACATCTCCGGAGTATGCTCGGGCGTCAGATCTTGGCACCGCGCTACCTGCTCGAGGTAGGAGGTGAAAGGGCTTGGCGGAAGATCCCTTGGTGTGCTTTCCTTGAGGCGATCGAGCGTCGCCTCCAGAGCCATGGCCGAGGGATTCTCGGGAAGCTTTCTCCTCAGCACTTCACTAAGCGGCCTCTGGTCATCACCAGAGTCTTCGCCTGCTGTTCCACAGCATCGTCAATGCTACCAGTAGCTGCTCTCCCCCAACAACCAACCTCGTCAGTTGTGGTTGCTCCTTCAGCACCAGAGGGCACCCCGGCAGGTGCGTGTTCCCTACTTCCGCAGCCACTTTGGTGGGGGGCATGGGGGGCAGGACCATCCCCGCGACTGAAGCAACCTCCTCGGAGGCTCCCGTTGTGGGAACCACCTCTTCGCCTCTGGGTGCGGCGGATTGCGTCATATGAGCCGCCGTCTCTTCGGCTACTGGCACCGTATCAGTCCTTGGCACGGCGTCCTGGTCACGATGATGTCGCAAACAGCTCCTCCGGTGTTCGAGACCCCCGCAGGGGCCATTTCCTCAAAACGCCTCTCGACGAGCCCTTGGGGCGCTGACGCTCTCTCCTGCTCCCCATCTATGCTCTCCGACGCCGAGTTCAGTACAACAAGCCCAAGATCGGCCGCCATCTTGAGAGCAGCCCTGGGGCGAGGTAGGGGAAGGACCTGGGATGTCCCCTGCTCGGGCGTTTCTGTGGTCCTCCGCCTCTTCTGCTCCACCAGCGGCTCGGCGTCTTCTTCCTCCTCGTCCTCCTCGACCTCCGGAGCAGTCCGCAGTTGTGCAGCTTTCACCAGCCTCTATCTATTCTTGGCTTGACGCTGGATCCTCGCTACTTCTCCTTCAGCCTCATCCTCGGCCGACTGCTGCTCGGGCAAAGGACGAATTATCGCCCTCGTAGCCACCTTCGCCGTGGCCTTCTTCTACAAACGAATCTTCTCGGGCCCCTTTGCAGAGACCCGCAAACCCACAGCGCCCTACATTTCAGCAGGATGGCTCTTGGCGGCAGCAGGAGGATGCTCCTCACCTATTACTGCCACATATGGTGTGACGGTAATGTATTCGGTGTAGAGGGCCATATCCTCTGTATCCTTGCTGACCTCCAGCTCTTTAGCAGCTGCATAAGAAGAAAAGAGGTCAGTAAGGACGATTACCAAAAAGCAGAAGAAGGAAAGTGGGGCCAAAAAGTCACTTACTCCATCCTCGGCTGAGCTTGTGTTGGACCAGTTGGGCCTCCGTGATGTATTCCTCCACCTTCTCGACGAAGATGCTGCTGAGGCGCTCAGCAAGCGCCACCTCTTCCTTCCTCATGAGGGGGTAGATGTCTTTACGCGGATCCTTTACCCGTGTAGGGAACCCCCATTCCGGCGCCCCCATGCGGCGTACGATGAAGAGTATCTGGTGTGTCCATCCCTTGTGGCTGGAGAACCGGGGGGAGAACTCTATCCTCATCCGGTCCGACTGGTGCTTGGTGTAGTACACACTCCGGCTCGTCCCCGGCGACACCGTCAAGATAAACTAGCTCCGGAAGAGGTTTGCGGTGGGTTAGATGTCGCGCACCTTGCACGATATGCAAAAAAGGCATATCGTCCTCCAAGAGTTCGATGCCAGTTGAACGGGGGCTATCCCCCATGCGTTGAGCAGCTCCCTTGCCACCACCAGCAATGGCAGCCGGAACCCTGCCTCCAAAATGTCGTGTGACATTGCAATGCATCCGGGCTTCTCCAGCCAATAAGGCTCCTCCTCCTTCGCGAGGACGATGTTGTACTCTGGCCCGATGCGGTATCGCCCGCGAAGACCGTCGAAGAAGCGGTACTTCATCCGCTGGGGTCCTTCCAGCGCTTCGCCGCTTCCGCGGGCGCTGGCCACGACCTTTCCCTTCTGCGACATTGCTGGAGACGAGAGCGGCGGAGCGAGAACTGCGACCGTATGAAGGCGAAGAAGATGGAGGAGATTGGAAGGATAGGCCAACTCTTCGCAAGGTGTTTTCAAATGCGTGGCTTCCCGCTGTCGCCCCTCCTTTTCCTCATAAGGAAGAGAGGGCGCGAAACCCTAAGACCTGCGGATGGCGTCACTCCCTCCAGGTGGCCGTTCAGGCGTATCATGCAGAACTCCCAACTCGCCATGATACCCCCTTCATCATGGGCTCTTCTCTGCTTTCGAGGAAATGGTACGAAGCATCAGCGTCAGCCATTGTTTGCATGTCCGAGGTCACCATCGCATTTAAAGACAAAAAAGTTACATTCGAGCAGGCCTCCGCCCTCGAGTGTCCCAGTTCTCGAGCTCACTCGATGGCATGGGGGGCAAGTGTGGTGGCTATTTCTAGCCACCATCGTGCGCTGGGCCCATCATGGCCCAGCCCAATTCGGCAAGCAGACGTGGCCCTACCGCAAGGCGCCACATCTTTTCAAGAATAGTGTCAAGGTCCCGAGTCCGGTCCCTCCATTCGGGTACCAGCGGGACCCAAGAGCCACCTCCGGGTACCTCATAGCCTGTTCGGCCAAAGGCCCTTCCTTCCTAGCAGGGTTTGCTCGGCTTGTGCCGAAAACCCCTTCGGAATGGACAACACTTCCTTGCATCAGGCATCTGGCAGCAAGCCATGCCTCCGAGCACTAGGTGCCGAGCAGCGGGCTCGACTACCGAGCAGCAGGTCTGGTTCACCGAGCAGGCTACCTGCTCGGTACCTTCCTCTCAGGAGAATTCGAGCGGCCCTTCATCCCCTCACGGCAGTTATAACAGCTACACCACGCGCGCCCCATGATCAAGTGGTGCATTAACTGCAGAGCGCCTCAACGCGTAACTCCCCCGCTAAGGACGCCAACGAGCGCGCCCTTTGCAGCATTGATCAGGGACGTTCCGTCCCTCTCCCTCAACACTTCTACATATAAAAGGCACCGGTAAGCCTCCATACAGAGGTACACAATCCAAGGCACACCTCTCTCACGCAATACTGAATCTTCTTCTTCCAAGCCTTTGAATCCATCTCTAACATAGGCATCAGAGGGTTCTCCCCGGTTCTTCAACCGGCCCCCCTGATTCTCTTCTGGTTTTGTAGGCGTTCGTCCGCTACCGGCGTCCTCCTTCCCTTCTTCCAAGTGTAGGCCCTCTTGGCCCCGGCCCAAGTAGGAAATCACCTCCACCGGATTTTTACTGTAGGAATTGTGATGCATCCTATCTTATGAATTTAATTGTTGATCTCAACTATGTACTGTTTGATGTTCATCATGATTACCCATGTTTAAAGCATATCTAAACCTTGTTTGTTTTCAAATTCTTATTTACTGTAAGTACCCATGCATGTCTAGATCAATTCGCCTTTGGTTTCATGATTTTTCATCGCTTGTACAATTAGTTATGATTCTCTGAATCACCCTGTGTCAAGTAGGGTAAGTTCTGGCCCACAATCCAATGTAATGTTCTTCTCCCTGTCGGACTCGGGTGCAGACCCTGTGAACGCGACGGCCCGATAGGCTGCGTTCACAAGGGCCGTCGCGACAGCGCCCTCTATCACAATCTGATCGCGACAGGGACTGTTGTCACGATCTGTTGCCCTACTTGACTAGGCCGTCGCGACCCTCATGTGACCCCATCGCGACTTGCCTACTTGAACTGACTAGTCCGTCGCGACCTGTACAAGATCCTATCACGTTCTGCCTGAACCCTATCGCGACCCTTACAAGGGTGCGTCGCGTTCTGACTATTTGCATAAAACCCCTAAATTTTAATGCTCTTACTCTACATAGTGCTTGTACTCTTGTTTAACAGTTATACACACAGAAATTACACTTGTTAAAATTAAACATTTATGTGTGATTAAAACACAAGCACATGATCTTTTCTATCTACAACGTCATGACACCTACACACACTTAGAACCATCTAATTATGGCTTAATTTGGCATGAAATTATTTCATAATATATCTGGTAAATTATGTAATTAAATTGTCATATTGTAATATACATGTCTATCGTTTCTCGCGTTGTTTTGGGAATACCGTTATCGAAGCTCCACTGTTCTAGAATTCCTCTAGAACGTCGAGCATTTATTTCTATATACACACCCTCTTGACTTGGATGAACTCTCCGTCAGATACTCCTTCTGCCGGACTAGGGAGTCTTTGTTCAAGGCCTCCGTAAGTCTCCTCTGTTCATGGATTCTCACATGGTCGACGAGCTGGTTGTACCCTAACACCTATTACACCCTTTAGGGATCAGCATGATCCAAACGGCCATTAGAAGTTCGCTGATATCTTGAATCACGCTAGACCTCTGGGCCTGTGCATAACATGGCCAGTGGAAGGGTTGTGAGTTCCACCTGACTGCCAACACCATGTGCGCGTGTTGTGCAATTGTTACTATCGCCTGTTTACTCGACATGTTACGTGCAATGTCCACTAGCTCTCATCTATATTCTACTCGCTCGTCTATTCACGTTCACTCTACTATCTCGTCTATTCATCTAGTGCTCTCATCTATTTCTTGGTACTCTATATTGGCCATTGACTAATTGTCTAAAGATAAACAATATAACCAATGCCTAGCAATATATAAAGGGCCCGATCTGGTCCTGGGATGTGCGCCCGAAAGTGCTAGTGCCCATGGGAGTTAAATGATCAGAGTGTTTGGCATTACACTCGAGTGCTATCTATCTCGACTATCTAAATGGCATTCAAAAAGTGCTATATTCTCTCATTGTCTATTGACAAAAAGTGTTATGCTATACTCATTGTGCTATTGCTATACTTTGTGCTATTTGTGCTATGGCCATCTTGCTATTTTGTGCTATACTCGACCCTCGTGCTATATTTGGAAAGTTGTGCTATTTCGTTCACATGCTATCCTGCTATCTTATACTTGACTCTCTCGCTCTATCATTAGTTACTCTGCCTTTAATGCATTAATTATTTAAAACCTACTTGACTATTGAGATTTAAGTCCTACTGGGCGTTATCGCTCACCTGCATTATTTGTCGTTGTTTTCTCAGGTGAGACCGAGGATGAACTATACACTCAAGAGGACGGGAACGACCAGGAGTGATGTCAAGAGTACCCTAGTGTCCTAGTGCTATGATAGAGTCCTAGTTTAGTCCTTTACTTTTATTTCAATGTAATTGGGCCCTATAGATTGGCTCTGATATTAGTGGTTGTAACTAGACATTTGAAAGATTATTAATGAAATGAATTTCCTTTAGTATTTATTCTCGTCCAATGGTTTTATGTCTAGTACTCGCTCTATACCCGTTTACTTGCAACTGCCTCACGTTCTGATATTCCGCGTCGGGGCGTGACAGTTTTGTGGTATCAGAGACTAGGTTATTCTTAAGTATAGGATGATCTAGGTTGACCGGCCTCGACTAGAGTCAATTATCCTACCTATGTGAGTTATGGTTAGAGCCATGGGTAAATAGCTAAAATGAACTCACATGCACACACGAATTAAATTTCACATCAATATCATGACAATAAGTTATTTTTGTAGGAACTAGGCAATCAAGATGACGGCTGAACGTGCTCAAATGAGGGTCATGCAACAGACCATTCAAGAACTTACTCGCGCGATTGTGCAAGTTACCCAAGGAGGTGGCTATCGTGGTGCAAGCGACCTGCATCGTAACTTCCGAAGTCTGAACCCACCTAGGTTCAGTGGATCCACAGATCCAGATGAAGCAGAACATTGGCTCAAAGAAACGGAAAGAATCATCTGTGTCATGCAATGTGCAGCGGGGGATAAGCTGCTACTAGACACATTTCAACTCGAAAAGGACGCTCGCGCTTGGTGGGAGTCTGTTGAAGCGACCAGAGCTAATGGTCAGTTCACATGGACCGAGTTCAAAGAAGCTTTTAATTCCAAATACTTCTCAGAGCGTGTCCAAGAATGGAAGGCTGCGGAATTTGCTGCTCTGAAATAGCGGAGCTTGACTGTGGTCGAATATGAAGCCCAGTTCTCTAGACTAGCAAGGTATGTTGAACACCTAGTGAACACTAAGAGAATGGAGGCTAAGAGCTTGCTCAACGGCCTTAAGCCTCAATATATTACCCAACTGGTACCTCTCGACATCCAGACCTACACCGAGATGGTGAAGAAGGCTCAACTGCTGGAAGATGCTACGGACTTCACCGATCGTATCAAAGGGAAGTTCGTGAAAAAGGAAATGACCTCGGGACAATCATCTGCTAAGCCGAACAATGGCAAGAAGCGTACCTTCAACATCATGCAGAAAATTACAAATCTTAGGTTCTTTGACCTGCACGCCTCCCATTTAAGTTTCCTTCAGCAATGGGGCATCACTATTCAGATGTCTGCCCCTGTCGCTCCCAAGATTGTGAGATGGTATTTACCTCCTCCTGGAAGACTGAAGCTCAATGTTGATGGTGCTTATAAATCAAATTCTTCCATTGCAGCTGGGGGAGGAGTTCTTAGAAATGAGTTGGGCGATATTGTGCTTGCTTTTGCTGCTAGCTATCAAGGTGTTTATTCTAGTTTGGAAGCTGAAGCTCTTGCTCTTTGGAATGGCATTATACTGTGTTATGAAAGGGGCATATCAGGTTTCCTTATTGAGTGTGACTCCCTTGTTCTGGTGCAAATCTTGAAGGGGAACTATTCCATTCTTTGGCGCCTCTCTATTATTACTCAGGATATCCTCAATCGTTGTCAGCATATCCAGCTCTCTATCAGTCACATTTACCGGGAGGCTAATCAGGTGGCTGATTGTCTCGCTGGTTTTGGTTGTACTCTTACTAGTTCCTCTTGTGTCTGGTATTCTGGGGCTGATCTCCCTCCTTCTGTAAAAGGGCCCTATCGTTTAGATAAGATGGGGTTACCTTCGATCAGGCCCTGATTGTCTTTTGTAATGGTTTTGCTTTTAATAAAATTTTATGATGAGTGTGTGGTGGTGGAGCGATTTCCTTATCCTTTCTCTGAAAGGGTGAGCGCTCTCCTACTCCCTTGTCAGATATTTGTTTAAAAAAAAAAAAAGAAGATAGGAAACCCAAGATCCCAGTCTCTAACACTCTAACAAAAAGTAACTGCAAGCACTGTGACAAGCCAGGTCATACTGCTAACAAGTGCTTGAGGAAAGTCGACGCATGTCTGCGCTGCGGAGGTCGCGAGCACCACATCACCAAGTGCCCGCTGCCGAAAGAACATGAGAGGCACCCTAATGGGCCTAAGAAATGGGGAAGACTGCAAGCCCTGCATGATGAGGAACCCACTACGGACGGTGGCGTGGTAGAAGGTACTCTACAAGTTTTCTCCTTATCAGTATTTGTCTTATTTGATACTGAAGCAACTCATTCATTTATTTCTCAACACATTGCTGACACCTTAACTGTAAAACCTATATCCATGGTGATGATCAATCTGTCCCCATGTAATTCTACTTAATTACATATTTATTTTGGTGATTAACAAAACCCTATCAAAGATTTCTAACATATATTCCATAAGTCTTAAGTACAGGAAATATACCAAGGTCAAACAAGCCAATATTGGTAAGTATCATCTTTCTGAAGCATTAATTATTTCAAGATTATATTTCTCTAAGTTCACATCGACTTCTGTTGAAAGTCACAACGATTTCCTTCATGTATATCGATTTTAATAGAGCTATAACGATTTGATATCATAACGGTTTCACAAGTATCTTAACGATTTCTTTATAAGACTGAAACATCATGTGGTTACGATCAAATTGTTCCCGTAAAGATTCCTTTAGTCATCGTAACGATTTGCTCATCGCAACAATTTCTTTAGTCATCATAACGATTTGCTCATCACAACGATTCCTTTAGGCATCGTAACGATTTGCTCATCGCAACGATTTCTTTAGTCATCGTAACGATTTGCTCATCGCAACGATTCCTTTAGTCATCATAACAATTTGCTTATCGCAACGATTTCTTTAGTCATCGTAACGATTTACTTCACGCAACGATTTCTGTAGAGATCATAACGATTTGCTTCGCACAACGATTTCTTTAGAGCTCACAACGATTTGCTTCGTGCAACGATTTCTGTAGAGCTCATAACGATTTGCTTCGCGCAACGATTTCTATAGAGCTCATAACAATTTGCTCTGCACAACGATTTCTTTAGAGCTCATAACGATTTGCTTCGCGCAACGATTTCTGTAGAGCACATAACGATTTGCTTTGCGCAACGATTTCTTTAGAGCTCATAACGATTTGCTTTGCGCAACGATTTCTGTAGAGCTCATAACGATTTGCTTCGCACAACGATTTCTGTAGAGCTCATAACAATTTGCGCACTACAACAATTTTTTTGTACAACGATTTCATAAGTCATATAGGCATCGACTTTATGTTTTATATCAACTTGATAGTAATCTTATTTTTGAAAACATTGAAAAGTCAAAGTCATACACATCGTTCTGACTGCTGTGCATTAATGAAGACAGAACGTATCTCTGCATGCATGCAGATGATATCTTTTCATTATCGTGTATACTATGTTAACAACTTTGAGAACAAGCTATTTGGCATTACTATTTTGGTGAATATTCACATCAACGTTTTCTGACAACAAGAGACAGTCTAGATGTTTACTGTTCTAGCATTTAATGTATGCAGGGCCAAAGACATTTTGTCATACAACGTTGGACCATATAGGCGCCAGAAGATCCTATCTCTTTGCGTGCACAAATGGATAAAAGACTGTTGACTAGAAGCTTCCAAGTGTCAAACAGTCTAACGTCTACCAAAGCTAGAGACAACGGTTACTTCAACAAATACTTTTTAAATTGGAGATATAAATGCAAGATAGTAGCTCCAGAGAAAATATGTGAGGACCAACGAACACTTCAAGCAAGTTCTAGCATTTCAAATCTTCTGGGAGAATCCAAGAGCCAAGCATCTCATTCCTGATCTGTCTCAAGCTCTTTAGCTCTCTGTGTTTGCAATAGAAATCTTGAGAGAGAGCCTGCGTAGTTCTGAGAGAGACCTTTGTGTAGATCTCCTTCTCTCAGACTATTTCTGCTTCAGATCATTGCTTGTTAAAGCTTGATCTAGGGCTTGCCTTCATTGCTCATCTTTACTGTGTTGTTCCCTTCAGTGGTGAAGGAAGACCTGGTGGGGATCCAGGGTGCTGTAGTTCCCTTCTGTTGTGAAGGAAGACCTGGTGGGGGATCCAGGGTGTTGTAGTTCCCTTCGTGTGAAGGAAGACCAGCTGAGCTGGGTGTTGTAGTGTCCATAAGGGGACTGTCCCTTAGATAGTGGAATCCTGAGTAATTGCTCAGGGACTGGATGTAGGACTCCTAAGGATAGGAGGTCTGAACCATGATAAACTCTGTGTGTTGTGTGATTGATTTCCTGTGTGTGTTTGCTGTTTATTCTAACTTTCACTAACCTTCATCAAAGAACATCCTTATGTGAATGTTTGAAGTACAGGTACTAATCAATTAATTTTTAAAAGACCCATTCACCCCCCCTCTAGGCTCGTCAACTGGGCAACAAGTGGTATCAGAGCGAGTCTCTTCGACAAAGAAGAAAGATCCAACTATCTGAAGAGTAAAGATCCATGGCAGCCCAAGGCAACATTGAAGGTCAGTCTGTCAACCGACCCCCTCTCTTCGATGGTGAAGATTATGCTTATTGGAAGACCAGAATGGAGTACTTTCTCCAAGGTCATGACTATCAGATATGGTCAATAGTAGAAGAAGGCGATCTCCTGGTCACAAATGAGAAAGCTCAGTGGACAGATGATGACAGGAAAAAGATTTCCTTGAACTGTAAGGCTAAGAGTATTCTGTGCTGTGCTCTAAGCAAAAAAGAATCAACAGAGTTTCAGCCTGCAAATCCGCAATGGAGATGTGGAAAAGCTCAGAATTACCTATGAAGGCACAGACAAGGTGAAGGAGACAAGAATTGATATTCTTGTTACTCAATATGAAAGATTTCAGATGCAATCAGGTGAGTCCATAACTCAAATGTTCAGTCGATTCACAGATATTACAAATGGATTGGCTGGACTTGGGAAACCTATGAGATTGGAGACATGGTGAGGAAAATTCTTAGATCCTTACCATCCTCATGGACCCCAAAGGTCACAGCTATTGAGGAAGGTAATGATCTGAAAAGGATGTCTTTGGAAAAACTCATTGGGTCCCTTATGGCCCATGAAATAAATGGAGAGATTAGGAGAGTCCTCAAGCAAGAAAAAGCACCCCAATGCTTTGAAAGCTGAAGAAGAATCACAGAAGCAAGCTCAGATGAAAATGAAAGTATTGAGGACAGTGAAAATGAAGAAGCAATGCTATCATGAAGACTACAACGGATTTTAGCCAAGAAAAAGAAATTTCAATCTGGCAGAAGATTCGTTAAGAAAAACAAAGAGTTTAAGAAGTCAGAAGGAAAGGATCTGAAGAAAGGAGAACCAATATGCTATGAGTGCAAGAAACCTGGACATATCAAGGCAGAATGTCCAAAGCTTAAGAAAGATGGACACAAGAAAAAGGACAACTTCAGACGATTCAAGAAGTACAAGAAAAAGGCAATGGCAGCCGCTTGGGAAAACAAGCGACTCAGACAGTGAGTCAAGCTCAAGCAGTGATAAAGAAGAAGCCAACCTAGCGTTCATGGCAAATACAGATGATAAGGTAACATCTGACTCCTCTTTTGATTCCTGCAATAATTCTGATTTGGATAATTAGAGGAGGCATTCAATGAACTATACAGTAAATATAGAGAAGTAACCAAACTGTTAAAGTAAGTAAGAAAAATAATGCTTGTTAGAAAACACAAACTCAGATCTAAAATCAGAAAATGAACAGCTAGAAAAATAGTTAACTGAACTAAAAGAAGAAATGAGTTATTATGTGAAGATCTAAAGGATAAAATGAACAATAATTAAATTGGAAAAACAAGCAAGCTCGGATGAACTAAAAACAGAGATAAACTCATTAATAGAAGAGAATAAAAAGTTATCTAGCACATTGGAAAAATTTACAAATGGTAAAAACTCCCTCATATTAAAAGGTGCTAGAAGATCAGGTAAGAAGAAAAATGGATTAGGATATACACCCCCAGATAAGAAGAAACCATAGTTTATCCTAAATATATCCAACACCAAAATTTGTACCTGAACAAGACATTGCATACAAGGCAGATTTCAAATATATAGAAAAGGTAACCAAATTGTCCTGCTGCAGTCACTATAACAAATTAGGACATATTATAACTACATGTCCAACTAAACATAAGAAATGGATAATAAAAAGGGAAACCAGTGATACTAACCAATCAGGACCCAAAGAACTTGGGTACCTAAAACTTAATGTTTTCATTTCAGGGTAACTTTCGAGCATCCAATGGTATCTGGACAGTGGGTGCTCAAGGCACATGTCAGGTAATCGAAAGCTATTCTCTCATCTTCAAAATGAAGAAGGAACTGTTACATATAGAGATAACGGAAAAGGGACAGTGATAGGCAGTGGTTCTGTGAACAATAAAGGAAAGACAGTTATTGAAGATGTATTGTTTGTCAAAGGGCTAAAACATAATCTTATTAGCATCACCCAGCTTTGTGACAGAGGCCATCAGATCCGTTTCAAGAGTCAAAGTGCAGCATATTAATGGATGGAGAGTAATTTTCGAGGCAAATAGAGAAAAGAACTTATATGTGCTCTATCTTGAAGAACTCAAGGATCAAAATGTTTGTTTGGCAGCAAATAAAGATCAATCAACTGAATTGTGGCACAGAAGATTAGGACATTGCAGCATAAATGGTATGAGAAAGTTGTTAAAGAAAAATCTTGTGGAAGGTCTGCCAAAGGTCAGCACGAAGATGGAAGGTGTTTGTAGACCTTGTGCCAAGGAAAGCACACTAAGAGCTCCTTCAAGTCGAAGACTGTGGTAACCACCTCAAAACCTTTGGAACTCCTTCATATGGATTTGTTTGGCCAATGAGGACCACCAGTCTTGGAGGAAAGAATTTTGGTTTTGTTATTGTCGATGACTACTCCAGATTTACATGGGTGTCATTCCTAGAACATAAAGATGATACATTTGAAAGCTTTGTCAATTTCAGCAAAGAGTCCAGAAAGACCAGAAGTTCAGCATCATTTGTATTCGATCAGACCATGGAGGTGAATTTCAAAATGAAAAATTCTCTAAATTCTGTGATGACCAAGGAATTGAGCACAATTTCTCAGCACCAAGGACACCACAACAAAATGGAGTTGCTGAGAGGAAGAACAGAACTTTATTGGACATGGAAAGAACAATGTTGTCAGAATATGATTTGCCAAGATATTTCTGGGCTGAAGCAATAAACACAGCAAGCTATATCATCAACAGAGTAATGATCAGGCCAATCCTAAAGAAGACTCCTCGAGCTGTACAAGGGAAAGAAGCCAAAGATCAGTCACTTCAGGACATTTGGATGTCCTTGCTTCATCCACAACAATGGAAAAAGGGATATTGGTAAGTTAGATGCCAAATCAGATGAAGGCATCTTCATGGGGTACACCTCTAAACCTAAAGGCTATAGAGTATTTAACAAGTGTATGTTATTAATTGAACAGTCTGTTCATATCATTTTTGATGAAACTAACCCTTCCTTGAGAAAGGAAGAAGATAGTGATATTGATAATGCAGATAAATTGTCTGAAAAATTAAAGGTACAACAATTGAAGACAAGGATGATCCACCTCTGGAAGACTTGCAACAACAAGATATTCACATGAAAATCTTCCAAAGGAGTGGAGATACAAGAAAGATCACCCACCTGAGAACATTGTTGTGATCCATCTGTAGGGGTAAGAACAAGAGGTAATGTAATACCGTGTGATTACTTAGCATTTGTGTCTCAAATAGAGCCTAAGACAGTCAACGAAGTTTTTACTGATGAATCTTGATTATGGCCATGCAAGATGAACTTAATCAATTCAAGAGAAACCAAGTATGGTCACTTGTTCCCAGACCATCAGACCATCCGTTATTGGCACCAAGTGGGTGTTCAGAAACAAACTGGATGAGACTGGTGTGATCTTAAGAAACAAAGCCAGATTGGTAGCTCAAGGCTATCCCAAGAGGAAGGCATAGATTTCGATGAAACTTATGCACCTGTAGCTAGACTTGAGGCTATTAGATTTTTATTAGCATATGCATCTGCTTTGGATTTAAAATTATTTCAAATGGATGTC
The DNA here is from genome assembly GCA_014218235.1 of Colocasia esculenta. Lineage (NCBI taxonomy): Eukaryota > Viridiplantae > Streptophyta > Magnoliopsida > Alismatales > Araceae > Colocasia > Colocasia esculenta. The sequence continues at coordinate 62,075,739 of CM024762.1, forward strand.
AAATCTACATTTTTAAATGGCTTCATCAAGGAAGAAGTTTATGTTGAACAACCCCGGGTTTTGAAGACACAGATTTCCAAATATTTTTTAAACTTCATAAGGCATTATACGGTTTAAAGCAAGCACCTAGAGCCTGGTATGAAAGGCTTAGTTCTTTTCTATTAAATCATGGTTTCACTAGAGGACAGGTAGATAGCACTCTATTTGTAAAATCGAAAGTTAAAAGCATACTAATTGTAAAGATTTATGTAGATGACATTATCTTTGGATCTACTGATGAATCCCTTTGCAAGTATTTTGAAAAGTTGATGCAGGGAGAGTTTGAGATGAGCATGATGGGGGAGCTCAATTATTTCCTTGGATTACAAATCAAGCAAGGAAAAGATGGCACCCACATCTGTCAAGCCAAATACACCAAGGAGCTTCTAAAGAAATTTGGATTCGATAACACCAAGCCACTGTCAACACCTATGAGTACATCAACAAGGATGGTAAGAAGGTAGATCAAAAGATTTACAGAGGTATGATAGGTTCTTTGCTTTATTTAACAGCTAGCAGACCTGACATTTTATTTAGTGTATGTATGTGTGCTAGATATCAAGTAGATCCTAGAGAATCTCATTTAATCAATGTCAAAAGAATTTTTAGATATTTAGCTAGAACTCATGATTTAGGTCTATGGTATCCGAAGTCATGTGAAATTAATTTGATAGGATATTTTGATGCTGATTACGCTGGATGCAAGGTAGATAGAAAAAGCACCAGTGGTTGTTGTCAATTTCTTGCAGGTTGTTTAATTTCCTGGTCCTCCAAGAAACAAAATTCAGTGGCACTGTCTACAGCTGAAGCTGAGTATGTTGCTGCGGGAGCTGCTGTACACAACTCCTGTGGATCAAGCAACAACTTGAGGACTATGGGCTTCACATCAAAAAATTCCTCTGCTGCTGTGACAACACAAGTGCTATAAATCTCACCAAAAATCCAGTACAACATTCAAGGACCAAGCACATTGAGGTTAGATATCACTTCATTCGAGATCATGTAGCTAATGGTAATTTAGACATATCATTTATTAATACAAATGGTCAGTTAGCAGATATTTTCACATAAGCCTTACCTGAAGAAAGGTTCACATCTCTTAGAAGGGAATTGGGCATGTGTAATTTGTGAAAAGATTTTTGTTCAAAACTGATAGATAATTTTTCAGAATTTAAGTAACCTTTCTCTCTCATGGCTTTAAGCAAAAGGAAGTTAAATTATCTCTCCTGGCCGCTCTCTTTTTAAAGTCTGTTGAGTTGGTCAAACTTGTTTGTCATTTTCTGCCACCTCTTTGGCGCCTCTTTTTTCGGTAAAGCCTTTATTTAACTCCAAAATCGATGTGGAAACGATTCATCTCCTACCTTATACTTTTTCCCTCTTTCGTCTGGTTGCCTGAGCCGATGCCCTAACGACTCCGACATCGACTTTCTGCCTACTCTCTTCTTCCCGCGAAGAATTTCTTGAGGGCTTTCTCTCCTTTTCCATCTCAACCCTCCAGAAAATCTTCCTCACCCAAAATCCATGGTTCCCATTATCTCCGGCAGTTTGGGTGGTTACAACGCTGTGTTTCTTACTCCTGAGCAGCAAGAAAGGTTCACTTTTGTGAAAACCAAGCATTGTGGGAATAAGGCGGTCGATGTTGCGGATCTTGAGAAGAATGGTATGCATAGTGTAGTGGTCACTATGAGAAGGATGCAGTCGACGGGAATCTCCACCTTCTCTGAGGTAAGCTATCCGGACCTCGTGAAGGCATTTTATGTGTGTTTGAGAACAGAGGCAGACGGGTCCTTGATTTCATCTGTCAAGGGAACCCAAATCACGATTGACCATGAAGTTTTGAAGACCCTGTTTAATGTGAGCACGTCTGGTCATAGTGGAGTCCACTCTGTGGACACCCAGGCAAAGGGTCTGGGTATTATTGGTTCAGAATTTAGATTGAAAGATGGCAAATTGGATATCAACCAGTTGAATGCCTTCAATCGCCTTCTGCACTTCATAGTCTGTCAGATACTTGTTCCTAGAAATGCTACCTTTTCTACATGCACCAAGGCAGACTCGGATATGATGTATTGGGCCGTTCAGAACCAAGAAATCAACATGGCTGAAGTGATGATGGAAAGGATGAAGTTTGCCCGTAATCAAATCTGGGATACAAAGGGTAAGTTAAATGTATCCCTGCCTTATGCTCATCTGCTCACCAAAGTTTTTCATCATTTTGGAATAGATGTGTCTAGCGCCGTTGTAGAAAAGATGGGCCAAGCAATTAGATCTAGAAATCTAAGGAAAAGCGGATTTTCAATGGTCAACGGAGTATGGACCAAGACCTCTGTGGCTGAGGGTGAACCCATCATAGGGGCAGCCCAATACGTCTAGATAGAGGCAGCAACAGTAGAATTAGAGGGACCATCAGCAGTTGCAGAACCAGCAGTAGTAGAAGCCGCAGTGTCCAGAGCTTCACAGGAAGTTGCTGCAATGGAAAATCCAGTAGCTCAAGGAAATCTAGTAGTGGAAGATTATGTCAGAAGTCCAGAGGATCCTCTACCCACCTCCTCAGTGGCATCTGTGCTTCGACAAGTATTAGATTCCATTCACTCCACCTCAGTGATTCAAAACATTGGTGGGAATTTGGTAGAAGAGGTTGTGGCATCAGGCCACCTAGAAGAATCCGTGACAGCTGCTCAAATTCAGAAGAAGTCATCATTTGTTCCTGAAGAAATGGTGATGGAAGATGCTCCCATTCAGAGGGAGCAAGAAGGAGTTGAAGGAGGGGCTCCCATTCAGGGGGAGCAAGAAATTGAGCAAGAGGCAGCAGTATCTCAGGGGGAGCATACTTCAGATCCCCTATAAATGAAAGACCCAATACTGCTCATCCTGAAGATCATGAACCTATTGAAAAGAGAAGCAAGAAATTGCTCACAGAAGGCAGATTCTAAGAAGGTGCACTTGAAGCCTATCTTGAAGAGGTTGGATGATTAAACTGAGGTCTTGACCTCAGTGCAGTCAGATGTAAGTTCTGTCATTGTGCGCCAGGAATCAATGTCCAATGAAATTCTCAAATAAGTAATGCCATGAAGTGGTTCAATAAGGAATTGGGCTCTATGAAGGTGCTGGTGTCTGAGATTTTAAAGGCAGTAGGACCTACAGTTTCTACTCCTCACCCTTCTGCTCCTCAGAGCTCTTCAATCGATGTTCCTAGGCCATTAGGGCCCTCCCTCCAAGAGTGTGGGCCTCTAGGGTCAAGTGAAGGTATTCAGGAGGAGCAGCCCTTAGGGATTCTAGTTAATGCGCCAGCCGAGCCATCAGGGCCAAGTTTTTCAGTTCAGCCATCGGAGAGTATACCTATTGAAGATTCTATTGCCCTTGACGAGCCCAGAGGGTGGTGAATGGGACTTTAAAAAATTTGTTCAATAAAAAACTGTTCACAAAAACGATTGCACAAACACACTTCGCAGATTGTTAGAGTTAGTACAAGAAGGATAGAAGAAGCAAGGCAATCACGTAAAGGACAAAGCGATATATCCTGGTTCGGACCTCCTTTCCACAGGAGTCCTACGTCCAGTCCCCAAGCAATCTCTTGGGATTTCACTACAAGGGTACAGTCCCCCTTATGGACTAACAACACCAGCTCAGCTGGTCTTCCTTCACACGAAGGGAATTACACCACCCTGGATACCCCACAGGTCTTCTTCTCTTTCCGGGCAAGAAGGCAGCCCACTTCTTTTACAGGCGCAGAAGTAAACCTCCTGGTACAAACCCCAGTGTGGTTCTACACCCAGCACATAGCTGGTCTTCCTTCTCTAAGAAGGGAACAACCCCTGGCACCCCCAGGTCTTCCTTCACACACGAAGGGAACAACACATACAAATGTGTTCAGGAAACAGACGCCCCTAGATCAAGCTAATAGGACAGGTGCTTGATCTGAAGCAAAGACTGAGAGGATAAAAGATCTACAGAATAGGAGTGATCTCTCTCAGTGCTAAAGGCTCTCACAAAGATCTACACCGAACTCAGAGAGCTAAGAGCTAGACAGAAGAAGGAGTGAGACTTTGCTCTTTCAGATGCTCGCAGAAGAACTTCAGAAGGAATGGGAGCGTTGTTTTTCTTCTCTGTATTCTCTCTATTTGTTCTGGAGCTTCAGTCTTCTATATATACGTTTATTTCAATTTGAACGTTGAGAAGTCCATTGTCTCTAAGCATTTGTTTACGTTAGACTGCTTGACACTTGGAAGCTTCCAGTCAATAGTCCGTTATCCATTTGTGCACGCAAAGAGATAGGATCTCCTCAGATGTCATTTGGCTTCAACATGGTCCAACGTTGTTATGACGATATGTTGTCAGTGACCTGCACACATTTATAAGCTAAACAGTAGACACTAAGCTGTCTCTAGTTGTCAGTCAGCGTTAGAAAGAATGTTTCGTCAGAATAGTAATGCCATTTGCTGTTCTAAAAAGGTGTTTAAAAGAATAAGCATAATAGAGGAAAGATATCATTTGCATGCATGCAGAGATACGTTCAGTCTTCATTAAATGCACAGATGTCAGAAAGATATGTGCGAAGACTTTGACTATTCAACGCTGTTAAATATCAAGTCGTATAAACATAAAATCGATGCATTCATGACTTATGAAATCATTATGCACTAACCTCCAAATCGTTGTGATCAAGACGATATAATCAAATCGTTATGAGTTACAAGAAAATCGTTGTGATCATAAAGAAATCATTGTAGAAGGCAAATCGATGTGAGGGCAAATCGTTGCGCTACTTATCAAATCGTTATGAGCCTTAACGAATCGTTATGAAAGGTTAATCGTTACGAGAGCAAGACGATGAGATCATTAAAGAAATCGTTGTGACCAAATCGTTGTTCTTTCAAAGAAATCGATGCGAATGAAGAAATCGATGTGAACAAATCGTTTTGGTCTCTTCACAAGTCGTTATGAGAGACTTAAGAATCGTTCTGAGAGTGAATCGTTATGTCCACTTAAGAAATCGTTGTGAGATCATTTCTTAACAATCCTTAATAAATTGATATGGCCACAAAGCGAATCGTTCTGGCACATATAAATTGGTACTTGAAGTGAAATCGATGTATATGAAATTAGACATTGACTTTATCATTTTAGTGCACCATAAAATAATCATAAATATTCATGAAATAATCTAATCATAAATTTTGTTAGCACCAAAATATGAGGGTAATAAAAGAGTGGTTCAACAATCTCCCCCTTTTTGGTGATGACAAAAATTATGCAAATTTTCTGACAAAGATACCTAAGACAAGAAAATACACACAAAATTCACAGTGCATACTTACTCTCCCCCTTTTTGTCACTAACTAAAAAGGAAGGGTCCTACCATACATATTCTCCCCCTTTTGAGAGAATTTCTTACCAGAGAGGGGTTCAACAATAATTGTCGAAGATGAATAACTCCCTCTTAGCAAATGCTCCACCTGAGTGTGAGACTCCCCCTAAGCATAAGGCTCCCCCTGACAGGGAGGGTCCTCTTGAGGATTCTTTACTTGTTTGTCAACAGGTGTTTCTTGGTGTGTCGACCTATTGATCTCTTGACTGATTGTTTGTCAAGTCTTCAGAATTATTACCTGCATTGATCTAATGATAACTTGCAAACATTGTTAGTAGCATTGTAGTTTACTAAAACTAAAATGAAAACAGAAGTGTAATTAAAAAAAAAAACTAAAAAAAAACTAAAGGATGTTTATGAGCATCCTCTATCCATACCCATTCGGATGCCTTTTTGTTGTTTTACTCATCAGGAGCAGATTGGCATTTTTGAAGTTACCTGAGGAGTTGTTTACTGAAGATGTCCCCTTTTCTTCAGTGTTGGCCATGAACGCCAGGTTGGCTTTGTCTTCTTCCTCACTGCTTGAGCTTAACTCGCTGTCCGAGTCACTGCTATTATCCCAAGCTGCTGCCATGGCTTTTCTTTTGAACTTCTTGTGCAGCTTCTTGGATTTTTCTGGTTGACCAGTCTTCTTTAACCTAGGACAATCTGGTCTCAGATGTCCAGGATTGTTGCATTCATAACAGATAGGCTCAGTTTTCTTTGAGTCCCTTCCTTCCTGCTTCTTGTATTCTTTGTTTTTCTTGAAATATCTCCTTCCAGACTGGTACTTCTTCTTCTTGCTAAGATGCGTTTCAGTCTCCTAGATAGTGCTTCTTCTTTTTCACTGTCTTCACTGCTGGCTTCGTCTTCAGATTGTTCCTCAGAGCTGTCTTCTGCTGTCTTGAGGGCATTGGTGTGCTTCTTCCTACGAGATGATTCTCCTAATCTCTCCATGATTATCTCATGGGCCATGACGGACCCAATGAGCTTTTCCAATGACATTGTCTTCAAGTCATTGACCTCTTCTATAGCCGTTACCTTGGGAGTCCAAGAGGATGGTAGGGATCTAAGTATTTTTCTGACCATATCCCCCATAGGGTAGGTCTTGCCGAGTCCAGCTAATCCGTTGATGATATCTGTAAAACTACTAAACATTTGAGAAATTGTTTCTCCTGGCTCCATCTGAAATCTTTCATATTGAGTCACAAGAATGTCAATTCTTGTTTCTTTCACCTTGTCTGTGCCTTCATATGTGATCCTGAGCTTTTCCCACATTTCCATTGCGGATTTGCAGGCTGAGACTCTGTTAAACTCCTTTTTACTTAGAGCACAGCATAAGATGCTCTTTGCTTTGCAACTCAAGGAGATCTTCTTTCTGTCATCATATGTCCACTGCGCTTTCTCATTTGTGACTAACAGATCACCTTCTTCTACTATGGACCAAATTTGATAATCGTGGCCTTGTAGAAAGTATTCCATTCTGGTCTTCCAGTAAGGATAATCTTCACCATCGAAGAGAGGGGGTCGGTTGACAGACCCTTCAATGTTGCCTTGGGCTGACATGGATCTTTACTTTTCAGATCGTTGGATCTGCTTCTTTGTCGAAGAGACTCGCTCTGATACCACTTGTTGCCCAGTTGATGAGCCCAGAGGGGCGGTGAATGGGACTTTAAAAATTTATTCAATAAAAACCTGTTCACAAAAACGATTGCACAAACACACTTCGCAGATTGTTAGTTTAGTACAAGAAGGATAGAAGAAGCAAGGCAATCACACAAAGGACACAGCGATATATCCTAGTTCAGACCTCCTTTCCACAGGAGTCCTACGTCTAGTCCCCAAGCAATCTCTTGGGATTTCACTACAACGGTACAGTCCCCCTTATGGATTAACACACCCAGCTCAGTTGGTCTTCCTTCACACGAAGGGAATTTACCACCCTGGATACCCACCAGGTCTTCTTCTCTTTCCGGCAAGAAGGCAGCCCACTTCTTTTACAGGCGCAGAAGTAAACCTCCTGGTACAACCCCAGTGTGGTTCTACACCCAGCACACAGCTGGTCTTCCTTCTCTAAGAAGGGAACCAACCTGGCACCCCCAGGTCTTCCTTCACACACGAAGGGAACAACACATACAAATGTGTTCAGGAAACAGACGCCCCTAGATCAAGCTAATAGGACAGGTGCTTGATCTGAAACAAAGACTGAGAGGATAAAAGATCTACAGAATAGGGAGTGATCTCTCTCAGTGCTAAAGGCTCTCACAAAGATCTACACCGAACTCAGAGAGCTAAGAGCTAGACAGAAGAAGGAGTGAGACTTTGCTCTTTCAGATGCTCGCAGAAGAATCTTCAGAAGGATGGGTGCGTTGTTTTTTCTTCTCTGTACTCTCTCTATTTGTTCTGGAGCTTCAGTCTTCTATATATATGTTTATTTCAAATTCGAACGTTGAGAAGTCCATTGTCTCTAAGCATTTGTTTACGTTAGACTGCTTGACACTTGGAAGCTTCCAGTTAACAGTCCGTTATCCATTTGTGCACGTAAAGAGATAGATCTCCTCAGATGTCCTTTGGCTTCAACATGGTCCAACGTTGTATGACGATATGTTGTCAGTGACCTGCACACATTTATGAGCTTAAACAGTAGACAGCTAAGTTGTCTCTGGTTGTCAGTCAACGTTAGAAAGAATGTTTCATCAGAATAGTAATGCCATTGTTGTTCTAAAGAAGGTGTTTAAAAGAGTAAGCATGATAGAGGAAAGATATCATTTGCATGCATGCAGAGATACTTCAGTCTTCATTAAATGCATAGATGTCAGAAAGATATGTGCGAAGACTTTGACTATTCAAGCTGTTAAATATCAAGTCGTTATAAACATAAAATTGATGCATTCATGACTTATGAAATCGTTATGCACTAACCTCCAATCGTTGTGATCAAGACGATATAATCAAATCGTTATGAGTTACAAGAAAATCGTTGTGATCGATAAAGAAATCGTTGTAGAAGGCAAATCGATGTGAGGGCAAATCGTTGCGCTCACTTATCAAATCGTTATGAGCCTTAACGAATCGTTATGAAAGATAAATCGTTACGAGAGCAAGACGATGAGATCATTAAAGAAATCGTTGTGACCAAATTGTTGTTCTTTCAAAGAAATCAATGCGAATGAAGAAAACGATGTGAATAAATTGTTTTGGTCTCTTCATAAGTCGTTATGAGAGACTTAAGAATGTTCTGAGAGCTAATCGTTCTGTCCACTTAAGAAATCGTTGTGAGATCGATTTCTTAACAAATCCTTAATAATTGATATGGCCACAAAGCGAATCATTCTGGCACATATAAATCTGGTACTTGAAGTGAAATCGATGTATATATGAAATTAGACATTGACTTTATCATTTTAGTGCGCCATAAAATAATCATAAATATTCATGAAATAATCTAATCATAATTTTGTTAGCACCAAAATATGAGAGTAATAAAAGAGTGGTTCAACAGATTCTTCTATCAGTAAGGGATCTGGGCCTTCTGGACCGGGCGAAGAGGTTCTTATCCCAGTGGAACCAGTAGCTGAAAGAGCAGAACAGGCTGTAGCTCCTAAGCCCCCTGCCACTTCTACTCTTCCCACTCCAGCCCCTCTTTCTCCACCTACCTCATCCACTGCACCTCATGCTCCAACCACCTTTAAACGACCCCGTCCAAGACCTATATCGTCTCCTACACCATTTCCTTCTCAATCTGGCTCATCTCCTGTTTGTTCCTCCATTGTTCTTTCTCCACCATCTTCTCCTCAGATTCCTCCAGCATCCTCTTCTGTTGGGCCTTCTTCTTCTTCTGGTCCTTCCTCCTCAGGACCCTCTGCTCTCCCTACCATAACTCCCGCCTCTATCTTCAATCCACCTACACCTCCTTCCTTTATTACCATTATTCATGAGGGTGCCCAACTCACTCAGGTTGAAATCCAGGATATCAAGGATGAATTTGAGGTAGCTATACTTCATTCAGTCCTGGCTGTTGGCACCCACACTTACAGGACAGGCTCTTCTATTCCTGTCTCTAAAAAGAGGAGACTCACTTCCACCCATCTCTCTAAGGCTCAACAATCAAAAATTTTCTCCATGACTGAAGCCAAACCTGAAGAGCAGTGGGCTCAGAGCAACAGAGATCTGTACAGTCAATTCCGTAGAGTTCAAGCTGCCAGATATCCACCTAGGGTAGCTCCTCTTCCTCTTTCTGAATGGTTCCAGATCCATCACAAAAATCTATTTGGACCCTTCATTCAGAAAGAGATCAAGTTTATCAGGCAGTATCAGATGTACAGTAACTACTGCCATGTAAATCGCCTCCCTGAATCTCAGCTGGGTCAGTTCCGTGAAGCCATCAGGGCTCTTAGTTCAAGCACAGCTCATTCTGACTCCCTTAAGGTTGATTTTTCTACCTTAGTCATTCTGGATGTAGTGTTCCTTCCCCCTCTGCATGCCTTGATTATGGATTCCTCTGTGGGGACACTTATTTTTGAGCAAGCTACAAGGGTCATGGCTAGGATATTTGTGCAAGATGGTCGTGATCTGTCTTTTTCGAGATTTGTCTTCAAGCAATATCTTCAGGGGCATATCAAGGCTGATATCTTGGCCCCTATTCTCTCTGAATGTGATAGGCTGTCTCCTGCTGACTGGACGCAGCTCTATCCTTGTCTGCTTGGCAGCTAGAAGATCTTAATGCTTCTCAGGCCAGCTCAAATCAACCTCCCTTGTCTCCCGGTGAATTTTTGGATGCCAACTCTCTTCACCTCATCCAGGATTCCTATTTGACCTGGGTCGAACAATACAAGGTCTTCTTTGCTTTGAAGAAGAGCTTAGATCTCTTCAGATTGTCTATCCCCTCAAGATTGATGTCTTTCTTCGGTTTGCCAGTTTTGGGTCATTCTTATCCTACAAGATAGCCCTCGGCAGTGCCAAATATGGGGATTTCATTTCAGACCAAAGGCAACTTCATATCAAGGGGATGGATCCCACCATGGGACCCTCCTATCAAATTGAGTTTAGGGCCTTTCAAGCCTTTTTTGAAGAGCAGGAACGCCAGGCATTCCCTGTCATCAGGTGCTTTGCCTCCCTTTTGTCTCCTACTTATTATTTACCTGTACCTCCTCAAAACTAATCAAATACATTTGGTTGAGTGCCCTTCCATCTTTTCTCTTCTTCTTTGTCTCAGTTTATCTTTTTGCTTAATGACAAAAAGGGGGAGAAACATACTTAGCATGCATTCCGCAAATATTCAAATTTTTATTAACGCTTACTGATAAGTTTTGTCCTCACCAAAAAGGGGGAGATTGATGATCAGTCTGTCCCCATGTAATTCTACTTAATTACATATTTATTTTGGTGATTAAAAAAACCCTATCAAATATTTCTAACATATATTCCATAAGTCATAAGTACAAGAAATATACCAAGGTCAAACAAGCCAATATGGTAAGTATCATCTTTCTGAAGCATTAATTATTTCAAAATTATATTTCTCTAAGTTCACATCAACTTCTGTTGAAAGTCACAACGATTTCCTTCATGTATATCGATTTTAATAGAGTTATAACGATTTGATATCATAACGGTTTCACAAGTATCTTAACGATTTCTTTATAAGACTGAAACATCATGTGGTTACCATCAAATCGTTCCTGTAACGATTCCTTTAGTCATCGTAATGATTTGCTCATTGCAACGATTTCTTTAGTCATCGTAATGATTTGCTCATCGCAACGATTTCTTTAGTCATCGTAACGATTTGCTCATCGCAACGATTCCTTTAGTCATTATAACGATTTGCTCATCGCAACGATTTCTTTAGTCATCGTAACGATTTGCTTCGCGCAACGATTTCTGTAGAGCTCATAACGATTTGCTTCGCGCAACGATTTCTTTAGAGCTCATAACGATTTGCTTCGCGCAACAATTTCTGTAGAGCTCATAACGATTTTCTTCGCACAACGATTTCTGTAGAGCTCATAACGATTTGCTTTGCGCAACGATTTCTTTAGAACTTATAACGATTTACTTCACGCAACGATTTCTATAGAGCTCATAATGATTTGCTTCGCGCAACAATTTCTGTAGAGCTCATAACGATTTGCTTTGCGCAACGATTTCTTTAGAGCTCATAACGATTTGCTTCGCGCAACGATTTTTGTAGAGCTCATAACGATTTGCTTCGCGCAACGATTTCTGTAGAGCTCATAACGATTTATGCACTACAACGTTTTTTTTGTACAACGATTTCATAAGTCATATAGGCATCGACTTTATGTTTTATATCGACTTGATAGTAATCTTATTTATGAAAACATTGAAAAGTCAAAGTCAAGCACATCGTTCTGACTGCTGTGCATTTAATGAAGACAGAACGTATCTCTGCATGCATGCAGATGATATCTTTTCATTATCGTGTATACTCTGTTAACATCTTTAAGAACAAGCTATTTGGCATTACTATTTTGGTAAATATTCACATCAACATTTTCTGACAACAAGAGATAGTCTAGCTGTCTACTGTTCTAGCATTTAATGTATGTAGGGCCCTAAAGACATTTTGTCATACAACATTGGACCATATAGGCGCCATAAGATCCTATCTCTTTTTGTGCACAAATGGATGAAAGACTGTTGACTAGAAGCTTCCAAGTGTCAACAGTCTAACGTCTACCAAAGCTAGAGACAACGATTACTTCAACTAATACTTTTCAAATTGGAGATATAAATACAAGATAGTAGCTCCAGGAGAAAATATGTGAGGACCAACGAACACTTCAAGCAAGTTCTAGCATTTCAAATCTTCTGGGAGAATCCAAGAGCCAAGCATCTCATTTCTGATCTGTCTCAAGCTCATTAGCTCTCTGTGTTTGCAATAGAAATCTTGAGAGAGAGCCTGCGTAATTCTGAGAGAGACCTTTGTGTAGATCTCCTTCTCTCAGGACTATTTCTGCTTCAGATCATTGCTTGTTAAAGCTTGATCTAGGGGCTTGCCTTCATTGCTCATCTTTACTGTGTTGTTCCCTTCGTGTGTGAAGGAAGACCTAGTGGGGATCCAAGGTGCTGTAGTTCCTTCTGTTGTGAAGGAAGACCTGGTGATCCAGGGTGTTGTTGTTCCCTTCGTGTGAAGGAAGACAAGCTGAGCTGGGTGTTGTAGTGTCCATATGGGGAGTGTCCCTTAGATAGTGGAATCCTGAGTTATTGCTCAGGGACTAGACGTAGGACTCCTAAGGGTAGGAGGTCTGAACCAGGATAAACTCTATGTGTTGTGTGATTGATTTCCTATGTGTGTTTGTTGTTTATTCTAACTTTCACTAACCTTCATCAAAGAACATCCTTGTGTGAATGTTTTAAGTACAGGTACTAATGAATTAATTTTTAGAAGACCCATTCACCCCCCCTCTGGGCTCGTCAACTGGGCAACACATGGGTTGTGAGTTCTCTGTAACAACGCCACTAGGGAAAAAGGAGAAATTGAACAAATACTTTCCATCTGCCGATGTAATGATCGGACTAAAAGCCGACCTGGTGTGTATGCCCATGGAAGGCTATGATGTAATTTTGGGAGCCGACTGGTTGTCCACACATGGGGCAAGTGTCGACTGTAAGAAAGGGAAGGTTACCTTTAGTGACTTTCCTAAATTGGCATTCTCTGGGATTAGACATAAGAGACGGATGTCTCTAATCTCCGCCATCAAAGCCCACAATATGATAAGGAAAGGTTGCATTGCTTTCCTTGCAGCCGTTGTAGTGGAAAAGAAGGATTCTAAGATAGAAGACATCCACATAGTCCAGGATTACCCGATGTGTTTCCTGAAGATCTGCCAGGGATTACCCCGGAACGAGATGTCAACTTCGCCATAGAGTTGATCCCTGGAGCTGCCCCAGTATCGCGTCAACCGTACCGGATGTCACCTGTCAAGCTAAAGGAGTTTAAGACGCAGCTGATGGAGCTATTAGAGAAGGGGTTCATTAGACCAAGTACTTCCCCTTGGGGAGCACCTGTGCTATTCGTCAAAAAGAAGGATGGATCGATGAGGTTGTGCATTGACTATCGTCAACTCAATCAGCTTACCATCAAGAACAAATACCCACTGCCCAGGGTCGATGAGCTATTCGACCAAATATCTAGAGCTCAATATTTCTCCAAGATCGATCTTCGATCTGGCTATCACCAAATGAGGATCAAGGATGATGATATCTTCAAAATGGCTTTCAGGAGCAGGTATGGACATTATGAATTGGTCGTTATGCCTTTTGGTCTAACCAATGCTCTTGTAGCCTTTATGCAACTCATGAACAACATATACCGGCCATACCTTGACAAGTTCGTGGTCGTCTTCATCGACGACAAACTCATTTATTCAAAGACCAAGGAAGAGCAAGAAGAACACCTAAAGATTACACTACAAGTCTTGCGAGACAACAAACTGTACACAAAGCTTAGCAAGTGTGAATTCTGGCTCGAAGAAGTGTCCTTCTTGGGCCATGTCATCTCAAAGGACGGCATCTCAGTTGATCCCTCCAAAGTCGAAGTTGTACTCAACTTGGAGAGACCAACCAATGTCACAGAAATCTGAAGCTTCTAAAGGACTGGCTGGCTACTACAGGCGGTTCATCAAGGACTTCTCCAAGATCGTTGTTCCTCTCACACGATTGACATGAAAGGAGAATCTATACTCCTGGAGTAAAGAGTGTTAGAAAAGGTTTCAAACTCTTAAAGATTGCCTGACCTCAGCACCTGTTCTCGCTCTGCCAATAGAGGGAGAAGGTTTCTCTGTCTACACCGATGCCTCGGGGATTGGGCTAGGGTGTGTACTGATGCAAAAGGAGCAAGTTATCGCCTACTCTTCTCGACAACTGAAGACTCATGAAGTCAACTACCCCGTGCATGATCTGGAGTTGGCTGCCGTGGTCTTCACCTTGAAAATCTGGAGACATTACCTCTATGGGGAGAAGTTCACTGTCTACTCAGACCATAAAAGCCTGAAGTACTTATTCTCCCAGAAGGAACTCAACATGAGACAGAGAAGATGGTTAGAATACCTAAAAGATTTCGACTTCAACATCCAATACCATCCAGGCAAGGGAGACGCCGTGGCTGATGCTCTTAGTAGAAAGCCGATGGCATCTGTTTCAAGTCTAGTCCTTGGCGAGATGCAACTACTAGAACAATTCGCAAGGTTAGACTTAAATATTGAACATAGGGATGATCGAGTCTTGGTTGCCAATATCAAGATTCAATCTGATCTACTAGAGGAGATCAAAGCTCAACAAGATCATGTTCCATTCTTAGTCCGCATCAAAGAAACCTTAGCCGAAAGACCAAACTTTGCTATGACTGAGGATGGAAGGCTAGTGTTCCAAGGGAGGACATGCGTCCCTGATAATGAAGAACTGAAGAGGAAGCTAATGGATGAAGCGCACAAGACAAAGTACACTATTCATCCTAGAGGTACCAAAATGTATCAGGACATGAAGAGAACATTTTGGTGGCCGAACATGAAAAGAGAGGTAGCTGAACATGCCACAAACTGCCTTACTTGCCAATAAGTAAAAGCGAAACACTTGCGCCCTGCTGGTGTACTCAGACCGCTAGATAATCCAGAATGGAAATGGGAAAGCATTGGCATAGACTTCATCATGGGTTTACCCAAGACTCGTGGTGGACTCGACGCCATATGGGTCATAGTCGACCGACTAACCAAGTCCGCCCACTTTTTGCCTATAAAGAGTAAGTGGTCGGTGGAGGTACTAGCTGCCCTATATGTCAAGGAGATTGTAAGACTACATGGTGTTCCTTCATCTATAGTCTTGGATCGAGATCCAAGATTCACCTCTCATTTTTGGAAAGGACTGCAAGGTGCATTGGGTACTAAACTCAACTTTAGTACCGCATTCCATCCACAAACTGATGGGCAAACTGAAAGAACCAACCAAATAGTGGAAGACATGTTGAGATCTTGCACTATAGACTTCCAATGATATTGGAATGAGCATCTATCCCTTATCGAGTTCGCCTATAACAACAGTTACCAGGCGAGCATCAAGATGGCACCATTCGAAGCACTCTACGGAAGAAATTGTAGATCTCCTGCATGATGGAATGAGGCTGGAGAATAGCAGTGGCTAGGCCCAGACATGGTGCAACGAACAACAAAGGACATGCAGGTGATTCGAGATCGGCTTAAGACTGCTCAGTCCAGACAAAAGAGCTACGCCGACAAAAGAAGGCGAGACTTAGAATTCCAAGTCGGTGATCATGTATTCTTGAAGGTGTCACCTACTCGTGGCATCAAAAGATTTGGTGTGAAAGGAAAGCTTAGTCTGAGATTCATCGGTCCTTTTGAAGTACTCGAAAGGATTGGTGAGGTTGCATACCGACTGGCATTGCCACCGGATCTGACATGTGTACACAATGTGTTCCATGTCTCCATGCTCAGGAAATATGTATACGATCCTACCCATATCATTCGCCACGAAAAATTGGTGCTAAACAAAGATGTGACATACGAAGGGAAGCCAGTCAAGATACTGGAATGGAAGGTGCAACAGCTCAGGAACCGTCCCATCCATGTGGTTAAAGTCTTATGGAATAACCGCAGAGTGGAAGAAGCCACATGAGAACTGGAAGGAACCATCAGAAAGAAAAACCCCGATCTTTTCGGTAAGATACTCTCTCCTGGATGATCATATAAATTTGGGGACCAAATTCTTTTTAAGAGGGGGAGGATGTTGCAACCTGGATTTTTCGAAAAATAAAAATTTAATAATAAAAAAAATAAAAGTAATTAGAAAATTAAATAAAAGAGAATTAAATAAACCCATTAAATGAAAAGAAGTAATGGACTTTGTTAAATGGACCCATTAGAAATTAGTGGGTCAAAATAGGGACTTTTAAAAGGAAGAATACATGGAAAATATCCTAAATTCGTAACTAAATTATTACTTAAATAGAAAAGGGTTATTTAATGCATTAAAAGCTAATTTGAGTTAGATTTAGATTCCTAAACCTACCCTAATAGGCTGGCCACGAATTTGGGCCCCAACCTAACCCAAATTAGGAGATCTCATGCCTAAAAAGGGGAGAGGGAAATAGGAAATTCAGAATAAAGAGGAATTAGAGTCATAATAGGAAATAGAATGGGGAGATGCTTAAATACTCCTCTAAAACCCTCATGTCCAGCCCTAGCTCGTGCCAAGGGTTTGTTGGACGTGGGAGAGGCCAAGGAGGAGAGAAATTCGTGGGCAAAAGGCAGCTCAAAGCTTCTTCCTTCGTTCTTCAAGTTCTTAACCCTATAAGACAAAACGAGTCAAATGTAGGCATTCTCATGAGCAAAACTAAATCAATTTTGTCTGTAGGTTCATCTAAACCTCAGGAACAAAAGCCCTTTGGTTTCATAATTTTTGATCGAGCCAATATTTTCTTCTTGATTTTTCATGTTCTATACTCATCATGACCCCGAACCCTCTTCTTAATTCACGATCTCCTTGTATACTCAACCCCTTGTCACAAGATTTTTACTATAGGAACTGATGCATGTTAGGCATCTTTTGCCCCTAAAAGCCCTAATTTTGATGCAACCTATCTTGCGAATTTAATCGTTGATCTCAACTATGTACTGTTTCATGTTCATCATGATTACCCGTGTTTAAAGAATGTCTAAACCTTGTTTGTTTTCAAATTCTTATTTACTGTAAGTAACCATGCATGTCTAGATCAATTTGCAACTGGTTTTCATGATTTTTCATCACTTGTACAATTAGTTATGATTTTCTGAATCACCCTGTGAGAAGTAGGATAAGTTCCGGCCCACAATCCAATGTAATGTTCTTCTCCCTGTTGGACTCGGGCGCAGACCCTGTGAACGCGACGGCCCGATAGGCCGCGTTCACAAGGGCCGTCGCGACAACGCCCTCTGTCGTAATTTGATCACGACAGGGACTGTCGTCGCGATCTGCTGCCCTACCTAACTAGGCCGTCGCGACCCTCATGCAACCCCGTCGCGACCTGCCTGCTTGAACTGACTAGTCTGTCGTGACCTGTACAAGAGCCTGTCGCGTTCTGCCTGAACCCTGTCGCGACCCTTACAAGGGTGCGTCACGTTCTAACTATTTACATAAAAACCCCTAAATTTTGATGCTCTGACTCTACACAGTGCTTGTACTCTTGTTTAACAGTCATACACATAGACAGTTACACTTGTGATAAATTAAACATTTATGTGTGATTAAAACACAAGCACATGATCTTTTCTATCTACAACTTCATGACACTTACACACACTTAGAACCATCCAATTATGGGTTAATTTGGCATGAAATTATTTCATAAAGTATCTGGTAAATTATGTAATTAAATTGCCATATTGTAATATACTTGTCTATCGTTTCTCACGTTGTTTTGAGAATACCGTTATCGACGCTCCACTGTTCTAGAATTTCTCTAGAACGTCGAGCATTTGTTTCTATATACACACTCTCTTGACTTGGACGAACTCTCCGTCAGATACTCCTTCTGTCGGACTAGTGAGTCATTGTTCAAGGCTTCCGTAGGTCTCCTCTGTCCATGGATTCCCACATGGTCGATGAGTCGGTCCGTAACACCTATTACACGCTTTAGGGATCAGTATGATCCAAACGGCTATTAGAAGTTCGCTCTTATCTTGAATCATGCCAGACCTCTGGACCTGTGCATAACATGGCCAATGGAAGGGTCGTGAGTTCCACCTGACTGCCAACACCATGTGCGCGTGTTGTGCAACTGTTACTATCCCCTGTTTACTCGACGTGTTACGTGCAATGTCCACCAGCTCTCATCTATACTCTACTCGCTCGTCTATTCACGTTCACTCTACTATCTCGTCTATTCATCTAGTGCTCTCATCTATTTCTTGGTACTCTATATTGGCCATTGACTGATTGTCTAAAGATAAACAATATAACCAATGCATGGCAATATATATATAAAGGGCCCGATCTGGTCCTGGGATGTGCACCCGAAAGTGCTAGTGCCCATGGGAGTTAAATGATCAGAGTGTTTGGCATTACACTCGAGTTCTATCTATCTCGACTATCTAAATGACAATAAAAAAGTGCTATATTCTCTCATTGTCTATTGATAAAAAGTACTATACTATACTCGTTGTGCTATTGCTATACTTTGTGCTATGGCCATCTTGCTATTTTGTGCCATACTCGACCCTCATGCTATATTTGGAAAGTTGTGCTATTTCGTTCACGTGCTATCCTACTATCATATACCTGACTCACTCGCTCTATCATTAGTTACTCTACCTTTAATGCATTAATTATTTAAAACATGTTTGACTATTGAGATTTAAGTCCTACTGGGCATTATCGCTCACCCTGCGTTATTTGTCGTTGTGTTCTTAGGTGAGACCGAGGATGAACTATACACTCAAGAGGACGGGAACGACCAGGAGTGATGTCAAGAGTACCCTAGTGTCCTAGTGCTATGATAGAGTCTTAGTTTAGTCTTTTACTTTTATTTCAATGTAATTGGGCCCTATAGATTGGCTCTGATATTAGTGGTTGTAACTAGACATTTGAAAGATAATTAATGAAATGAATTTGCTTTAGTATTTATTCTCGTCCAATGGTTTGATGTCTAGTACTCGCTCTATCCCCGTTTACTTGCAACTGCCTCGCGTTCCGATATTCTGCGTCGGGGCGTGACAATGTCAAATAAAGAGGATTGGATCTAGTGCCTTGAAGAGGAATTGTCAGATATTTATGGGAGTGCCGGTAGATGAGGCGTGTGCCCTCTTTTCAAAATCCCTAAAAGGAAGGAGGGGAGGTCAGAGGTCCTGGAGAGGGGCCACTAGAATGACCCTTTGACAGTCAAGTCAATAGTAGTAGGAAAATAAAAGGAGAGAGAGAGGCTAAGGGCATGAGATCGCCTTCACAAAAGTGGGTGTTTCATTCTTAGTTTATATAATAGATCGGCCTCCTAAATATAAGACCAAAACGGACGGGTAGGAGGTAGAGGTAGATCTAGAGATGCTCCCTTTGGATAGGCATTGCCTGAGAGTCCGGGTGCTCGTCACCTAGGACTGCTTCAGTTCTATCTCTATCCTTCTACTTTTCTTGGGCTTTATCCTATCTTCGGAGGGGTGCCATGTGGCAAATTCCTGGTGCCGTTTGGGCAGCTTAAAGGTATCTTGGGCCTTGGGGATTTCATGAGTCTCAAATCTCTCGGTAAGTTGAGGCCTCGCTAGGTCCCTCTGGCTCTCCGCCAGACATGCTTGACTTCTTGGGAACTTCTGCCTTTGGCCCTTGGGGTAGCTTAAGAGCCTTAGCCACCCGAGTCATCTCACTGAAGGTCCTACTCTTGGGCCTCTGCCATGAATCTCCAACCATCGAGCCTTAATGGGCTTATTAGACGTTCTTTCTTTATTAGGCTGGGCATCTATGGGTGCATTTGTGGGCTGCCATTTCCCCCCTAAATACCAACACAATCTAGTTTGTTCTTCTTATTAGTCTTTTAACATAGTATATTACATTATCTTAGAAGTTAATATTGTTAGTCTCTTAACATAGTATATTACATATCTTAGAAGTTAATAGTAACTGCAGAATGCTGTGAATCTATCAAGCTTGACCTGAATATAGATGATTGGTTTAATTTTACTTCCCTCCTGTGGCTCTCTTTGTTTTGAAAAGGCCTCCACTATATTTATAAATATAAGGCCAAAGATTAATACCGGCATAGGTCAGCTCGGCCAAGGCACAAGAGCTAGGTCCCACCTATATGCATAATGCTGTGCGGGGCCCAACCCTTATGCCTTGGCCGAGCAATCTAGCTCAGTGCCAAGCTGCACATAAAGTCCTTCCATAAGTATAATGTAGATCTTGGATGGAAGACTGTGGGGTTGGTACGAAGTTTTAAACCAAGGTTCAATTACAGCAGGTAGTAGTAGTAAAAGGGAATCACTACGACGTTCCTCCGTTGGGTATGCAGCATTATTATAATGGTCCGACAGTCGAGTAGGCAACCCTGTTAAGGGCCAATATATATATATCCGAGAATGGCCCATTATCGCAATAAATACTTGCCTCTCTCCTCCTAAACATATATATGAAGGGACATCAATGCTTTTTATTTGTTTTCTACTGTCTATTAATTCCCAACTCACTAGTGAATGTCCAAACAGAAATATTTACTATGGGCTCCTAGTTTTACTACCTATTGAGAACCTATTTGTCCCCTTTAAAGTTAGTTGTCCTCTTTAGAACGGTAGCAAGTATTTTTCGTACGTGTCAGAAACATTTCTCTTCTCCTGTGTCACAGAGAACAGTCATTGGATTCTTAAAAGCACTGAGTCTTAATTTCACTTTTCGGTCTTTAACTGTATCTCCATCAATTCTGATATCCACT
The DNA here is from genome assembly GCA_014218235.1 of Colocasia esculenta. Classification (NCBI taxonomy): domain Eukaryota; kingdom Viridiplantae; phylum Streptophyta; class Magnoliopsida; order Alismatales; family Araceae; genus Colocasia; species Colocasia esculenta. The sequence goes on from CM024762.1 coordinate 62,096,555, forward strand.
CTGGTCTAACATAAAAAACGGTGGAGAAAAGAAAGCAAAAAACCAAAAGACGAAGCTTAATTGGTACACCTTTCCAAGATTGATATTTTCTGTCAATAACTTTAGCTATTTCACACTCGATATGGATCTGACCTCCTGTGATCAAGTCCTTCAGACCTCAACTGGCTAGTACCTATTGGTTCTTACAGCATTAACCTACATAAACACGTTGACATCATCCTCTGTCACACTCATTAATGTCTACCGAACTCTTATTCCACTATGAAGCCAAGCTAGTAGATATATATAAGGCATGATCATGTCTTATTTAATTAACCTCGCCACCTACATTGCTACTAATAATTATCTCTTCACGGGGAGGTCCAGTAGCAGCTTGCTTAAGCGTCCAGGCACCAGCAGTAGTAATCCGACGACGAAAGCTCCAGCATTGCGGCGGGCGTCATCTTCTCAAGATCCTTCTGCTTCGAGTTCGTCAGCCCGCTGCCTGGATCCTGTTCGGCCGGGTGGGCATGCGATCGCATCCGCGTGTAGAGCCTCATTGCCGCCACACAGTCCTCGTAAGGGTCTTGCATGCCCGTTTGAATGTCATACCTGCATTTATACATATATATGCAACGCACGCGTCAGGTTTTGTGATCTAAGAATTAAAGAGATCTTGATGGGAAGTTCGGTATGTGATGGCTGCAAGGAGTTCCGCTTGCTGTGTGAAATGATACTTGCCCGAGATACGCCTGTGTTAAGTACTTGAGGGAGTTGCTGAGCTTGCTTGTCTTCATCAATGGCGGATAGTTTGCTGTATCCCTGCCGATTACAGATAGTAGCATAAGCGCATGCACTTCCATTAAAACTAGATACTTTATCTTTCTCCCAAAGTAATAAATGACCAAATTACATCGATCAAGTCTGGACGGGGGTCCTCACCTGATGAGGATGGCGGGGTATTCGATCCCCAGGCGCTGGAGGTCGAGATCCAGGCCGTGCCCCACGAGGATCCTCGCTTTCCCGCCGTTCGACCGAATCTTCCACACGGGCTCGCCGTTGCAGAGGAAGTCCTGGATCTTCCTCTGGGCCTGCTTCAGTGGCATGGCATCCCTCAGGTGCTCCGGCCTTATGCCTGTCGTCTCATACCTGAAACAAAGACTCCCTCTAGCCTACTCATGAGAAATAAAAAAAGGAAAAAATCTGTTGTTACAGTAGTATTGCCCGTCTTCTTCCTACTATTTCTTGCATAATTACCTGTGGTTGGTAACGGGGATTTGGGGTTTCAGAAAGGTGTGGAAGATGATGTTCTCGTCTTCGTCGACGATGCAGACCCTGGCACAGAGGTTCAGGGACCCGTCGCTGCCGCCCCCCACCATCTTGCATGCGAGGGCGACCACCTGCGGCTTTCTGCTGTCGGACCTGAAATCTTTGAACGTGTCGTTCTCCGGGGAGCTGTACAAGCTTATCTTGGATATCCTCGATGCCAGACTCTACAAAGAATGCCAGCACCACAATGATCAAAACTTGATGCACTGACCTGGACGTGGTATTATATACATGTACTCCCTATGATCGGAGCATACCGCGGTGCGTGAGAGCTGGCAGCTGTCCCCATGGATGCGGAGAGAGTAGGTGCTGTCGAAGATGTTGAGGCAGAGGTTGCACCCTCGCTGGCTGAACACCTTTGCACATTCTACCTTTGGCAAGGGACCTTGGAAGAATAAGGCCGACGATGACAACATTAGAGTGGAGAAAAGTTGAGAACCAGGGGAGGTGGTCTATATGGTGCGGTAAGCGTCCGGATCAGAGACTTGTATAATACCAATGAGGTGCTCCCTGAGTGACTCGAAGGACCTGCAGTGCTTCTTGCATATCCCACACTTGGGCTCGTGGACGGAGTGAAAGGAGACCTTCATGTGCTCCACCAGATGCTCCAACTTGTTGTACTGCCTGAAGCATGCTGCACATTTGTTTCTGGAAATGAAATATTTGATTGGTCTCAGTTGCCTAGAATGAACTCTGAAGAAGCATGATTTCTAAATTAAGACTCGAATCCGTAAGAAACAAAAAAGGTTGAGCAATTGGTGAATCCGCATACCGCTCGTGCAAAAAGAGCTCTTTCACATTTGCTATATAATATTTTCCCCATGCGACAGGTGTACTCTGTTATGTGTGCGTCTGTGTGAGAGAGAGAGAGATACATAGACAGACTTGGCATATATATTATTTTCCATACTAGAATATATATGGGATCAGCAAGATCGAACTGTCGAAGGAATGTACCTCAGAGTCTCCGAGGGTTCCGATCTGCTGTAATCCACGGTGTGTGGTTGTGAAAGCAGCACATTTTGCTACTATTGCTAAGTGGGATGCGTGGGAATTCTGGAATGGACTTGTGATGAAGAAGGGCATCGTGGGCTCCTAGATATAACCGCGGGGCTCTTTTACATTTGCTCTATAAGATTTTCCCCATGCGACAGGTGTTTGTCATGCATGTGTGTGATATATATATATATATATGAGGAGACTTAGCATATATTAAAATATATATGAGATCAGCGAGATCGAACTGTCATAGGAATGTACCTCAGAGTCTCCGAGGACTCCGGTCTGCTGTAATCCATGAAGGTGTGTGGTTAAGAGCAGTATATTGGACTACTATAGCTACGTGTGGGATGCGTGGGAATTGTGGAATGGTTTGTGATGGAGAAGGACATCGTTGGCTCGTATTTATAACCGCGGGTGATGACCGAGGAATTCGTCTCTCGTTGATGAGGGGATGGGATTTCCCACCATTCTCTGTGCGTGTGTGTATGCGCACATTCACATAAAGAACATAAGGCCATCTATGATCACTTGTAAGTCCATTCACAGCATTCACATAAAGAAACAAAAGACCAAACTCAGAGCGGGGGAGAGAGAGAGACACACACTTATAGTGTGCACTAACTTGGACACACCCACTAAAAGTGTGTCATTTGTCTTTTGAAGTTTGAAAAAGTTGGATGGGGGCGATATTATAATCCCCAAGGAACAAATGACATAATCTTAATGGGTATGCTATGTTTAGTGTATACCAAGATGTGTACTAAGTATTTCGAGAGAGAAAGAAAGAGAGAGAGAGAGAGATATGTAATGCATGATCCTGTACGAACTTGGAAGTTTCATTCCCATTCATTACTCTATAGCTAAAGTATTATTACAAGACTCAAACCAAAGAACAAGAGATGTTTATAAACGCCAGATTAATATCCCTCGCACAACCCCAGTGCTTATCTCCATACAGAAACAAATAAATTAATGTCAAGTTTGTTTGCATACATATTCATTTCCCATCACATGAAGATAAACATCTAAATTAGCCGAAGGAAAAAAGGATCGACCGCTGAAGGAAGGAACAGGCCATGTCACTATCTATCTTATTCTTCCCTCGCAATGCTTTTCCTGCATGTCTGTGTCCCGACCTGGTGGTGAAACTTCTCGAGTCATGTCCTTGGCCGGTTGGTCAACAGCGTAGCAGATTGGTCAGAGATGCCAAACCTGTCCCCGTTACGTGATGGCCACTAAGATCGTATTCTGCAATCCGTATATATAATGGAGCTGCTTTTCATCCCCTGCCTCTGCCCATGACTGTTGGGAGACCTTTTCGATGGAATCCACAAGCATTGACCCTATTTGAACGCATTAATAACATCGGTCTCATGGTTTCCCTTTCGTTTCTTGTCTGTGTATGTACAATATATATAGTTTCAAGCTATCTTTTGAACAACTATCCAACATTGTCATATTTTTATTGGCCCTTTACAGTACTACATAAAATTATTAGATTGTTAATCAAGTCCCCACATGAGAGCAGCTTTGAGGTTATATGATGTGATACTTATTTCTTATGATTAAAAATATAGATATTGTAGAGATCGGAAAATGGTCTTGTCACCATCCAAAGTACGCACTTTTGAGATTTGTAGTGGAGAAAAGCACATGAAAGAACTTGCAAAATAAAGCAGGCGATTAGGGAGTCTTGAGTATTATTCTAAGGAAAAACTCTCTTGATCTATAAGTTAGAAACATATGGGAGAATGTGGACAATAGAGAGACAAATAAATAGTTGGGCGCTCAGGTGTGTGGGTATAGGCATTTAAAAGTGCAAGTCTCATTATGTCTCGATGAGTCCTTTTAGCATTAGTTAGGGTTCCGATTGTTCTTCACAATATCCTTCACCCCTATACCACATCGTTTTTGGGGAAGTGTAAGGCTCTTATGGGCCGATACATCTTCTAACTCAACTTGCTACATGGGGCATCGCTTGCCACTATCACCATACTCTAGAGTCGTAGGAATGTGCCTTACCACATATTTTGGAGTATTGGGGGACATGCTTCATCATTGCCACTACGACCTCATACTTTTGCGGCTTTGAGGACTCACCCCTCAACGGCTGGCAGATCGCCCAGAGAGTTGATGATCCTGGTTAGGGAACACTTGTCCATTCTAGGCCAAACTAATGGAGGCCTCAAGGGTCTAAGAAATCAGGCTCTAGTGGGCTCTGACTACTTTTCTCCCTTCTCATTAGACTTGGTGTGGGGAATCAGGGTCTAGTGGACTATAGCAACTAATCTCCCTCCCCAGTGGGATAGGTATGAGGAATTATCTTCTAGTGGGCTATGGCCACATTCTCTCTCCTCACATGCCCCCCACTTTCTAGTATGAATGTTTTATGCTCGGGATGAATTAGGAGAGGACCGATGGTTTAGAGGGCAAATTCTTGATGGTCTAAGCCCATCTAGCTCAATCATGCACTTGACCTCTTAGTCAATCAAGGAACGAGCACCCCAAATGCTTCATCTCCATTAGTGAAGAACAGGGCAACAACTTAATGTCGAGGAGTCAGAGTGGTAGACAACCATTCATTAGGGGCAATGATGACTACCTAATGTGGATCATCTTATTGATAAAAGGTCGAGGGGAGGATATGGTGTGTTGATTCATGAATGATTGCTTGTCGTGGATCATGATGGCATAAGGTTCTGGGGGATGCGAGATCAAGGGTGTCAATGTCATCTAGTCCACTCTTGCATCCCTTTAAATTATGACCCAAAGGGTGTCCATCAAGCATTTCCATCCGCCCCTATGTTACTACTCCACTTGTCTTCCCCTTGTCTTTTTGCCACCTATGGGTACTTTCATTCTCGGTAAGACTTCTACCCTTGTTGATTCTTCGGATGGTCAGGAAAAGTAGTGTGATGAATTCAAAGTCATCCTCGAACGCCTCTCTAGAGGTTTTGAGAACTTCCAGGGTTGCTAGAGTTTCTTCCAACCTGTGCCAATTGCCTCCTTGACTAGTATCTTTTCGCATCTTGGAAGGATTGCATGAGGTTGATCAAATTCCTCACACATTTGACATCATATTTTCTCATCAATGTCAATCCATTTTCACCTCTCTAACTAGCTGCTTTACTCTCCCCCTGGAGCACATGGTGGCATGCTTCCATCTTCCAATTCCCCCCATCACTGCTAGTCTCCTAAGGGACTATGAGCTTGCTCCAAGGCAACACTTACCCAACTCTTGGAGACTTTTCTATTGCTTCCTCACCTATTGTGACAACCTAGGGATTACCCACAATCAATCTTGTCCATAACATATTTATCATCCATAAGTCATTGATTAGTTTAAGGGAGTACTACTTCAAAGCCGCCCCATCTAAGTGGTTAAACTTCTCTCCTTGCTTCTCCAAGATTAAAGATTGGGGGGAGAAATATGTTTTCATCATCCAAGCCGATGGGGCACACAACTGGGACTTCCTGTAATGTGTACCTTTTCTCTAGGAATAGGGCTTCGAGCCCATTACCCGGTGAAATGGCCTCAGCCAATCACTTGCAGGTGGGTTGTATGAACAATGTATGTAGGAAGATTAAATTAGTTCCTAATTACATATTAATCATTATATTTTAATGATGACAAAGTATTTTATATGTTAATAACAAAGGAATTTAATCTCAAGTAAACTTAAAACTCATTGCTTATCACTTATTAACTCACTCTTTATCTTAGTCATATCAGACAAAGTTGAAGTATCCAAAATTCCCTAAGTGTTACTTCGATTATGAAAAAGATTACTTTGATTACATGAAGAACACACTTCGAATACATGAAGAAGCACTCACTTCGATTACACGAAGTACTTCAATTGTAAGAAGTATCACTTCGATTACATGAAGAAGTCCTCACCTCGATTACATAAAGTACTTCGACTGTAAGAAGTACCACTTTGATTACATGAACAAACACTTGATTATAAGAACATTTTGTTTACTTCAATTTTAAAAAGGTCAATTCAATTCAACGAAGGTAACTTCGAGTGAACGAAGATAACTTCAATTCTAAACTTCAGAAACTTTTGTTAATTGAAGTAGCTTCAATTATGCAAGTCAACTTTTTCATAAATATTATTTCCATACATAATGTAGTTGTTGTAATATCATTTGGTTCAGTTGAAATACGGTTGTCATTTTAGAATTCCTATTATTTATAAAATATCTATCTATATCGGAACATATTATAGTTATACTTTGTCTGACATATGATAAAGTTATTGTGGTTGCTGACATCTTTTTGGGATAGATGACGTACCTATCAATACATTTATTTCCTTAGGAGTTTGGCTGCAATGACTGTGTAAATATCTTTTGAAAATTTTAAAAGCTATTTATATGATAACTCATGTAACGACCCGACCTCCCGGACCCCCACCGGGGACCCCGAAGTTTGCACTGCCACCCACAGATCCGAAGATCCGGAAGGGTTAGAAGAATAGTCTAGTGAGATATGTTTTGAATTTAAATAACTATAACAATCTGTACAGTATACAAATGTATGTACAACATATCCTAAATAAAAGCACAGGTACAAGAAGAAAGGTGCAGTCCTTAAGGGGCATACCCCGAGAACTTGAAAAGTACAACTCTCAACTCACTCAGGTATAAGAGCTCACAACACTCACTCTCACTGCTGCTGACAGCACATGGCGCCACAGCCGCCTCTATAACCCGTTCAACACTGAGCTCCCGCGACAACGAGCCCCTAGCTGAAGAAAGTAAGGGGGTGAGCCTGGCGAACAAGGCCCAGTAGGGATTACTAGTCCCTCACCAGCCAAAGCAGTAGGAACTCCGAAATAAAAAACTACACTAGAAAGCTGCAAAGCGAGGAACACCTACAGTAGGGTACTACAAAGTAGCAGAAGAAAACAATGCAATGCCATGACCAACAACCAAGGTCGTGACACACACGACTCCAGTAGAAAACAACGGAGTCGAGCACCAAGCGGAAGCAAACCTCGGCACACCTGTCGAGACCACACAACAACCAGGTGAGAACGATGTCTTACCATAAGCACATCCACCTCAGACCTCCACAAGGTTGAGGGCCCACAAGTAGAACCACCCCGGACCCAGGACACACCACGAGGTCGGTAAACCACACCCGCCGATGCCACCACAGACTTGCACCAAAGAATAGGACTATGGAACCAGGAGAACACCGAAGCGGAAGCCACCAGAAGCACGGGCCATCAAGGGCAGACCAACGATGCCTATGAAAACTAGGCACGGTCAGACAACAACCACCGTGCAGGCAAGGGCAACGGATAACACTTTGAAATTTCGTAAGAAATGTCGTCAGAACAACAACAACCAAGCCACTGCCACTGGCAGCTAAGAGGAGGACACACCGTCCACACCCTCTTCGCTCGCCAGCTGGCTCCTACTTCTAACCTCCCCGGAAGAGCGAGACAGAGCCACCACATAATACCACAAGAACGCACACACCACCATAGCCTGGCCAAGCTACGGCCCCATGCCTAGCACCACTATGTGGCTCCGGAACCAATGCAGGGAGAGGCAGTGAGACAAAGGACTGTCCGGGCTGCGCCGGAAAGAAAACACCTCAACGACCTCGGCGTCCCACCCCAGACAAGAGAGCTCTACAAACGACTCGGTGCCGCTATCCAAATCTCGTTTTTCCCTCATCTCCAGAGTCTGCCAACTCGGCTGCCAACTCGAGCACACTTGTAGCCCAGAGCACTCCCTCAACAGGCTCCCGAGGATGGGGGTCCTAGGCAACGGAGACAACCTCTGAACGGAACAAACCCTCAAGTGCTAAGCACCTGGAGAATAGGCGAGGCAAGCAAAACAAAAACCACGCCGAACTGTTGTCTTGTAACCCACGACAAGCCCAGTAAGCACAAGGCATGCACGAACCCTCGAGAGGGTCGTCGGCCAACCAAGGAATCCACGAGCAGGCCAGAACTCAGAACACCACTAGAAAGTATGAAAAACATCGCTATGCTAATAATCGATTTACCGTCGGACAATCGATTATGAGATAGATGCGAGCATTCTGGCACCACCGCCAGGACATGACCACGAAGGTGTCACCTTTGGTCACTGAACACAGTGAGATAACCTACCGCATTGCCCACCAGAAGGTCCTAAGGGCAAGCCTACCCTGGGGCACACACTGACACGCTAACCGGAGCCACAGAAACACCTGAGGCTACCCAGGTACTATCGCATCCTCCCTGGCCGTCGTCGTGATACCATCGCGATGGGGAAGAGCACCGCGACAGCAACCCTATCGCGATGGGGCAGAGCATGACGATAGCAACCTTGTCACAACAGGAAAATGCGTCGCGACAGTGATCCTTATCGCGGCGGGGCAAGGCGTCGTGACAAGGTTGCGTTTGATCAGGTAGATGCCTCTTCTGGTGTTGCGACATACACCACAGTCGCGACACCAGCAGAGAGCAGACCCATGGGATGCTCCATCCCGGGGCCACCCACACACTATAGACACACCACACGGGGGAGGGGAGCATGGAAAAGTAATAAATGATAACTAGAAAGCACGAGGAGCTCCCAATCCACCCGGATCGAGAAGGGTTCAAGCAATCCTTAAACGAAGAAACGAACCCATAAGGGCCCTTCACGTTGGATTGGCCACCTCCTCCTTGCTCCACGCAAGCTCCACAATGCCAGGAACACAAGCACAACCCACCTCCTCGCCTAAAACGAACAAAGGAAAGAGAGGGAGGCGGAGCACCGCCGGAGGGGGAGGAGAAGAGAGGGGAAGGAGGAAAAGGGAGAAGGGGTCGCTGGCCAAGGCCTTATGACTTTGGCACCCAAGTCACGATGGACCGCTGTAGCTCCCCGAAAACTTTAATTACATAAAAATTCGAATAAATGGAAATAAATAATTTCCATAATACAAGAGTATTTAAACATACGTATTATTATCGTATGTGCCAAAACACATCAGAAAATTTCGTAAAAATTATAAATCAACCCTAAACATTATTACTAAATGTTCCAAAAAGAAATTGGTGCCAAGAAAAATCTGATTAGCCAAGTTTAAAGTGTTTCGCGACTTATTATCGTAATTCATAAATAAGTCGGAAAATCATTATCACACATACTTGGATGAGTCAGAAAATTAAATAAAAATCATATATAGACATCAAATAATATTATATAATGACCCATCAAGAAATTTGGTTCAATAAAAATCATTTGGACTAGGTTTAAAAGTTATTGTGACCGATTATCCAAATTAGAAAACAAGTCGGAAAACCGTTAACACGAAAATACGATGCAACCATAAATTAAATAAAAATATTGGGGAGACTTCCAACATTATATATTGATGACCCATTATCATAATTGGGCCAATGGACAACATTTGGCCCAAAAATCAAATATAGCTAGAAAATGCATGGAAATTCGTAACTCTAAATAGACTGAAATTAGAATGAGGCAATTTAAGTTGAATTGGGATAGAAACATGCATTCTTGGCAACCCAAATTCATGCTCAACTAGGGTGGGAGGTTTCCTAAAGTCTCACACACTCTAATAGAGGAAGAAATCCTCAAATTAGGAAACTAACAAGCCAAAACCGCAACTCTTCTTTCCTAGTCACAATAGGACTCCTAAACACCATGGATGCTTAAATACTCTTCACCAAACCCTTGGGGACGAGTTTATATCTTGTTGGGGTCGTGTGGGGGAGTTCTTGGCGGCTTGGGAGCAGGAGATCGTCCACACCAAGCCGTTCTTCTTCACCGTCGTGTCTTCTATGACCTGCACAGATGGTCATCTTGGAGTCGACCAAAGGTGAGTTAAACAGTAACAAAACCTTCCAAGGACTATACCCCTAGAAAGAGGGTCAAGTCTACGTTCTAACCCAAGTGGAATGCCCAAATTCCATGCAGTATACACAGAGTATTAAGCGTTTTCCTCCAAGTGGTCTGAACACGGTTTTTCTGGAAAAATGGGACTTCTTCAACCCATAAGGTAGGTTTTCTCGGGCCAAACCTTAACATACCCTATACCAATGTGTAGAGAATCAAGTTGACTTTCGTTTTCCACTGGTTTCATCGAATTTCAACAAGTATATTTTGAATTATAAGTGTTTTTCCAAAGTCGCGCATTGTTAGGGCTTTTCCCGTTCTTTATATGTTGCATGTGATTCAAGACCGAATTAGAGCAAACCCACAACATGAAAGCTTTTCTACTAGTTGTCCTCATCATGTCTTGTGTTGAATGTTTTTTCTAAATATCAATAATTAGAGAGTTATAAGCATGGTAAGAGGGTCACTGCATGAAACTACATTTTCAGGTTGCACTTGGCTTTTACGTTTGTGTTTGACTTCATTAAAGCATATCGAAACCATCCTTGTTTTCCTTTCGATTTACTGAAAGCACCTTGCATGTCTAGGTTGGTTTAAAACTAGTTTTGTTATTTTCATGCACTGTACAATTTGTTCTCTATTTTTGAAGCACCCTGTGTCAATATAAGGCAGTTCTAGATCGCAATCCAAGAACATGTCCTTTCTCTGTCGGATTCAGGCGCAGACCCTGCAAACCTGTCGTGTTCTGAATGCGACGAGTGCCCCGTCACTATCTCTCTGCCTGTTCTGACCCCCTTATCGCGTTTTGCACATCCCCTTGTCGCTTTCTGATCTGACCCCGTCGCGATCCTTAGAAGGGTCCATCACGACCTCAGGATTTTTCATGAAACCCCACCTATTTCTTTTTCAAAACTTACTGCTATACCTGAGGTCTATTTAAATATGATATTTAGCGTGTAATTCACATGTCTTAGGTCTGATCATTGCATGATGGTTTATTTAATGGCCTAAAAGTGATTAACCCATTTAAAAAGGCTTAATTATATGAATATTATTCTAATTGCTTTATTAATGATATGATCATTCATGAAACTTGTGATTTACTCTTGTTACCATTCTAGCTTGATTTAAATGATAATTATTATCTTAAAATCTTGTAAACCCATGTGTAGTTAAATGCATTGTCCATTGCATGCCATCATGTTAAGTGTTTTCCGCGAGTTTGAGACCGATGGTTTGTGAATTGACACGCGTAAATCACTACACACTTGCACTATTAGGCAGCCCTTTCTTGGAAAATTGGAAACTCTCTACCGGTCATTCCGAATCGGTACACTAGCGACTTTTTCTCCAAGGCCTCCGTAAATATCCTCTGTCCATGGATACCCACATGGCCGACGAGTTGGTTGTACCATTGAAGTTCCCTGGAGATAGTGTGCACTTCTTTTCTCATCTCGTTCTCGTGAGTGTGATTTACAATCTTGACTAAATCCATTAATGTAAAGATTAAACTAAAGTATAAATCGTACCGTTATGCTGCCGAATTTATCTCTTGACCAATGTTATCATGAAATCATGTTCAATTACTTATTACTTGTTCCCATCATCATCATGAACATGACACTACACATGCTACATTTTGAAACTCTCATTGTCCATTATTAATGACTGTGGGTATCTACATTTAAAATTTTACATGAGATGCTGACCGGGCACGGCGAGTGTCCAAGGGCTCCAGTCTAGCCCCAATGACGGAGAGTCATAAATATATTGTTACCATGGGGTATAATTATTACTAGAGTTGCATCTGCACTAGGAGTCTTGCTTGCTTGCTGAATGATAGATACAATAACCACATACACGTGTCCTGGTGTACATTCTTGATGGATCTTTTCTTGGTGTACATTACTGTCTACATGCCTGATTAGTGTTACATGATCGTGCTCGTGCGTGCTTGCTTGCTTGCGTGATATGGCCATCCTACATTTAATGCAATTAGAGATATCTTGCGATCTTGACATCAAGTGAAATCTTGCGTGCTTGTACAAAGTGATCTATTACTAGTTCTATCTTGTTATATCCTTCTAGATCTTGTTCTATCATGATCAATCTATCTAGCTAGTTCATGTATCATGTTTTAACGAGTTTTATTCGCACATGCATATCATGACATTCATCGTGCTTACCTTGTTCTAAACTGTTAATCACTTATATGATTGCCCGCACATTCAGATATAAATCCTACTGGGCTAGTTTGCTCATCCCCTACTTTTACCCAATCTAGGTGACTATGAAGTTCAAGAGGAAGAGCAAGTCGAGGATGGGAATGCGTCCGACTGAAGAGCATTCCAACTATGAGCCTAGTTATAGTAATTTGCTTTGAGAGTTAGAACATGTAGTAGGAAGTGAGGAGTATTATGTACTTTTCCTTTTTATTGAGTCTAGTTCTGTTATCCCATAGTCTAAGAGTTGTAATAGTTCCATTTTGAATACAATAAGTTGAGATTTAAATAAAAGATTAGTTGAGTTCAATATTTGGGCCCTATGATGATGTATGTTGTTATACATTTAGGTCATGTTTGGTATCGGGACAGGGCGAGAATAGCGGGGTGATATCCCTATTCTTTGTTTGTTATCATTACTATTCACAGGGATAAGAGGGTATAAGGGGAATGGGATTATGTATTAACCTGAGTTAAAACCGGGGATACGCCATTCCATGGGGACCCCTGGAATGGCGTATCCCCAATATCCCAACCCCGAAATCTCCTCCCGAGGCGACGTCTTGTCACCTCCCACCCACGACCTTGCCCCTCGTGCCTTGGCTCTCGATGCTCCTTCTCCTATTTGCATGCGACAGGCTTTGGCTCTTCGTCTTCCTCCCCGCGGCGACTGCTCTGCTGCACATAGCTCCGGCGGTGGATGATCCCCAGCTCTCTCCACACCACAGCGGTTGCTCGTCGGTGACGGAAACTTTGACGCCTCCGGTTGCTCTCCTGTACCACGGCGAGGGGCAGTAGGAAGTCGTCTTGGAAGTCAATAGCAACAGACGTTGTGAGCTCCTTCCCTCTTCCATCTGCTTCTTCCTTGCTCTGTTCAAAAACCTTTCAAGGGGTCGCCATCGTGACCTCCTTCCCTCTTCCATGTGCTTCTTCTTTCTATGTACAAAAACCCTTCCACAGTTTTCCATCGTGAGATGCTACTTTCGCTCCTTCCCGGCCTACGTGTTCCTATATTAGGGCACAGAAAAGGGTTTCTGTAGTCTTCGGCTTTCTTTCCCTATTCCATCGTTTTCTTCCACTGTGTGTACAAAACCCTTGATCGGCTGATTGTCGTCGGAGGTTGCTTTATATCCTTTCCCTTTACTATCAGTGGTTTGGCCACATTTTATAGGTCGTGGAGATGACTGTGTATCCTTGGACCTGAAGGTGTACTTTCGTAATAAGGTCATATTCCGGCCATGTATTTGCATGTGGATGGTTCTACGGTTTCAATGTAGAATGTACCTCATTCCCTGCAGTACGCATTTTCTTGTAAATTTGGATTTTCTTCCTCAATAGGCCCATTAGTTTCACTGTGTTCCATACTTTTCCTATTTCAAATGTTGCGTGAATAGATGTTTACATACTTATAAACTGATGGTTGTAGTAGACAAAAATGTAAACTATATGTTAGTTTCACTGTTGTATTATAATATCCTTGCTTAGTCTAATCACTATTGCATGTAGTTGGTTCTACGGTTTCAATGTACATAGTGATACCCTACCTATAGTATGCATTTTGCTCGACAGTTAGATTTTCTTCCTTAATAGGCTCACGATTTCACTGTGTTCCATACTTTTCCTATTTCGACTATTGCGTTAATACATGTGTACATACTTATAAACAGATGGTTGTACTAGTGTCATATGTAACTATATGTTAGTTTCACTGTTGAACTTGTATATTATTGTATCTTTGTTTAGTATAATGACACTTTGTTGCCTCAATTATATTTTCACTAGTGTCATCTTTTGTTATTTTAATCACAGTGTATGCAATGTATTTATTTGTTCTAGTGTCATACGTATACTATTGCATACTTCTGTTATTTTCACCGTTTAACTTCTATATTTACTGCATCTATTTTTAATTTAATCATACTATCTATGCAATGTATTTCTGTCTTTAACTGCAATATTATGGTTCTGTTTCATTTTCCTGAAAGTTACTTTAATCATACTGGGTCTTTGCTCACTTAATTTTATTGTAAACTCATGTGTAAACTATTCATTTGTTTCCTTATGGCTCTCTGTTCACTGTTAGATATTACATTTTCCCCTTTCACTTTAATCATGGTGGGTGTTAGCTCACTTAATTTTTCATCACAAAAGAATGGCCACACAATGAAAGGTACGTGTCCCTAATTGGAGGGAGGATGGTGATCAAGTACTCGTGGACATCTTAGTTGAGCACAAAGTCCAGCATGATGGGTTTGTAAATGGGACATTTACAAAAGAGGCTTGAAGGATGGCACTGCGGCAGTTCAATGACAAAACACATTTGTCTTGCACACTATCCAACTTGAAAAATAGGTACAAGAACTTGAAAAAATGGTATGCTATGTACGTCAATCTTAAGAGTAGGTCTGGCTGGGGTTGGGATGAGGAGAAAAACATGCCAGTGCCACCTTCAGAAGATGCTTGGGATGAAATGATTGCGGTATGTGTATACAATACATAACTTTGGTCAATTTTCAATTGCCTTCACCCTAAACAAGGAAAATGTGATTTTTTCAGATTAATAAAGATTACAAGACTCTGAAAGGAAAGCCATTTAATTTTATGGACCAAATGCACATTATTACTGCCACGTCAATGGCTAGGGGTGACCTAGGTGCAGGGGACTTTGGCAACTCTTACTTGGACCAACATGATGAACCTAACATGGATGATGATGACCTATTCTTAGACATGAACGAAAATGATGGTGATCCTAATCCTCTTGACAACCAGCAACCAACTTAACCGAGGACATACCACCACAGACTACTGATCATGGCCCTACCCCTAACAGCACACCACAAACCAATGTTACTGTTACGCAGACATCAAGTAGGAAAAAAAGACGTTTCTCAGATTCATGCAATGATTCACTTGAAAAGATTGCCAAGTTAGGAGAGGACAGGTTAGCCCTTCAAAAAGAGGCCCTTGAGCGGTAGAAGACTGTTGCTCCCCCAGTTTCTTCTGCGTTGGACCAATTAATGAAAGTGGATGGTATACCGGATCACCTATTATACAAAGCCATAGATGTAATGAAGGGGTTGGATGACCGGTGCATCTTCCTTGGACTTCCAGTACATCTTCGGCTTGGTTGGATTCTAAGCCGGCTTGGTTCATGTGATCATAAGATATCCTTTTCTTAAGTATATGTCTGCAATCATAATTATTTTATTTTCTGGTAGGATGGCTGGGAGTAAATTATATGCAACAATGTTTCTTTTTTAAATAGCATAGCTGAATTCCTTATTATCATGATGTCATGTCACATGTGTACTTATTTAATTAGTCAGCATATATGAAATGCTTGATTATCACTGTGTATGCTTGTTTTAATAGTAGGTTTCCCCTGGTATAATTGATCTTAATACTGCACCCACTGGTCAATTTCTTCAAATTTGATGGACGAGGAAGACTACTGGCAGGAGGTGGATGACACAGTAATCCTTCTGCATAGCAGCCAGGTATCTAGTCCGGCACCAGATAGACCAATGCATACTAACGCAGGACAAGGTCATAGATGGGTTAAAGAGGTTATGTGTGGCCATTTAGGTAGATCATACTGTTCTTTCCGCGTCCATCCAAGCATGTTTGTGAAGTTGAGGGACAAACTAATAGAAAAGGGGGTCTTACAAGACACCAAAAATGCTTCATATATTGATGGCAGCTGATGTCAATTGTCAAGTTCTTGTACATGTTTGTGTTGGAATTTTATTTCATGCAACCTCACTAACTCTATATGCAGGGTACAGGTGATATGGGCAATGATGATGGGAAGGAGCATATATGACAAGAATAAGTCATTGGGAGGTATGACACTAGTAACCCCAACCATGGTGTTACTCTCTACTATATGTAGGATGGCCAATTTTTTTTAGCAACCACTATAGTATTTCAATAATCTTCCTTGGTTGGTTAGGATGCTTGTGTCTTACTTCTAGGCATATCTTTGATGTCATACAACATACCCAACTGAGCCCATTTTTTCCAACATAAACATTGGCCATGTTAATTAAGGTCTCCACATTGAACCTTGCCATTTCATCTAGGAAATCTTCATGTATGGCTTCACCACTAGGACTTGTGGATAGAAACGACAATGGTATTGTTTGTGAGTGCAGAGCAGGATGGTGTATTACTCACGTGTCACATAGTAGTGCGAATCTGCAACGTCCGTATTATTGTTGTCCACTATTAGTGAGTGAAGTCATCATTCATTTTACTTGTGGTCGGTTCTGGGCATACATAACTGGCAACTTTGTGTAGGCAAAATCTGGCAATGCTTGTAAATTTTTTATGTGGGTTGATGAGGTGTTACAATGTCCTTGTGGGAAGGGACACTGTCGAAAACGCACTTCGAAGACATCCAAGTCTTATGGTAGGAGTTTTTACGTTTGCCCTCAATCTACGGTAAGTTTTTCATCAGCCTAATCTTTTTCATATATGTACAGTTTTGTGCATGTTTTTAACTGTGATAACATATTGATCTGGTACGCTGAGGATCATGGGTTAGGCTGTGGCTTCTTTCAATGGGTATCAGACTCATGCAACAGTCGTCGTATGCAACTTGGGGAAGAAGAAAGAGGAAAGCATTCCGTGGAAGACTTCCAGACTCTGCTTGAAAAAGAGAAGTTTGCAGCCGACAGCAACAAAGAATTGTGCGAGCATTTGTTAGACTCATTCAGAAAGTTAAAAATGTAAAATGTAGATAGACTTTCTTTAGACTCATATCAGTTTTATTTTGTTGTAGTATGTGAAAGTCAATGTAATTAGGTGTGAAGTTTGGATGACTTGCCAGTTTCGTATATTCTATTATGTAAGTTCTATAATTTTGTTACATGTGCAATGAGAAGACTTGGTTACTTGGTGTAATTAATCTTGTTTGTGTTAAAATAATTACAGTTACTATTGTGCAAAAACTTCTGTTATTATTTTGTGATGGCTAGTTATGAAATATATACATCAATTGTGATTTTTTGTTAGTTGTCTAACCTCTTGCCACGTGAACATGGTATAACTAACTGTGTAACAAAAATTTAGTTACATATGAGTATAGTTATGTAATGATAATATACATACTTTGAACTAACTGTGTAAGAAAACTGTATATACATGAGTATAGTTATGTAATGATAATATACACACATTGGATAGGTAACTATGTAAGAAAAATGTATACACATATGAATATAGTTATGTAACAATAATATACACATTTTGAAGTAACTGTGTATGAAAAATGTAAACACATCTGAGTATAGTTATGTAATGATAACATACACACAAATATGAACGAGTGTTAGAAAAAATATCTTTTTTTTTTCAAATTTTTTTATAAATTTTTAATGCAAAATCTAAGTCTTAATATTGTAGATGAAAGAATTATATCTGTTGACTTGTAAATTTGTCAAACAAGTTACAAATTAGTCCTATTCACTCTTCACTATATATACATAAATTATATTTTATATTTATTTCATGTGCCTCAATAGTCTCAAAATATTACATCTTTCAAAAGAAGTAAATTAATTATCACCTTGTACATAAATGATGTATTTTCCATTTCCTTAATTTGAAATCTGTCATTTTGTGATTTAATTTTCATCATAAAAATATTCTTTTTTTATTTAGTTTCATCCGTTGTCGGAGAATCATTTGTTAAGTCCAAAAAAGTGTATTTTACTTTTCATCATATACATAAACGTTTCTTCTTATATTTCATTAATTCGTCCAAAGAGTTTTAAATAAATAATTATTTGTACATAGTTTTAATTTCATTTCTACCATATACAAAAATTTCTTTTTATGTTACATTAATTTCGCTTCAGAAATTTGATGCTAAATCCCTAAAGTGTTTTCTTACATGTCATGATGTACATAAATATAATATTTTATGTTTGTTTACTCCATCATAGACTTCCTTTTTATGTTTCTTTAATAGTTATCCTTATTATTCACTTGACCGTTACCAAACATGGGATGGTGGATGCCCTTGGAAACGAAGATAGTAAGGGTAATATGGTCATAAAAATTGATATATCCTCCTTCCCATCCATGTTTCCACCAAACGGATAACACATTGCAAAATCGATTTAACCTAACATATACCAAACGATATAAGGTTAGAGAATAAGCATAACTTATTCTGGTATGACTTACACCTATTCCGTGCCACATATATCCCGATACCAAACATGACCTTAGTGCGTGCTAGCTAGAGGCTTATTTGCCAACTGTTCACGTCTTGGGTTATCGACTTGAATTATTTCTAATATTTTATATCCGCTGCGTAACTCTCGGGACGTGACAACTGCCCTGTCGCGTTATGGACCTTAACACACTGGGTCAACGCACCACGATAAGAACGTGTCCCCCAGGGACACCGCGACAATGCTACAGATCGTACTGACACACCTGCCACCCTGACAGGCATCAGATGACGAAAACGGTGGAACATTGTCACGACTCATTGACTAGGCGTGACAAGAAGATGCGATGAGAAAGCAGGGCGCGATATGAATGCAATGCACAAGCTGGTCGCGACAAGGATGACTCTCGCGTCGGGCACCCACGATGCGAAGCTAACACGTCGCCCAACCCGAATGCGCTAGTGGCCAGTCATCCAAGACACTGGATGAAAAGCCAGGAAGCTGGGTATTACAGCTCACATTTCTTCTGTGTACTATCATTTTTATTCACACTAGGCATATTATACAAATAGATAGACATCGTTATTTGAAATCACACATATATGTAAGGATATCTTGCATGACACTATTGATGTATATATAACCCTAATGTCTAGACTGTAGTCTAGTATTTCTCAGTACTTGATTTTGGACAGATAGCGATGTGGACAAGCTTACTTGAAGTTAAAGAAACTCAAAGAACAGATCAACAACCTATCTTCACCCGTTGGATGAACAACTCAAGAAGAATGTTGGAATATGTATACATGCCACTGTAGCACACAATGTTCAAACTCCAATGGCTTTCTCCAATGGATTTTAAGCAACGACTAATGCATGAAGGTCTATATAAGGGTGAATGCAAGTTGATTTAAGTAGACACAATACAATGAATGAACGAACAACATTGCATTCAGAGTGCTCAACTTTCTCAAGCTTCCTTGTTCTGATTTTAGTGCTAGTTAGGTGGATCAGGGTCACCGAGTCTATTTCATTATTTTCCACTTGAGCGACATTGATGAGAAAGTCATTGTTCTTAGAATAAGTGTTTCAAAGTCCAAGCCTTATGTTTATTTCATCTTCTTTGATTTAAGTCTTTACCTATAGTTTTCTCTTTGTAACTGGTTGTTAACCCCCTTTCTAAGGGAAGACCTACTTTGCAGGTGTGTTCCCGTCGTATGATTGAAGGCCAAGTGGTTTTGCGTTAGTCCCTTTTGGATAAGGGAAGACTAGGTGTGGCTAGCAATGTATTGCCTCTTGTGTTGAAGGGAAGATCGGTTGTTCGCAGTGTATTGTACCTTTGGAGATCTAGTGAAATATCAAGCTTATTGGTATGGGGACTGGATGTAGTATTTCTATTGGAGGGATGCTTCAAACCAGGATAAATCTCTTATGTCATGTGTGATTGTCTTATATCTGCACACATCTTTATCTTCTCACAGTTATCTCACTAACCCAAATAATGGTGGTTTTTGTTGGGTTGAGACATACGTACCTCAAACATTCTATTAGTTCAATGAAGACTCAACTCTTTGATATCTCATAACTGCATTCAATTTTGAAGTGTGTTTGATTGCTTTATCTTGAGGAAGTCGACTTGATCGGATGAAAAGTCAACTTTTGAAATTATGCATTTTTTTATATCATGTTCTATGAAGGAGTTGAGTTTACAAAAGTCGACTTGTCCTATATGAAAAGTCGACTTGTGAACTCATGTATTTTTATAGCATGTTCAGTAAAGGAGTTAAGCTTTTAGGAGTTGACTTGTCCTAGTTGAAAAGTCAACTTGTGAACTCATGTCTTCTTATACGTGTTCTATGGAGGAGCTGAGTTTACTTAAGAAATGAAGAATGTCAACATGTTGATTTAAAAAGTCGACTTGTTATTCTACAAAGTTAACTTGTTGATCTGGAGAGTCGACTTGTAAAACAAGCAAGTCGACTTGCTGTCTTATGCTTAATTGATTGCCTGTTTTCTGATTTGTTCACCAATCGATGACTTATTGTGTTTTTGTTCACCAATAGATTGGTTGTGGTGCCCTTGTGATGTGGGGTTTCTATTCACCAATCGAGAACTTGTGCTATTTTGGTCATTAATTGATGCTTGATTTCGTTCACTATTCGATTGGCTATTTTTGTTCATTAATCGATTGCATGACGTCACTAATTGATTGACTATGCCTGTTCAGTATTCGGTTGGTTGTTATTGTTCATTAATCGTGTGACGTTCCGGCCATTCGGATAGTCTTCCTGTGTATATGGAGGCCAATGTGTGGCCAATGACGTGTGTAGCAGGTATTTTCCGCAGGTGGTGAGGCTATGTGGGCCAGAGATTTGGGCCCAAAGTGCTCACTGGTTCACTGTCTGTGAACGCGATAGTGAAGGGCGTCGCGTTTTGAACGCGACATCCCAGGGCGTCGTGTTCATGAAACCACTGTTTTTGGTCTTCATCTGCATGCGCGCCACGTGCTGCGCATAGGGCGAGCTTGCTGACGTCGACTTGTTGAAGGCGACGGGCTTGTGCGTCACGTTAAGGTCGCGACACAGTGTGGCATCGTGTTCTTAACTGTGAAGTGTTTTTATAGAACCCCGGCAGAACAGAGCTCACATGAGCTCTGCTCGGCCAGGGGGTTGTGCTGGGGGATTTTTGGGCGATTCGACTTGTTGGAACTCAGTTTGACGTGTTCTCACCGCGAGGACGTTGTGTGGAGCGGGGGAAACATCGTGTGGGCTCCGTACTTCGCCTGCTTCATGAACGTAGGGAGATTTCCTGTGTTTTGATCTGTGGATTGCTTGTGTGTTGTGGATGATGTGTTTCTAGCTTTCTAAACAATAGATAGCATGTGTAGAACACATTAAAGCATGTAAATGGAATGGAAATCATAGATTATAGGGGTTTTGGGGGTAATATGGATGATGGATTCTGGATTAGGGTTTGCGCCTGTGAAGGCGACAAACCTGGGCATCACGACAGTGTCGCGACAAAATGATACATCGCGTTCTTGTTTTCTAAGGCGACATATCTAGCTGTCGCGTTCTGAAGGCGACACTAAACCCCGTCTTGATCACAGCCGAGGTTTGTTCTATGCATGGGTATGCTAGTGTGATATTATCGGATTATCGTATGTGTATTGTGTGATAATGGTAAGAGGTGCATTGGCACTCTTAGCGCTCGGGGAGCGTGTGGTGTGTATGGTTGGTGTGGTGTTCACGTGGTTTGTGTGGAGGTTTCACATGGATTATGCATTGTGCACGTGGTTTCCGTGTACGTGGTGTGTAGTTTGATGCCTACCGTGGATACCTCTTCAGTTGGGAGCCCCAGGTTTTGTGTGAGGCAGGCACGTGTGTGCTCGAGGCTTGTCCCGGTACTGAGTACCGTCGAGGTTTTGTCATCTTCTTGGACACCCTCACTCTTGTGCTGAGTAGTACGTCCAGCTGAGGGAAAGACGGCAGTGGGACAGCAACTAGAGAGAGTTTGTTGTGTTGTCGCTTGTAGCACGCTTGTAGTTGGGGGAGACGGACACCAGTAGACGTACTAGGCCCTAGCTAGTCCTGTTTTCCAGTGCCTCACTTTAGGGACCTCGGGCCAGAGTCCCTAAAGGTGCCAGGCATGGGGCCTGCAGGGTGTGTGACCTGCAGGTTGTGGTGGTTTAGTTGGACTCCACAGTTCTTTGTACTGCTTTAGTGGAGCGGCAGCTGCACCTTCCGTCCGTGGCTGCGAGACTGAGAGGTAGTCCTGTGTTGTTTGTTCGGGTTAGTAGCTGGTGTCGCGAACTAGTCCACGTGGCCCGAGTGAGGCATTTTCCTACTTTAGCTCGTACACTTGTTTGGGTTTGCCGTTTATTTATCATTATAGGTTTCTGTTAAGCGACAAGTGGTAAGTGGTATTTATAGTTTTATATTTTGCTACGTAGTTCTATGAATTGTTAGTATAATCTCCTGCTTTACTACTTGTGTTGGTTTGCTCGATTTCTAGGGAGTTTCCCTACTGAGCTAGTGACTCGAGAGGCTCACCCCCTACTCTTTCAGGTGAGGGAGAGCAGGAGACCTCACACCCATTGTCTAGTTCTGAGCCGCACCGTAGCGGAGGGTCTGGACCACCGACTGTGTAATTTACTTTTCTATTGTACACCTCTGGGTATGCCCCAGGCTGTTGTTATAGTTTGGTTACAGTTGTGCTATGGATATGTACTTTTCTAATAAATAATTGAGAGATTATCAAATCTTATATATATTTGAGCTGGTTCTTTTATATTCCTACGGACTAGTAATTTGATATCCCTTGCGAGACTTCGGCCCGGTCGCGGGAGGCGGACTCATGTTAGGCACGTTATTGGGTTAACGAGTCTGAACAATGAGGGCCGTCACAGTTGGTATCAGAGAAAAGTCTGTATGGATATAATGGAATTGGAAAATTGCATAGCCTTGTCTCTATTGTAACCCACTGCTGGTAGCGACCTTGGTTTTGTATTAATTTATCGTATGTTGTGTCGATGAAATGATGCTTGCGCAGAATTAGGCATGGCACAAAGGAGAGACTGGGGAGGTGGAGGAGAGGGGTCAGGAGAGGACCCTACGTAGAGAATGATAGAGAGAATTTGGGAAAGTTTGACAGATATAAGGATGAGATTAGACCAACAGCCACCGGTGCAGCTAGCGGTTGCAGTACTACCACTTCAAGAGGAGGCAATGCCAGTAGCCCTAGTTCCACCACCATCCAGAGTAGAGGTACCTTCCGTAGTACCTATACACCCGGTAGTTTCAGCGAGGTCAGCTATCGGAGTGGAGACTACAGTACTTGTGGAGCGGTTTTTGAGGTTGCAGCCCCCTACATACTCAGGAGGTCCCAACCCGGATATAGCAGAGCATTGAATACATGAGATCGAGAGGGTATTTGCGATAATGAGGTGTCCCCAGGAAGATAGAGTGATTCTTGCAGCATACCAGTTACGAGAATTTGAGCACGAATGGTGGCGGCTAAAGATGCAGACAATTTTTACAGGCAGGACGGAGCATACTATCACATGGTAAGAATTTTTGTCAGTTTCTAATGATTCCTTCTTCCCAATACAGATCCAACAGATGAAGAGGGAGCAGTTCAGGACACTCCAGCAAGGGAATCTCTTGGTGCTTGAATATCAGATGAGGTTTATGGCCTTGAGTAGGTACGCCCCATATGTGGTAACTGATAATACCATGATGGTGGAGTACTTTATTCGAGGTCTGAGGGCAGAATTACAGGATGCGGTGATTCCACTGATGTGTAGAACAGTGTAAGAGGCAGCACAGCGAGCAGTAATAATTGCGAGGATTGTTCGGGCCAGGCAGGGGCAGATTCAGACAGGTGGTTTAGGCTCAGGCAGCTTTCAGCATCTACAGCCGTCAGGAGGAATCAGTAAAGGGAAAGCACCTTCAGGAGCTTCTTCGTCATCTGGAATAGCAAAGTGGGGCAAGCAGATCAAGAAATTCTTCTAAGGAGGCCGTAGTAGAGGCAGGTAGCAGTGCTTTCAGCAGTGAGGTTTTCAGCAGGGTCGTGGCTACAGGCCACCGGTTCCAGAGGAATCTCAACAAAGCAAGGCAGGGCAGCCTACGACATACCCAACTTTCAGATGTTATAATTGTGTGCAGCCAAAACATTTAGCAAGGAACTGTCCGTATCCTCGAGAGCAGACTTATGGTAGAGGGACCCAGCAGCAGCAGCCCTCTCAGCGGTCAGCAAGCAGGGCAGAGGTGTACCGTACCAGAGAGGAGGACGGGGCCGAGTGATGGCAATCACCCGAGCATATGCGGAGGCATCCAATCTCATTGAAGGTATATTACCTTTCTTTGATTTTATTGCTAGAGTGTTAATTGATCCGGGTGCTTTGCATTCGTTTATTTCCAAAGATTTTCTGGATAGTATAGTACATCCTTTAGAAGAAAGGTCATGTGAGTTAGTGGTAGAGATTCCTTCAGAAGGACATATGCTTACTTCCAGTTTCCTAGAAGAGGTCCCGTTAGTTATTCATGGAAATCAGATGCCAGCGAGGTTATATGTTTTGACATTAAAAGATTATGATGTGATACTGGGTATGAACTGGTTAGAAGCTTATGGGGCCATGGTTGATTGTAGAAAAAAGAGGGTCAGGTTTTGCAGACCCAGTGGTGAAGTGTTTGAATTCCAAGGTATGCCTTTTTACACTCCTAAGTTTATTATTTCTGTACTTAGAGCTAAAAAGTTGATTAATGCGGGATATGTATCTTACCTTACGTCAACTAGTCTAGTTGAGTCTAGTAAGTCTGTAGATTCAGTGCCAGTGGTCAGAGAATTTGTAGATGTATTTCCAAAAGAATTACTATGGCTAGCTCCACACAGAGAAGTAGATTTTACCGTAGAATTGCAGCCAAGCAATTTACCGATCTCTAAAGCACCTTATAGAATGGCACCAGCAGAGTTGAAAGAATTGAAGAAGCAATTGCAAGAGCTGATAGAAAAAGGTTTTATCAGGCCCAGTCAGTCACTGTGGGGAGCGCCAGTATTATTTGTTAGAAAGAAAGATGGCAGTTTAAGGATGTGTATAGACTACAGGCAGTTGAATAAAGTTACAATTAAGAATAAGTTTCCTCTTCCTAGAATTGATGATCTGTTTGATCAGTAGCAATCAGCCAAGGTATTTTCTAAGATAGATTTGAGGTCAGGATATCATCAATTGCGAATTAGAGAAGAAGACATTGAGAAGACCGCTTTTCGCACCAGATATGGGCATTATGAGTTTGTTGTGATGCCATTTGGATTAATTAATGCACCAACAGCTTTTATGAATCTGATGAACAGAATATTCCATCCATATTTGGATCAGTTCATAGTGGTATTTATTGATGATATACTGGTTTACTCAACGACAGAAGAGGAGCATGCAGCACACTTGCGGGTTACTTTACATATATTGAGGGATCACCAGTTATTTGTCAAGTTCAGTAAATGTGAATTTTGGCTGAAAGAAATTCAGTATCTTGGTCATATAATATTAGGTGAAGGAATTGCAGTGGATCCCGCTAAAGTTGAGGCAGTGATGAAATGGGAAGAACTGAGGACAGTGTCTGAGATCAGAAGTTTTCTGGGTCTTGCAAGTTATTATAGAAGATTTATTCAAGACTTTTCCAAGATAGAAGCTCCTATGACTAGATTGACAAGGAAAGGGATTCCTTTTTTGTGGTCCTCAGAATGCAGACGCAGTTTTGCAAAATTGAAGAAAAGGTTGACTTCAGCACCAATGTTAGAAATACCGTCAGGTAGTGGTGGGTTTGTTTTGTTTACAGATGCATCCAAGAGAGGATTGGGTGCAATTTTGATGCAGCACAGTAAGGTGGTAGCCTACGCCTCCAGGCAATTAAAGAAACATGAAGAGAATTATCCCACCCATGATTTAGAGCTAGCATCAGTTGTTTTTGCATTGAAGATTTGGCGGCATTATTTGTATGGTGAAAGATTTGAAATATTTACTGATCATAAGAGTTTAAAGTATATTTTCTCTCAGAAGGATTTGAATTTAAGGCAACGTCGATGGATGGAATATTTAGAAGATTATGACTTTAGTTTAGCATATCATCCAGGCAGAGCTAATGTAGTAGCAAATGCACTAAGTAGAAAAGCGGTTATGAATCAACTTATGATCAGAGAATGGAAATTGTATGAAGATGTGGCGGAAAATTCCTTATATGTGCCGAGTAGTCAGCGCAGAGCAATAATAGCAACCAGTGCAGTGGAGCTGTCTTTATACTAGCAAATAGTGGAGGCGCAGAGAGCAGATAATAGTTTAGAAGATATTATAAGAATGGAAGAAGTGACTTTTTGGAACGGCAGTGTGGTCAGACTCAAAGGTCGACTATATGTTCCAGCAGATGCAGAAATCAGACAAAGTGTTTTAGAAGAGGCTCACAGATCAAGGTATACCATCCACCCAAGCAGCACAAAGATGTACCAAGATATGAAGAAACATTTTTGGTGGCCGAATATGAAGAGAGAAATTGCAAGATGTGCTGTATGCCAGCAAATTAAAGCAGAACACCAGAAGCCAGGATGATTGTTGCAGCCACTACCCATTCCACAATGGAAGTGGGATGATATAGCAATGGATTTTATTATTGGTTTGCCCAGATCATCAGGTCACAATGCAATTTGGGTTTTTGTGGACAGATTAACTAAGGTTTGTAGGTTATTACCAGTCAGTATGACATGGTCAGTGGACAGATTAGCCAAGTTGTAGGTAGAATGAATTGTACCTTTATATGGTATTCCGATCACCATTATTTTAGATCGAGATCCTCGTTTTACTTCAAGTTTTTGGAGGAGTTTGCAGAGATTCGTCGGCACAGAGTTTAGGTACAGTTCAGCATATCATCCACAAATAGATGGGCAGACAGAGAGGACAATCCAGACACTTGAAGACATGCTGAGAGCTTACTGTTTGGTGTGGGGAGGTATTTGGGAACGCCACTTGGGATTGGTTGAGTTTGCTTATAATAACAGTTACCATGCAAGTATAGGGATGGCACCATATGAAGCTTTATATGGTAGACCATGCAGATCACCACTAAACTGGCATGAAGTAGGAGAAAGATAAGTTTTGGGTCCAGAATTAGTTCGACAATGTGCAGAGACAGTAAAATTTATTCAAGAAAAATTGAAAACAGCCCAAAGCCATCAGAAAAACTATGCAGACATCAAACGTAGTCCTTTGCAATTTGAAGTTGGTGATTATGTATTTCTAAAGGTTTCTCCTACTAAAGGTGTGCTGAGGTTTAGTAAGAAAGGCAAGTTGAGCCCAAGGTATGTCGGGCCATTTCAGATAAAAGAAAGAATGGGTGAAGCCGCTTACAAGTTAGATTTGCCAGTAGATTTCACTGATGCACATGATGTGTTTCATATCTCAATGTTGAGAAAGTATATCAGAGATCCATCTCAAGTTGTCAGTTATCAAAGAGATGATCTGAAGCCCGACATGATAATGCCAGAATATCCAGTGCAGATTACACGCCACAAAACTCAGAAGCTCAGGAATAAAGAGATTGAATTAGTGAAAGTCAGATGGGAAAACAGACAAGGTGGAGAAGATACCTGGGAATTAGCAAAGGCAATGATGAAAGCGTATCCATACTTGTTTGAGTAAGTTTTAATTCTTTTTAGGTGATAGTGTTATATAGATTGAATTAAAAAGTTTTTGGTGTTCAATTTCTGTTTTAAATTTTGTGGATGAAATTTCTTTTTAGGTGATAGTAATGTGACGTTCCGGCCATTCGGATTGTCTTCCTCTATATATGGAGGCCAGTGTGTGGCCAATGACATGTGTAGCAGGTATTTTCCGCAGGTGGTGAGGCTCTGTGAGCCAGAGATTTGGGCCCAAAGTGCTCACTGGTTCACTATCTGTGAATGCAACAGTGAAGGGCATCGCGTTTTGAACGTGACATCCCAGGGCGTCGCGTTCATAAAACCGCTATTTTTGGTCTTCGTCTGCATGCGCGCCACGTGTTGCGCATAGGGCGAGCTTGCTGACGTCGACTTATTGAAGGCGACGGGCTTGTGCGTCATGTTAAGGTCGCGACACAGTTTGGCATCGCGTTCTTAACTACGAAGTGTTTTTATAGAACCCTGGCAGAACAGAGCTCACATGAGCTCTGCTCAGCCAGCCAGTTGTGCTGGGGGATTTTTGGGCGATTCGACTTGTTGGAACTAGGTTTGGCATGTTCTCGCCGGGAGGACGCTGTGTGGAGTGGGGGAAACGTTGTGTGGGCTCCGTACTTCGCCTACTTCGCGAAGGTATGGAGATTTCCTGTGTTTTGATCCATGGATTGCTTGTGTGTTGTGGATGATGTGTTTCTAGCTTTCTAAATAGTAGATAGCATGTGTAGGAACACATTAAAGCATGTAAATGGAATGGAAATCATAGATTATAGGGGTTTTGGGGGTAATCTGGATGATGGATTCGGGATTAGGGTTTGCGCCTGTGCTGGCGACAAACCTGGGCGTCGCGACAGTGTCGCGATAGAATGATACGTCGCGTTCTTGTTTTCTGAGGCGACATATCAAGCTATCGCATTCTGAAGGCGACACTAAACCCCATCGCGATCACAACCGAGGTTTGTTCTATGCATGGGTATGCTAGTGTGATATTATGGAATTATCGTATGTGTATTGTGTGATAATGTTAAGAGGTGCATTGGCACTCTTAGAGCTCGGGGAGCATGTGGTGTGTGTGGTTGGCATGGTGTTCACATGGTTTGTGTGGAGGTTTCACGTGGCTTGTGCGTTGTGCACATGGTTTCCATGTATGTGGCGTGTAGTTTGACGCCTACCGTGGATTCCTCTTCAGTTGGGAGCCCCAAGTTTTGTGTGAGCCAGGCACGTGTGTGCTCGGGGCTTGTCTAGGTACTGAGTACCATCGAGGTTTTGTCATCTTCTTGGACACCCTCACTCTTGTGCTGAGTAGTACGTCTGGCTGAGCGAAAGACGGGAGTGGGACAGCGACTAGAGAGAGTTTGTTGTCTTGTCACTTGTAGTGCGCTCTTAGTTGGGGGAGACGGACACCAGTAGACATACTGGGCCCCAGCTAGTCCTATTTTTCTAGTGCCTCACTTTAGGGAGCTCGGGTCAGAGTCCCTAAAGGTGCCAAGCATGGGCCTGCGGGGTGTGTGACCTGCAGATTGTGGTGGTTTAGTTGGACTCCACAGTTCTTTGTACTGCTTTAGTGGAGCGGTAGCTGGACCATCCGTCCGTGGCTGCGAGACTGAGAGGTAGTCCTGTGTTGTTTTTCTGGGTCAGTAGCTGGTGTCGTGAACCAGTCCACGTGGCCCGAGTGAGGCATTTTCCTACTTTAGCTCGTACACTTGTTTGGGTTTGCCGTTTATTTATCATTATAGGTTTCTGTTAAGCGGCAAGTGGTAAGTGGTATTTACAGTTTTATATTCTGCTACGTAGTTCTATGAATTGTTAGTATAGGTTTTACTACTTGTGTTGGTTTGCTCAGTTTCTAGGGAGTTTCCCTACTGAGCCAGTGACTCGAGAGGCTCACCCCCTACTCTTTTAGGTGAGGGAGAGCAGGAGACCTCACACCCGTCGTCCAGTTTTGAGCCGCACCGTAGCGGAGGGTTTGCACCACCGGCAGTGTAATTTACTTTTCTGTTGTACACCTCGGGGTATGCCCCAGGCTGTTGTTATAGTTTGGTTACAGTTGTTCTATGGCTATGTACTTTTCTAATAAATAATTGAGAGATTAGCAAATCTTATATATATTTAAGCTGGTTCTTTTATATTCCTACGGACTAGTAATTTGATATCCCTTGCGAGGCTTCGGCCCGGTCGCGGGAGGCGGACTCATGTTAGGCATGTTATTGGGTTAACGGGTCTGAACAATGAGGGCCGTCACAAATCGATTGGTTATTTCTAAAATATTTCATGTATCAATTAGACAAGTTCAAATAACAACATTTTATCTTCATCATGAACAATTTATTAAATTGAATAAGTCTTATGTGTAGGTGATGCATATGGACAATAAGCATGTAAGGCCCTCGAATTTTGTTCTTTTATTAGACATTGTCATGCGATGTATTAGTTGCTTATTTATATAGTTATGTGCATGTATATATATGTATATATATATATATGTATATATGCGTTTATTTCTGTACAATTTATATTAAATAATGTTGTATATATATATATATACATATATAATATATATATATATAAATATACATATATATATATATATATGCTTGTCAATTATGTATATATTGTTTTATTTACATTGTACATATGGTGTTTAAATTATACATTACATTGCAAGTATATGTGTATATAGTGTATGTATGTTTGGACATTTTTGTGTTCTGGCCGAAGTGCATGTAAACGTCAACATGCATGGACGTTTAGAGGAGAGTCGACGTCCAGATCGATGGACGCCAACTCCCAGTAAACGGCAACTATGTGGCCGTCTATTTCCTAGAAATTGTGCGATTTCAGCTGCATTTCCTCCGGTACCTATTTTGGAAACTATCTTCCAACGGTAGGATTCCAATCTAAACGCGTGTCCCGACTCCCTTAGCGTATAAAAACACTCCTCTTGGCCAGATTAGGTCCCTTTTGCCTCTTGTCAAAACCCTAGAAAACCTGTGCGAAAAATTGAACTTGGGAGGCTTGGATCCGACGTTGTGTTGTGTCTCCTGGTGATCTACATCGACTGGGAGAGACTTTGGGCATTGGTAAGGCCTCCCCGACCCCGGTGTGCAGTCTACATCGACACAGAGACCAGATCGGGAGGAGATTTGGGCACCCTCTTGGCTTGGCCGAGGAGGGCATCTTCAGCAATTTGAACCGATTTGACAATTTTTCTAAGGCATGTAACCTATGGACATCATCCCTACCCATGTCTAGTAGGTCCTAGGAATTTTTCAGAATTTATTTCATGTCCTGGAACCTCCATTCACCATGTTTTGTTGGATCAGTCTGCACTTCTACAGATAGGAACTTAACGGCCAACTTACTGCCGTTAAGATCTAGAGTTGGCGGCAACCTATTGTGTCGTTAACCTTGTCGGCGGCAACCCTTGTGCCGCCAAGTTCTTCACGTGTTTATAGAATGCATGTTTGATCTCTGTGGTATATTTTCAGAACATCTGAATGTGTGTACATGTTGTAAGAATTATTTTAGATCATGTCCATACATTAGGTCATATCATGAGGCTAGGATGAATTTCTGTATACAGTTCTATTTATTAGAATTTCTAGAAATGGAACAGTGTGCATGATTTGCTTGTTTTAATTCTAATTAAAATGATTCATTGCATGTTAGAGTATCAAAAATTTTGTATGAACATATGACTGCTATATTCAGAGTTTGGAACTGCTAAGTACGACTATGGTACTGTAAGCCATGGTTAATTGGATTTCTAGATAAATCTGCAGAAAGCTTGTTTTAATTATTATAAATTGTATACTATTCTGAAAAATCTGAAATTTTGATGATGTGATGAATAACCTGTGATAAAAATTTCATGCTGTATTGACATTAGTAGGTACTATGATCAGTTTAATAAGTGTAATTGACCATATTAGTCATGTCAATTTTGATTATGTGAAATTCAGAGATTAGTAGCTTGTTTAGGATTATGTTATGATCAAATTGCCACTGTGAACAGTAGCATCATGTTAGGTAACCTGAACATGTGGGATTCTAAATTAATGCATGTAAATATGTTACATAGTGCATGAGAATTGTGTGAACAAGATGACAATGTGATAATGTGTAAAACTATGCCGTTAGTGACACTGCTACCATAGAGGGCTGTGGAACCGTATCGTAGTAAAGTCCCTATGGGAAGGTTCAATGTGTGTGATATCCTATGGGCAATTAGGATGAAATCCTGGAGGTGGACAAGTAGCACTAGTTAGTGTGCAGAGGGCTTCTCCTGTTCTGCACAGTTAACCAAGATCTATCAGTTTGTTGCCTAGGTGATGGGTATGTCTATGTGTATTTGTGTATCCTTCTAGTGGTGGTTTGTACTATGTGTCACGGCAACTAAAGTGAAAAATGTGAATATGATCATGTGAATTGTGCAATGTGAAATATGAACATGTGAAATTGTTAAGTGAATGTGTTATCATGTGAAATAGTGTAATCCCATGTGAATGTGTTAAATTCATGTCAAAACAACAAGAAAAATATGTGTAAAATTGTGTTAAGTACATGAGAAAATGAATAAAATTCATGCTAGGTATGCTATTTACTTTATGTATAGTTCCATGCTCAATTTATATATAGTTACAAAATGGTTTGAATGAGATTTAAATCTTTGAAGCATGATGAATAAAACGATGTAGAAAGCATGTTATAGGCTTTTATACTTAATTGTTAATGTAATATAAAGTATGTAGCATGTTTACCCTTAATGGTTTAGAATTCTAGCATGTGTAGGTGATATGTGTATGGTTGTGTTCATGGATTGCTTGCTGGGTCTCTTTAGACTCATACTTGCTTCGGCATACAAGTATGACAGGTGTCTCCACTTCTGAGGAGGAGATAGTTAGGAGTGACTCTGAGAGGGAGGAGTAGCTATTGTTGTGGAGATTTCTATATTGTACTTCATTTCCATAAGTATGTAATCAATAAATGATGTATTTCATTTGGACAATGTAAATTATGTTGGAGTTGTAATAATGTGGGCATATGTATTTCTTCTTATGATATATGGACTGTGGATGTAATGATGATGATGGAATAAGATTGAATATTTACTTGTTTCCATTGCATTATTTCAATATTTGAGTATATCTCAATCTAATGTTTAGTGTTGGGTAAATGTCCCACTGTGATGACATTCTTTGTACCGTCGTGGATTGGTATAATTATACCAGTATAAGGAGGGTCGTTACAGAGATTGGTATCAGAGCAGAGGTTGAGATTGTACATAAATATACCATCATCTTCATAATATGCTAAGTCTTTATAGAATTGTCCACATATATAGAAAATATTTAATAATGAATGAAAGATAGCTAAGAAAATGGTTAGGGCTAATTACTTAGTTTCTAACTAGATAAATTGTTTTACAGGCTATGGCTTCTCGTGGTATGCATGGTGCCCATGCTCGAGAGGATGAGCAGAGGCGTGAGGATAGGGATGAGCAGCAGGCCCCAGCACCCTGTCACGCCCCAACGCGGAATATCGGAGCGCGAAGGAAGTTGCAAGAAAAGGTATAGAGCATATACTAGGCATCAAACCATTGCACACTGAATAATACTAAAGCAAATATTTCTCATTAATATTTTCCAAATGTCTAGTTACAACCACTATATCAGAGCCATTCTAAAGGGCCCAATTACATTGCAACAGAAGGAAATAACTAACTACAACTCTAAGATAACATAATGACTCAAGGGTACTCGTGGCTTCACTCTTGGTCATTCCCTTCCTCGTGAGTGTATGTGTCATCCTCGGTCTCACCTGAGAACACAACATCAAATAACGTAGGTGAGCGATAACGCCCAGTAGGACTTAAATCTCAGGCTCAAGCAGGCTTTAAATAATTAACGCATTTAATGGCAGAGTGTCTAGAGATAGCAGGTACAAGAGAGTCAAAAATAGTAAGAGATAGCACAACAGGTAACAAGATAGCACAATAGCACGAGATCAATTATAGTTTCCAAAAATAGCACAAGTATCGAATATAGCGCGAATAGCAGGATGGCCATAGCACAACTAGCACAAGTATAGTAATAGCACGACGAGTATATCACTTGTTTGTCATTCTAGACATAGAGAGAGTATAGCACGTTTGTGTTTTGATTGTCATATAGATAGTCGAGATAGATAGCACTTGAGTGTAATGCCAAGCACTCTGATCATTTAACTCCCATGGGCACTAGCACTTTCGGGCGCACATCCCAGGACCAGATCGGGCCCTTTATTTATTGCCAGGCATTGGTTATATTGTTTATCTTTAGACAATCAGTCAATGGCCAGTATAGAGTACCAAGAAATAGATAAGAGCACTAGATGAATAGATGAGCTAGTAGAGTGAACGTGAATAGGTGAGCGAGTAGAGTATAGATGAGAGCTAGTGGACATTGCACGTAATACATCGAGTAATCAGGCGATATTAACAGTTGCACAACACGCGCACTTGGTGTTGGCAGTCAGGTGGAACTTACGACCCTACCACTGTCCTTGTTATGCACAGATCCAGAGGTCCGGCGTGATTTAAGATGAGAGTGAATCTCTAATAGCCATTTGGATCATATAGATCCCTAAAGGGTATCATAGGTATTAGGGTACAACTGGCTCGTCGACCATGTGGGAATCCATGATCAGAGGAGACTTACGGAGGCCTTGTGCAAGAGTTCACTAGTCCGGCGAAAGGAATATCCGACGGAGAGCTCACCACAAGCCAAGAAAAGTGTGTATATAAAACAGGTGCTCGACGTTCTAGAGGAATTCTAGGACAGTGGAGCATAGATATCGGTATTATAAACAATGCAAGAAACGAATACAAGTCCTTAAAATAGGGCAATTAATGTACTTTATTTCAATAAATTACCAGGCACATTATGAGATATTTTCTGCAATATTTCAGCCATAAATGGATGGTTCAAGTGTGTGCAAGTGCAAGAGAAATCATAGATAGAATAAGTCGTGAACATGTATTTTAAATCATTCAATATAGCACCATTTTTAAGTAGGGTTTTACTGGGGGTATAACGGTAAGAAGGCGCAAGGATTATTTAGAAAGCGACAAAAATATTTTTTCATGGGTTTTTCTCAAAATTCTTATGAAGGCGACATAGGGCTGTAAGGATGGCGGCATGGGCCAGGCAGAACGCGACAGGGTCTTGCATAGGTCGCGACAGGGCATGCAAATCGGGTACTGAGAACGCGACGGCTCACCTGTGGCCTTCTTGGTCGTGATAGGGAGGCTGTCGCAATCAGGCCCCAGAAAGCGACATGTCGAGGTGTCGCCTTCTGGTTGTCTGCGCCTGACTCTGACAGGAGTCAGACCAGACATTGGATTGCGGACCAGGGATTTCAATTTTTGATAGAGGGTTGTTCAGAAATCCATAACTAATTATATACACGATGAAAATCATGAAATTAGTTGCAAATTAAACTAGACATGTAAGGGTACTCCCAGTAAATCGAAATTAGAGAGAGAGCATGGTTTGGACATGATTTGAGAACAAACAAGGACGAGTAACATAGAACATGACATAGAGAGCAAGACTGATTTAATTCGAGCAACATGCTCAGTGAAATTTAGGCTTTT
Source organism: Colocasia esculenta (assembly GCA_014218235.1). Taxonomy (NCBI): domain Eukaryota; kingdom Viridiplantae; phylum Streptophyta; class Magnoliopsida; order Alismatales; family Araceae; genus Colocasia; species Colocasia esculenta. The sequence goes on from CM024762.1 coordinate 62,131,960, forward strand.
TAGGGGCAAATGATCCCTAACAACATGAAGTATCTACAGTAAAAATTTCGTAGCATGGGATCAAGTATACATAGAGATTTGAATTAAACATGACACCTCGGGGTTATCACGTTTGTAGTTCTTCAAAAATTAAGAACAAAAGATAGGATGGATGGAAAAATATGAAACTTGGGGGTTTCGTTCAAGAGGGTAGGAAGAACCTACAGAAAAAGTTTCATAGTTTATGCTTGTGAGAATGCCTACCTTTGGATTTATTTGTCTTCTAGGGTTGAAACTCCCAAAAACGAGGAAGAAGCTTCAAGAACACCTTCTTCCCACGAGATCCTCTCCTCCTTGACCTCATTCCCCACGTCCAGATACGTTTGGCAATGAGCTAGGGTTCGGCCAAGAGTGTTTATGAGGTGTATTTATGCATGCAAATTCCTATTCCTATTTCTACTCTAATTCCTCTAAATCTGAGATTTCCTAACTCCAACCTTCCTTCCTTGCTTCCAATCCCTATTTAGACTTGGATAGAATCTAAATTCGTGCTAACCATATAGGGTAGGTTTAGGAATCCTATTATGGACTCAAACTAGCTATTTAATGTATTAATAACTCTTTTCTATTTAAGTAATATTTAGTTACGAATTTAGGGTATTTTCCTATTATTCCCCTTTTATAATTCTTATTTTGTCCCACAAATTTCTAATGGGTCCATTTAAATAAAGCCCATTACTTGTTTTCATTAATGGGTTTCGTTTAATTCCTTTTTGTGTGATCTTCCATTATTTAATTTTCTTTTATGATTTTTTTTCAAATAATTTGATTTTTAATTATTATAAAATCCAGGTTGCTACACCAGGGTCCTACAGTTCTTCCTCCACCACCGCCTATGGATTATGGTGTGTTCATGCAAGGTCTGGTGCAGGCTATGCAGACTCAGGCACACACTCAGGCTGCACTCCAGGCTCAGCTAGAGGCTCAGGTTAGAATGTTAGATAGAAGTCGCCTTTTTATTTTTATGATTGCTATGTTGTTATATGTTGTTTCTGTTGTTGTTGTGGCAGGCTCAGGCTTCAGCTCCAGTTCCCCAGGAGCATGCCATGGTGGTCCTTCCATCATAAAGCGATTCAAGAGGTGGCTCCACCCTCTTTTAAGGGGGAGAGTCAACCATTGCTGGCAGAGAGCTGGATGAGGGAGATCGAGAGATCTTCCGAGTATTAGGTATGCTGAGGAGGACAAGGTCAGCTTGGCCACCTACATGCTACATATATTTAAAATTTAATTGCATGTAATTGCGTTAAGTTTAGAATTTGGTTTAGGTTGGTTTCTTATGGAGTTGTTTCTGCAGGAGAGAGCCGTTGTATGGTGGTCCTCTTTACTGCGCACTCGGTTTTGAGGATGGTGCTGTTGAGGTAGCTTGGGATGAGTTCGTGAGGCTCTTTCGGGCCAAGTTTGTTCCCGAGCATATTCAAGACAAAATGAAGTAGGAATTCCTCACTCTTACTCAAGGCTCCATGACGGTGCTTGGGTATGAGGCCAGGTTTGCAGAATTATCTAAGTATGCACCTCACATAGTTGCTGATGAGCGCAGGAAGACGAAGAAGTTCGTGATGGGCCTTAAGCCATCATTGAGGTCGAGGCTCGTGGCATTTGACCATCGTACCATAGACGAGGCTCTCAGTGCTGCATGCAGGCAGAGAGCGAGATGGAGCAGTATTTGGAAGAGAAGAAGGTACCGCAGAAGAGGTCCGCACCACCATTCCAGCAGCAGGACAAAAGAAAGCGGCATATCAGTCACCGCAGCGTCCCATGGCAGCGAGCAGTCAGCAGGTAGTTGCACCACAGTCCCTAGGCGTCAGACCTTGTGGCAAGAAGGAGTGTCCTCACTGTGGAAGGACACATGGCAGTACCGAGTGCTGGAATCTAGCGGGGAAGTGCTTAAAGTGCAGGAGCAGCGAGCATCAGATCAGAGACTATCCCAGATATCAGTAGAGAGTCCAATGTGGAGCGCCAACCCCAGTAGCGGCAGCAGCAGCAGCACCAGTGACCGGAAGACCAGGAAGGCCTCGAGCCCAAGCTCGAGTGTTCGCGTTAGCACGAGAAGATGCCGAGCAAGCAGAAAACATCACGGAAGGTACGGTTCTTTTCATGGGTGTGCACGCTCGGGTTTTATTTTATACGGGTGCCACTCACTCGTTCATTTTCGAGCAGTTTTCTAGGCAGTTAGCTGTAGAGTCAGGATTAGAGGCTGAGGAGTTAGAGGTCCTTGTAACAACCCCACTTTATACCGGTACGATTATACCAATCTCCATCAGTACAAAGGGCGTCATTACAGTGGGATAATAACCCAACACTGGCCGATAGGTTGATATGTACGTGGATAGCAATTTAGTACAGCAGAATTAAAATAAACAACTCTACTTTAATCCATCACCATCACACATTCCACAATCTATATAGAGAAATAAAATGACAATGTCCACATTATTACATAATAAAAGAACTACATTGTCCAAATATTATCCATACAATAACATTATTCGTGCTATGAAAATGAAAAGTACACTACTAAGTAAACTCCACAAACTACTCCTCCAAGATGTCGTCCTCCGCTATGCCTCCCTCTGGTACGGAATACCTGTCAACCTGTACGCCGAAGCAAGTATGAGTCTAAAGACTCAGCAAGCAAACCAAAGTCTTAACTCTAAACACATCACATTCATATTAAGCTATCAAACAATAACAAATTACATACTATCATTTAACTACAACAATTTACATGGTACATACTCTTAACTAGTAACACATATTTAAATCACCTAGACATGCTTTAGACTATCACGTGTTTTTTCCAAATCATGGATACTAACATACACTTGTACGTATTTTCTACACCTAACTTGTAGCATGGATCATCCATTCAAACATTAATCCATTTCATGATACATTTTTACAAACTAAAACATAGAATTTAGCATAAAGAAATGAACAACCTAGCATGATGACTATTCACTTTTCACATGCACTTTTCATATTTAATTGCACATTTTACTTGCTGTTGTAATGTAATAAATTTCATTACACATGGTTTCACATTTATTAGCATGAATTGAAGAGTTAAAACATAGTCAAGTTGGTTGGCAACAATAAACACTTAACATGGAACTTTATGCTAAGTAAACATCACATCTAGCATGGAATCTAAGCATTATTTTATGCATTTATCACATTCATAACTATACTTTACTTGCTGTTTCGTCATGAATTAGACTCAATTACATGGAATTAGATTTGTTCACACACAATCTCATTCATTAGAAATTCCACATGTTCATTTTTCATATTGCATAAAAGACATGATTGCATATGTTTATTCACATGCACATTTACATGAAGAACAATAAACTACATTGCATGATGCTAAACATGGTATTGCAATTGAGGTAATTAATACATGAAATCATGAACATATTGCATTAAAACATTGGTTTTCACATGCAAGCACACTCTCATTAACATTAACTCTCCCCTACATATCTTTTCACATATTCTTCATGTCATTTACTCTTTTATTTTCACTTATCACATAAAATATCATTTGCACTCATCACGTGCCACATTCGCATATCATCTTACACTTTATTCATATTCCATCGCTTAAAATGCCATGACACATAGTCCTAACCACCTACTAGAGGACGCAAACCAATATCTCATACTCATAACTCATCTCATAGCACAACTCATCGCATCGCATAACACATAGCTCATAATCACATAACTCATAATCACATACTCACCACCTAGGCAATGTAGTGGTGAATCTTGGTAACTGCGCAGACCGGGAGAAGCCCTCTCCACCCTATCCAGTGGCACTTGTCCACCTCCAGGTTTTTCCTAATGCCCTTAGGTCATACTTTCTCAATGTAGACCTCCCATAGGGACTTTTCTATGGTACAGCTCTCGAAGCCTCTAGGGTAGCAGGGTCAATCTCGGCCCAATTATTACACTTTTACTTTATCGCATTTTCTTTCATTATTCACACACTTCAAATAAACTATTTACTCACTTTACATGTAGTATTGGTCAATTGCACATATCTCAGTTAACCTAACATGATACTACTGTTTTCAAAAGTAAAACAACTCATATTACCATTCTAAACATGTTGTTAATTTCTAAATTAAACAAGTTTAGATTTTTAACATATCCAACATGAATAACTCCCGTGATTTAACAATAATTGCAATTTCTGTCATCAAATCAGTTCCAAATTTTTATCACAGGTTACTAATAGTAAACATATCACATATGCAAATTTCCAGGGTTTTCTAAGAGTAAATATAATTTCCTCAATTAATCTAGATTTTAGGCATATTCATTAAAATATCATTAGACATGGTACATATGAGCATGGTTGGGTGCTAACAGTTCAAAAACTTAATATCATACATCATGCTGTCATGTAAAAATTATGAAATCCAATTCACAACAAAATCTATTTATGCAAGATTTAAACATGCTCATATCATGCTCATAAGTCAGTCACTGAATTTTAATAATTAACACAGATCACATAAAATTAGGGCGACCTCATGATATGACCTACTGACTATATACAACCACCCATAAAAATTGCAGTATATACCTATGTCCAGAAATCATTTAAACATCGTAAGAAGATCAAACAGTTCATTTTCAGAACACTGAAGAAGTAGACGTCAAGGGATATGGCCATTTACTTTCAACTACAGCATCCCTTGACGCAAACTGAAGAACTTGACTGTAGCAGATGCTGCTGCCAACTTCCTCCAAGCAGCACACACAGACAACACTCAATACAAAGGGGAATTTGGGGTTCCAGCACTGGAGGAAAAATCCGTAAAAATACCTTGGACTAAGGGGACATGTATAAGCTTAAGATCTAGGGTTTACTTGCCTCTACAAAAATCTATGAAGATCAAGAATTTCCGGTGAAGCCCTCCTCGGCCTTGCCAAGAAGGTGCTCAGAAACTCCGTAAATCTGGTCCTTCAGCTGATGGGGTTTGATGCTCGGGGTTGGGGATGCCTCCTTGATGGTTGGGCTGCCCTCCAGTCGGTGTAGATCTCCAGGAATCTCCTTCAGTTGTCAAATCCAAGCCTTGGAAGATTAGCTTTTCTCACAGGGAGTTCTAGGGTTTCATAACCACCAAAGAGAGTTGGCACGACCAGAAGGTGGGCTTTTATAAAGTTAAATGGGTTGGGTAGGCTTTAGGGTAGGTTCCCTACGCATTAGGATGGTTTCCTATTCTGGAACCGGCCAAAACGCGAGCATTAACAAATCTGTAGCCGTTACACATAAGGATATTACGTCAACATCAGTTGTAGTCGACCTGACAGTTGACGTCTAGGTCTTGGCCGCCAACAGGGTCTTGGCGTCCATGGGGTGGCCGCTAACTGAGCATTGGCGTCCAGGGATGTGGACGCCAACCACTGGCCTGACAATTTTGGCCAAAACACCGGCAAATCTTAAAATAAATGCATATATACACCGTAAATAATTTAATATATGTAAAAATAATTACATATATCCTCATCACATAAAGTACAGGCAATCCATAATTTTTATTTAAATATAACTTACACTAATCTTAATTAAAGGTAATATGCATAAATAACATACATACATGCATATATACTTATATATTACATAATTACATACATTATGTATAAACCTATGAATGAAATGTGTTCATCATTAGTTAAATACTACATGCACATTATTATTTAAGTAACCTACACATCATAAATAATTTAACATGCTTAAAGTAGATAAATAGCATTTAAACAAGTTAATATGTATGTATACATATACACACCATGGTTACTTACAACATGCATAAAATAATTAAATACAATAAGCACATCAATAATTAAATAATTCATACACATTTAAATATGTATTACATGCATGGAAATAAACTCACACTGGCTTAAAAAATGTATGATAATAACTTCTTACTATATGCACAACACATACAATATGCATGGGATTTATTACATACATTAATAGCTAGATAATACATGCACACTTATATATATATTTATATGTGTACGAAAATAACTCTCATCGCATCGCATAACACATAGCTCATAATCACATAACTCATAATCACATACTCACCACCTAGGCAATGTAGTGGTGAATCTTGGTAACTGCGCAGACCGGGAGAAGCCCTCTCCACCCTATCCAGTGGTACTTGTCCACCTCCAGGTTTTTCCTAATGCCCTTAGGTCATACTTTTCTCAATGTAGAGCCTCCCATAGAGACTTTTCTATGGTACAGCTCTCGAAGCCTCTAGGGTAGCAGGGTCAATCTCGGCCCAATTATTACACTTTTACTTTATCACATTTTCTTTAATTATTCTCACACTTCATATAAACTATTTACTCACTTTACATGTAGTATGGGTCAATTGCACATATCTCAGTTAACCTAACATGATACTAGTATTTTCAGAAGTAAAACAACTTATATTACCATTCTAAACATGTTGTTAATTTCTGAATTACACAAGTTTAGATTTTTAACATATCCAACATGAATAATTCTCGTGATTTAACAATAATTGCACTTTGTGTCATCAAATCAATTCCAAATTTTTATCACAGGTTACTAACAGTAAACATATCACATATGCAATTTTCCAAGTTTTTCTAAGAGTAAACATAATTTCCACAATTAAATCTAGATTTTAGGCATATTCATTAAAATATCATTAGACATGGTACATATGAACATGGTTGGGTGCTAACAGCTCAGAAACTTAATATCAGACATCATGCTATCATGTAAAAATTATGAAATCCAATTCACAACAAAATCTATTTATGCAAGATTTAAACATGCTCATATCATGCTCATAAGTCAGTCACATAATTTAATAATTAACACAGTTCACAGAAAATTAGGGCAACCTCATGATATGACCTACTGACTGTATACAACCACCCATAGAAATTGCAGTATATACCTACATCCAAAAATCATTTAAACAGCGTAAGAAGATCAAACAGTTCATTTTCAGAAAACTGAAGAAGTAGACGTCAAGGGATATGGCCGTTTACTTTCAACTGCAGCATCCCTTGACGCCAACTGAAGAACTTGACTGCAGCAGATGCTGCCGCCAACTTCCTCCCAGCAGCACTCAATACAAAGGGGAATTTGGGTTCCAGCACTCGAGGAAAAATCCGTAAAAATACCTTGGACTAAGGGGACATGTATAAGCTTAAGATCTAGGGTTTACTTGCCTCTAAAAAAATCTATGAAGATCAAGAATTTCCAGTGAAGCCCTCCTCGGCCTTGCCAAGAAGGTGCTCAGAAACTCCTTAAATCCGGTCCTTCAACTGATGGGGTTTGATGCTCGGGGTTGGGGATGCCTCCTTGATGGTTGGGCTGCCCTCCAGTCGGTGTAGATCTCCAGGAATCTCCTTCAGTTGCCGGATCCAAGCCTTGGAAGATCAGATTTTCCCATAGGGAGTTCTAGGGTTTCATAGCCACCAAAAGAGAGTTGGCACGGCCAGAAGGTCAGCTTTTATAGAGTTAAACGGGTTGGGTGCACTTTAGGGTAGGTTCCCTACGCATTAGGATGGGTTTCCTATTCTGGAACCAGCCAAAACGAGAGCATTAACAAATTTGTAACCGTTACACAGAAGGATATTGACGTCAACATCGGTTGTAGTCAACCTGACAATTGATGTCCAGGTCTTGGCTGCCAACAAGGTCTTGGAGTCCAGGGGGTGGCCGCCAACTGAGCATTGGCGTCCAGGGATGTGGACGCCAACCACTGGCCTGGCAGTTTTGGCCAAAACACCGGCAAAATCTTAAAATAAATGCATATATACACCCTAAATAATGTAATATATGTAAAAATAACTACATATATCCTCACCACATAAAGTACATGCAATCCATAATTTTTATTTAAATATAACCTACACTAATCTTAATTAAAGGTAATATGCATAAATAACATACATACATGCATATATACTTATATATTACATGATTACATACATTATGCATAAACCTATGAATGAAATGTGTTCATCATTAGTTAAATACTACATGCACATTATTATTTAAGTAACCTACACATCATAAATAATTTAACATGCTTAAAGTAGATAAATATCATTTAAAATAATTAAATACAATAAGCACATCAATAATTAAATAATTCATACACATTTAAATATATATTACATGCAGGAAATAAACTCACACTTGCTTACAAAATGTATGATAATAACTTCTTACTATATGCACAACACATACAATATGCATGGGATTTATTACATACATTAATAGCTAGATAATACATGCACACTTATATATATATTTATATGTGTATGAAAGTAACTCTCATGTACTTACATGGTATATAACAATACTTACCTATCACATGCACAATGTTATTTTAAGTACTATTCATACACTATAGATAATTTAATGTACATAAAATTTGATAGATAGATATCACATGCATAAGATAACATACCTATATACATATGTACTTCATATATTTACGCACAATATCCATGGAATAAGTAGTATAATATGCACTTCAATAATATGCACTTTAATAATTTAGATAGTAATATATGCACGGTATCTTCAAGATGAAATATGCAATAAGTTAACTAAGAATAATCTATACAATGATATTTAATTCTTGTGTGCACACGCTTGAATTGACATATGTATAAATACATACACACACATATACAACATAGTTATGTACATTATGCATGAAATAGATAAATACAACATGTGCATCGATAATTAGATTAAACATGCACAATATTACTTAAGCATTATATGCCTAGGATTTTAGTATACACAATATACACAAAATTAGCTAATTGCCTATCCTCATATATATATATATATATATATATATATATATATGTATACATGCATGTGTTCATGAGAAGTATCGAAATTGTAATACTCACATTTGAATACACATGCTATACACACAACAAGTAAATATACACGCATAGTATAAAAAGAATGAAATTTCGGGGTATCACATGTCCCTTTGTCTGGGCACACGCCAGCGGGAACGGTATCGACTAGGAAGTGTATTCTGTCTTTACCTGTGTGCATTGAGGACCGAGTCTTAGAAGGGTGCTTCTATTTGCTCAAGATGAAGGATTATGATGCTATTCTTGGTCTGGATTGACTAGAGGAGCACTATGCATTAGAAGATTGTTGTGGGAAGAAGATAACTTTTTGTATTCTTGGTGAGGATGAGTTTTCACATCCATTACCAAGGAACTTAGCGGGAAGATTTGTTATCTGTGCCATGAAGGCGATGAAGATGGTGAGTAAGGGATGTGACGCTTTTGTTGCCAGTGTGGTCTTCGTACCGAAGGCTGATCAGTCACCTACCCTTGAGGAGATTGGTGTAGTGTAGGAGTTTCCAGACATATTTCCCGATGATTTGTCTCGATTTCCACCGGTTAGGGAGATAATTTTACTATAGAGTTGCTTCCAGGCACCTCTCCTATCTCAAAGGCTCCATATCGGATGGCACCTGCGGAATTAGCTGAGTTAAGGAATCAGTTGCAGGATTTGCTGGATAAGGGATTTATTCACCCTAGTGTATCCCCTTGGGGCGCACTGAACGCGCGACATTGTTGACTGTGCACTCTCGTTGTTCAAAGTTCATTGTACAGATCAATATGCGTACTTCCTCTAAACTGTCTCAGTAAATTAAAACAACAAAGATGAACTAGCATGGTGGTGAGAATAGGTCATATCCACGGAGAGGCTGAATAGAGCTTGAATTAAACTACTTTGACTTGACACCATTCGACAATGCATTAAAAGTGAATATGTAAATGACGCCGATCTAATCCCACACACTCTCGACAGATCAGACTTAATGAAAGAACATGTAGAATTGAAAACCAAAGAGTTGGTATCACTATACCCTCTCGATTGAGGGATCAAACAAACCGAGAGTGATGTAAACTAGGCACATACGGATGCACCTCTAAATCTGAAATGATTCGGAAAGATGACAGAACACGAATTCTCAAAGAACATTATTAACCCAATGTACCCCTATAGCTCAGGGGATCAGACAGAAAATAAGAACATAAATCTATGGTACTACTCAAATAAGCACCCTCAAGACTGAAATTCTCAATGCATTAAACTAAACTACAACACTTGATGATAGATCAAATTAAACATCCTTCATACTGAGAACAAAATGAGCTATAAACAATTAAGATCACTGCACCCTCTCAACTCGAGGGATGGAGAACACTTCAATAAAGAAAATATTAAAGAAAATTTAAACTGCACATCATGCTCCCAATCTGTCCAAAGCATAACACTAATGAATAGAAAACTCAAATTAACAATTGCACTAGATCAACTCCAGAACATAAAGAAATGGGAAACTGCTAAATCCTCCTCACAACGGTACAGAAGAACAGTAGAAATGGACAAATCAACACAATATCAAATTAATGCAAATACTAAACCAGAGAAGACTCCTCACAGTAGGAACAATTCCCTAGCTCTCACAGATCTCACAGTAGCAGAACTCACAAATGCCGAACAATCTTTCACTGCCAAACATTAAACTAAGAAATGAACAATTGCATTGGATCGTTCTCCCCTGAAACATAGAAGAAGTAGAAATGAATAGATGCACTGAATCGAGCTCTCTTGAACATATAAGAATTGAAAATTGCAACACACTGGATCGGATTCCTCTAAACACAGAAGAAAATGGAACTTAAAACCCCCCAAAAAAATAGAAACATAACCCTCACAGCAGCAGAACACTCCACTGCCTGACTACCTCAAATGTCAAACTATCCATCACTGCTCAAATATTAAACCAAGAACAGATGAACTGAACAAATGCACTGGATCAAAGTTTAAACACAGTAGAAAATAGAAATTAAATGCAGAAGAAACAGACAGAACAAGCTCCACTGGATCGAACCTTCAAATGCTCAAATTCCTCACAGATGAAAATGGAACAATAAAACTCAGAAAACCCCAAACATCACAACCCGTCTACCTTCCCTGATCTGCTGAAAGGAAGAGTACAGAAAAGAAATGGCAAAAGAACAATTATCAAAACATCTCCCTGGCTAAGCCCCTCTAATTTCTGGAAGAACAAGAAAAAAAAAACTAAGAAAACTTAAAAACATCTGAACTAATCAACTCGTCCAACCCCCTGTACTGAAGAAAGGAAGAGTAATCTCTCACAGCTCTGCTCAAAAGAAAATACAAAAAATAAAACAAAAAAATCCTACCAAATTCTAACCAGCTAGCCCCGGAGAAGAGGACCTCAGGTCCTTTTATAGGCCTCATGGCCTTCTTCTTCCCGCCTTCCACCAGGATCACCGGCTTCAGCACACCAGGATCGCCACCTCATCTGTGCCCTAGATCGCCACCTCAGCTTGCACAGGCTCCATCACGGCCCACCTCAGCCAGGGCCATCTGCTTCGCATAGCTCTGCACACAGCCGCCTCCCTTGCTGCGCACGAACCCAGCCAGGATCGCACCTGGTCCAGCCAGCCTCACAGCACGCCCTGCCATTTCCATCTCCACCCAGCCATGCACAGATGTTTCCCGCGCCGCGCACCCTTCCTGCTTCGCACCGAACCCTGCCAGGACTGCCTCTGCCTTGATCTGCCCTGCTCTAGCACACCTCCCAGCAGCTTCCCGCCATGCTCCAGCCGCACACCATCTGCATACCACCATGCCATAGCCAGGCACCGCCTCCAGCAGCTTCCCCAAATCATAAACCGCCTTTGACCTAGTGGGAAGAAGGATAAAAGATTTAAGAGGGGTGAGTGGATATGGTGGGAATATTTAAAAATTGTTTTTATTTATTTATTTGATGGGGGGTGGGGTGGGTTATGTGGTATGATTATTTTATGAGGGGTATGTGGCATTATGGATTGGGTATGATGAGATTAAAAGTATTTATTTATTGGGATTGGGTGTGAAACTATTTATTTATTTATTTACAAATTCAAATTAAAAAAATATTCACAAAATTAATATTTTAACAACATTTATTTATATACAATATTTATTTACAAATATCTTTAATTTTTAAAATGAACCTAATTAGTCAATCATGGAAGAAATGATTTACATGAAAATCTAACATGTGTACTTTAACCTATTATTAACTAATATGTTCAAAAGATTTTTCATGGATGAAATGAAAATTAAAGTCAATGTGCACATTATTCATGGACAATTGATGTCTAAAATCAATTCCATGTACGAAATTTAACGCTAAAAATTTAGTAATTATCACTCCCCCCTACTTGAACATTGCTAGTCCCTTAGCAATAAAATTTAATCCAAATATAGGACTAGAAGATATAATGTCTCATGCTAACCAGCCATCATGTAAAGTCATGTCTTTCCTAATTGTAAAGGCATATGGCAAGAAATTAGTGCACAAATGGTAGCTCACTTAAGAGTTCACATCAGCCCTCCTGAAGCTCCTCTGCCTTAGCTAGTGATTGAGATTAGATTAATTCGAGGGAGAAGAAAAGATTTGTGAAATAAGATCTCTGCTCAGTCAGATCGGGTTGTTTCTCTCAGTTCCATTCTGCCCAACTTCCTTGAGGATTATTTTGCTGAGTTGAGGACTTTGCCTCTTTATTTGCACTTTGTGCACTCAGAATTTCTTTATTTCTTTTTCATCCACAATGCTGCACAACCCATCACTTTTCAAGGGTATGAGTCCAACTTTACTCAGATCCGGGGCATTTTTCATGGATATATTTTTCTTTTTCTTTTGCTTTTCTTTTCTTTCTTTTCCTCTTAGAGGAAGGATGGATAGTCAGGTTCCTTGATCACATGCCTTCACTTCCTTCGCAATTCACTTAGGGGGAGGAGAGAAAACCAATCACCTCTCTCCTACTAGCCTTAACAAATTTGCTACATTCGGGTTCAGCTAGTCTCAGTGGCTGTGTAGTGTGTGTATGAAACTTCCTGCCATAAATCCTCACATAAGGTAGACATGTAATACATGTAATCCTTTATTAGAGGCTATTTGACATGGATGATTGCAAAGGAGTGTGACAACCACAAAATTTTAATGGTTAAAGATCATACACCTAGTCTGGGATGCGCAAAGCCACACATTTTTATTCAAAGATGAAACATTGTGAAATTTTTATTTGCATATGTACAAGCTCAATAGAAAATGAAACACTGATTAGGGTGAAGACTATGAATGCATGCTTTATTATATCTCTCCCCCCTACTTATTTACAGGAAAAGAAAGTAAGACAGAAAATTACCTGATAAAAGAAATTTGTACACTTGGGTTGCCTCCCAAGAAGCGCTAAGTTTTTTTCGTCTTCAGCCGGACGCAATTAGGCTTCGTTTGGCTCAGCTAGCTTGGTAGAATCCGTTTTTAAGAAAAGTGGGCTTTCAAAGAAATGTTTGAACCTTTGCCCATTGACAGTGAATGATTGTCTAGTTTTAGGATCGAGATTAATGACAACACCATTGTCGTAAGATCTGACAACAATGTAAGGACCATCCCATCGAGACTTCAATTTTCCCAAAAACACACTAAGCCTGGAATTAAACAACCAAACCTTATCATGCACTTGAAAAAATTTCTATGAATGTTTAAGACTTCAATCAATTTCTTCTCCTGCCCTTCTTCAAGATCACTAGCAATTATGATGGACCAAGTTTCGTCCTTTCCTAGAAAGATGTATTTTAAATTAGCAGGGAGTGGTTTTAGCTCAACCTTAGGAGGACATTCTAATGGAGATGATGGATCATTATTCTGAAACATGAGACTAAATTGTCATTCCTCTCCCTCAAACCCTAGAGCACAAGGTTGGTCTACTGCTTTTTCCTCACAAGATTCTTCCAAGAGTTCTTCATTATCAGTTGGTTTGTTTTTAGATTTTGGCTTTAAAGCTTCAGGAAAAGGGACTCTTGGAATGTAATGACTTGGGTCTTCATTTATTTTGATTGTGTCTAGAGGCTCTTCAATGATTTTCTCTTTTCCCTTGGATTTTTCAACATTCTCTTCACTCTCTTCTTCAATTTCTCTTTCAATTTCCTTTTCTTTGTCCTCATTTAATATTGACATGTGTGGGTGAGGATTTGTTATGATGTTTCCACTTCTTAAAGTAGACATTGTTTTCATATTTTCCACTTGGAGGCCCCTAGCCTGGGCAAAATGATGGTCCTGTTGTATAAGTTGATTTTGAATTTGTGGTGCTGGAATGTTTTGGACAAAAGTTTGTTATGGGTTTTGTGGTAGAGGGCCATTTTGTCTAACATGTGGTATGTACCCCTGGACTTGATGGTTTTGCTGGTTCTGATAAAATCCAGAAGAGTTGTTCATTGGGTTTTCTATAGTTTGACTTGGTAACTGACTCAATTCCCTCCTACACACATCAGCAATCTGAGACTCTATCCTATCCAAATTTTTTGAATATTTTGGTTTTGATTTTGATTTTGTTGCACAGTTTGGCATAGAGTCGCCATCATGTTTTGAAGTTGATTCATTTTATCTTCCCAATTGGGTTGAGAAGATGGTGGTTGATTGTATGAAGGTTGCTGAAAATTGGTATGAACAAATTGATTGAAGTTTTGATTTCCATTGAATTGTGGAGGTCTGAAATAAAAAGATTGGTCAAATCCTGAATTCTGATTGGGATAGGATTGACCGTACATGGATTGCTTGAAAGAAGTTTGAGACACTTCTTCATATTGATTTCTTCAAGAAAAGTTTGGGTAGTTTCTCCAACCAGGATTGTTAGAATATGGATCATGAGAGGGTTTGTAGAAACCTTGGACAACTTGGACTTGTTCTTGATAGGCCATGGTGTGAAAGAATCTCTGAATCTCTGCGATAGGTTGAGCCAAGTCTTAGTTGAATGATCGTCTACCAAGCATGCACAGCGGAAAAGCCCTCTATTTAAGATTTTTTTTTAATTTTTTATATTTTATTGATTTTTGAGTTTTTATGAACAAACACAAATAAGCAAACACTTTCAAACAAATTATCCTAAACTCTAAGTGTTCCTTGGACTTATGTTATTTTTCTCAAAATCAGATTTATGCTTGCTTAAGTCCAATCCTAACTCTTCTTGTTCCGGCCAGGTAAGAGGTGGAGTAGAGGGAGGCCCCCCTTGCTTTCGCAAGGACCCAATTAAATAACCTCTAACTCACTTAAGCGTAATCTTTTTAACCTCTAATCCTAGACACCAGACTCAAAGAGAAGTCTTAGAATTAAGAAAGAACAAATCTAATTATGAACCCTAAGGCCAAGTCTACTGGTTTTTATTGAAAGTTTAGGCAAATGCAAGAATGCGGAAAATTTTTATGATTTTTGGGCAAAGGAAAGGGTGATGAAATCCCTTACCTTATCTTTTTATTCTAATTGGTGAAGCCCTTAAGCAGTCCCATTTAAAAATGTGAAGTGCAACAAACAAGTTCAAACAAGAGGTTTTCTAATGATAAGTCTAATGCATGAAACAAGAGATGGAAGACTTACCTTTCCCCCGCACTCTTCAATGCAAGAAAAGAGATGACAATTAAAATGACAATTAAGATGATGAATGTCCTAAAACATGAGATTCTAATCTAGAAAAATGAAATTTTTATTTACAAACAAACGACTAACATGGAAGAGCGATTTGGAAAAATTTTTAGATTTTAGAATTTTTTTAATTTTTATTTGGTTTTTAAACTGAATGAAATGAAATTTAACTAAGAAAATATGAAGTGGTACTATAGACTAATGCCAAACCAATCAAACCACCAAGAGGCCAATTATTACATGCCAACGTGAATGAAATCTCTGTACATGCACAGAGAATACATCAAAGCCTCAATACAAAGTTCACTCACACTCTTTCTATCTAAAATTCGGAATTAAAAGCAATTAAAAAAATTCAGCAAGCTCCTCCTCTAATGGGCTTCAAAGGTCAAGCCCAATCTCCAAGTTCCTCCTTATGTGCAAATCTGAAATGAAAGCCCAACAACAAGTCAATAAAAAGCCCAAAGTAAATGAGATCAAATGAAAGCAAATTAAATCAAACTCTAACGCTTCCCCGGCAACGGCGCCAAGATGAACGCGCGACATTGTTGACTGTGCACTCTCGTTGTTCAAAGTTCATTGCACAGATCAATATGCGCACTTCCTCTAAAATGTCTCACAAAATTAAAACAACAAAGATGAACTAGCATGGTGGTGAGAACAGGTCATATCCACGGAGAGGCTGAATAGAGCTTGAATTAAACTACTTTGACATGACACCATTCGACAATGCATTAAAAGTGAATATGTAAATGATGCCGATCTAATCCCACACACTCTCGACAGATCAGATTTAATGAAAGAACAGGTAGAATTGAAAACTAAAGAGTTGGTATCACTATACCCTCTCGATTGAGGGATCAAACAAACCGAGAGAGATGTAAACTAGGCACATACGGATGCACCTCTAAATCTGAAATGATTCGGAAAGATGACAGAACACGAATTCTCAAAGAACATTATTAACCCAATGTACCCCTACAGCTCAGGGGATCAGATAGAAAATAAGAACATAAATCTACGGTACTACTCAAATAAGCACCCTCAAGACTGAAATTCTCAATGCATTAAACTAAACTACAACTCTTGATGATAGATCAAATTAAACATCCTTCATACTGAGAACAAAATGAGCTATAAACAATTAAGATCACTGTACCCTCTCAACTCGAGGGATGGAGAACACTTCAATAAAGAAAATAATAAAGAAAATTTAAACTGCACATCATGGTCCCAATCTGTCCAAAGCATAACACTAATGAAATAGAAAACTCAAATTAACAATTGCACTAGATCAACTCCAGAACATAAAGAAATGGGAAACTGCTAAATCCTCCTCACAGCGGTACAGAAGAACAGTAGAAATGGACAAATCAACACAATATCAAATTAATGCAAATACTGAACCAGAGAAGACTCCTCACAGTAGGAATAACTCTCCTAGCTCTCACAGATCTCACAGTAGCAGAACTCACAAATGCCGAACAATCTTTCACTGCCAAACATTAAACTAAGAAATGAACAATTGCATTGGATCGTTCTCCCCTGAAACATAGAAGAAGTAGAAATGAATAGATGCACTGAATCGAGCTCTCTTGAACATATAAGAATTGAAAATTGCAACACACTGGATCGGATTCCTCTAAACACAGAAGAAAATGGAACATAAACCCCCCCAAAAATAGAAACAAAACCCTCACAGCAGCAAAACACTCCACTGCCTGACTCCCCTCAAATGTCGAACTATCCATCACTGCTCAAATTTTAAACCAAGAATAGATGAACTGAACAAATGCACTGGATCAAAGTTTAAACACAGTAGAAAATAGAAATTAAATGCAGAAGAAACAGACAGAACAAGCTCCACTGGATCGAACCTTCAAATGCTCAAATTCCTCACAAATGAAAATGGAACAATAAAACTCAGAAAACCCCAAACATCACAACCCATCTACCTTCCCTGATCTGCTGAAAGGAAGAGTACAGAGAAAGAAATGGCAAAAGAACAATTATCAAAACATCTCCCTGGATAAGCCCCTCTAATTTCTGAAGAACAAGAAAAAAAAAACTAAGAAAACTTAAAAACATCTGAACTAATCAACTCGTCCAACCCCTTGTACTAAAGAAAGGAAGAGCAATCTCTCACAGCTCTGCTCAAAAGAAAATACAGGAAATAAAACAAAAAAATCCTACCAAATTCTAACCAGCTAGCCCCGGAGAAGAGGACCTCGAGTCCTTTTATAGGCTTCATGGCCTTCTTCTTCCCGCCTTCCACTAGGATCGCTGGCTTCAACACACTAGGATCGCCACCTCATATGTGCCCTGGATCGCCACCTCAGCTTGCACAAGCTCCATCGCGGCCCACCTCAGCCAGGGCCATCTGCTTCGCATAGCTCTGCACACAGCCGCCTCGCTTGCTGCGCACGAACCCAGCCAGGATCGCACCTGGTCCAGCTGGCCTTACAGCACGCCCTGCCATTTCCATCTCCACCCAGCCACGCACAGATGTTTCCAGCGCCACGCACCCTTCCTGCTTCGCACCGGACCCCTGCCAGGACTGCCTCTGCCTTGATCTGCCCTGCTCCAGCACACCTCCCAGTAGCTTCCCGCCATGCCCCAGCCGCACACCATCTGCATACCACCATGCCACAGCCAGGCACCGCCTCTAGCAGCTTCCCCAAATCGTAAACCGCCTTTGACCTAGTGGGAAGAAGGATAAAAAGATCTAGGGGTGAGTGGATATGGTGGGAATATTTAAAAATTGATTTTATTTATTTATTTGATGGGGGTGGGGTGGGTTATGTGGTATGATTATTTTATGAGGGGTATGTGGCATTATGGATTGGGTATGATGAGATTAAAAGTATTTATTTATTGGGATTGGGTGTGAAACTATTTATTTATTTATTTACAAATTCAAACTAAAAATATTTACAAATTTAACATTTTAACAACATTTATTTATATACAAATATCTTTTAATTTTTAAAATGAACCTAATTAGTCAATCATGGAAGAAATGATTTACATGAAAATCTAACATGTGTAGTTTAACCCATTATTAACTAATATGTTCAAAAGATTTTTCATGGATGAAATGAAAATTAAAGTCAATGTGCACATTATTCATGGACAATTGATGTCTAAAATCAATTCTATGTACAAAATTTAACGCTAAAAATTTAGTAATTATCACGCACCTGTATTATTTGTGAAGAAGATGGATAGTTCACTAAGGTTGTGCATTGATTATAGAAAGCTCAACCAGGTGACTCTGAAAAATAGGTATCCCTTACCGCGGATTGATGATCTATTTGACCAGTTGCAAAATGCATTGGTATTTTCTAAGATTGTTCTGCAGTCCAGCTATCATCAGTTGAGGATTAGGAGCGAAGATGTGTCCAAGACGGCCTTTCGGACTCGTTATGGACATTATGAGTTTTTAGTTCTTCCATTTGGTCTGACCATTGCCCCTGCAGCATTCATGGATCTCATGAACAGGGTGTTTAGACCTTATCTAGATTGTTTTGTAGTGGTGTTCATCGATGATGTGCTAGTCTATTCTCCGGATGAGGGTACACACTGTCAGTATTTGAGAGTTGTTTTAGAGGTTCTCCGAGAGCACAAGCTGTATGCAAAGTTCAGCAAGTGCGATTTCTGGATGCGCGAGGTTCATTTTCTTGGGCATGTTATCTCTGGCGCTGGTGTAGTAGTTGATCCAGCAAAGGTCCAGGCTGTATTAGAATGGGAGATCCCCAGGACCCCATTAGAGATTCGGAGTTTTCTTGATTTAGCGGGCTATTATCGACGATTTATTGAGGGATTTTCATCTATCGCTGCACCTTTGACTAAGCTAACCAGGAAGGGTGTGAAGTTTATCTGGTCCGAGGATTGTGAAAGTAGCTTCCAATTGTTGAAGGCTAAGCTTAGTTCTGCACCCGTGTTGATTTTTCCGAGTGGTGTAGAGGGTTTTGCCATCTACTCGGATGCATCTTAGATTGGTTTAGGCTGTGTGATGATGCAGCATGGTAGGGTAGTGGCGTTTGCTTCTTGTCAGTTGAAGGAGCATGAGCGTAACTATCTGACTCATAATTTGGAGCTTGCGGCAATAGTTCATGCACTGAAGATCTGGAGACACTATCTTTATGGTGTAAGATTTGAAGTGTTCACTGACCATAAGAGCTTGAGGTATCTCTTTACGCAAAAGGAGTTAATCCTGCGGTAGAGGAGATGGATTGAGTTCCTCAAGGACTACGACTTCGATCTTCAGTATCACCCAGGAAAGGCGAATGTCATAGTAGATGCTCTTAGTAGAAAGAGATCTTTGCTCTAGTAGGATTGGAAGATGTTGGAAGATGCTGCCTGTGCGATGACTGAGTTAGAGCCATTATTATGTCAGGCTTTTGTGGCTCAGTTGTCTATTCGGTCTTCTGTGCTAGATGAGGTGATTGAGTAGTAGAAGGCTGATCCTAGGCTTTAGGAATTAGTAGGCATGGCGGGAATTGCTCGAGGTGAGGATAGTGTGATTAGATTTCATCATCGAGTATGTCTTCATGATATTGTGGATGTCCTTGAGCATGTTCTTGCAGAAGCTCATAGGTCGAGATTCTCTATTCATCCAGGTAACACTAAGATGTACCAGGATTTGAAGAGATCATTTTGATGGTCTGGCATGAAGAAGGATGTGGCGGATTTGTATCTAGGTGTTTAGTATGCCAGCAAGTGACAGCCGAGCGTCAGCGACCATCTAGTCTTATGCAGAAGATGGAGATCCCAGTATGGAAGTGGGAGGCCATCACTATGGATTTTGTAACGGATTTACCCAGATCAGTGAAGGGCAATGACTCGATTTGGGTGATTGTAGATAGATTCTCTAATACTGCACATTTCTTGCCTATGAAGAAGAAGCAGTCATGTAAGGCCCTTGAATTTTGTAGCATTATTGTATTGCATGTAAATAATTCGTGTTGTGTAAATATCTACGTAAGTACTAGTTATTATACTTATGTGTGTATGTGTATAATTTAGGTATAAATAATGCATGTATTGCTTGATGGTAGTGTGTGCACAATGCCATATAGATATTACATGTATATATTCATGATGTGCATGGGTTTCTGCATGTTTTAGACTTCTGGCCGAAGGCCAGATTGGCGTCAATATCATGACGTCGATGTGGTGTCAGCGTCAACCCTATGGACGCCAACACTAACCCTAGCGTCCAGCGATGTGGACGCCAACTTCTCTGACCTGAATGCACTGTAGAGCCCGGAATTTCGGGAACAAGCCACCCCAACCATTGGGGAGCTGTCCCCAACGGTTTGAAGGGGGTTCACATCAACATTTCGGGACAGGAGAAGCCTCTCACATATATCTGAACCCAAATGCTTCCCCAACCCTCCTCTTTACCTTTTTGCAAGAGAGGAAGAAGAGGAAAACCCTAGAGGTCTGTGAGGAAAACCCCATCTTTGCAAACCTAAATTTGAAGATCTAAAGCTTGTTCCGGGGTTCTGCTGCATCAAGGAGCTTGCTGGATCCTCGAGGAAGGCTTCCCCGACCTCGACTTGCTGTGGAGACTGCTCAAGAACCCGGAGGGAAGCTGTCTTGGGGACTGGTTAGGAACTTCTTGGGACTGCCCAAGGAGGGCTTCACCAACACCTTTGATCCCTTAGGAGTGTTTCTAAAAGGCAAGTACCCTACCCATAGTGTTCATGTATGTGTCTAGGATGGTTTTACCATTTTTATACATTTTCCCTCGTGTCCTAGACCCCCAAATTCACCCCATCTTTGGAGCTCGGGTCTGTGTTCTGCACAGACCTGACATTAACGACAATGTGCATTTCCGCTAAGATCATGCTTAGGGTCCATCGATTATGCCGTTGACATTGAATTAGCGGCCAGAGACCGCCGCCAAGTTCATCTGAGCAGAACAGCAAGCTGTTCTACCCTTCTATATGGTTATATTCGACGTGTTTTGCGATGAGGATATAATGTAACTCTTATATACTACGTACACTAGCTAATGTGATGAATGGGAGAATGAATGTACACCTATTTTGTGGGTGGTTGAGTTTAATTGTTTATCTAATGTGTGTGCGAAAAGAATGGCCATGTGTATTCACCAAGATCCTAATGATCAGTGGCAAAGTTTTGTTGCCCAAATTTGTTAGACCATGTATGCATGTTACTATCTGTGTTTTGAATTTTTGACATTTTTCCCATGCTTGTATGATTATTTAAAAATTCTGTTTTGGGAAAATAGAAACCATGCGTAGGTCATGTTAAAATTCCAGTAAATTGCGTGTTGTCCGATAAATTCGGGAACAGTTCTGTGACCCCGTGGATACTAGAGTGCAGACAATGAGCTGTTAAAATTTGGGATTTTGTTTAACTCCATGTTAAATTGCATTATGAATGTTAGTGTGGAATGGATGGTTAATTTTCTGAAACTTCATTTTGAATCATAAAAATCTAAAATTTTGCATGTGGGATCCTAAACCCGAAATTAGCTTGTGGTTGAAATTTCAGGTCATTTGGACCAGTACATGATGCAATATGAATTTTCCATGTATAAATGTGAAACTAATGCATGCCTTCGTAAAATGATTTGATTTTGTATATAGCAACCTGATTAGTGAATTTTCCTGAGTGCTAAACTTCTGTAATTGTAGTGCCATGTTAGGAAAAATAGAGAAGTGTGCATGTGAGTGAGAAAGTGAATGAAATGAGAGTGACATGTGTAAACCTATGTGTTAAAAT
Source organism: Colocasia esculenta (assembly GCA_014218235.1). Classification (NCBI taxonomy): domain Eukaryota; kingdom Viridiplantae; phylum Streptophyta; class Magnoliopsida; order Alismatales; family Araceae; genus Colocasia; species Colocasia esculenta. The sequence goes on from CM024762.1 coordinate 62,154,318, forward strand.
CGTAAAAATGTGTAATGTGTAAATTGTGCCAAGTGTGACATTGCTTCCACAGAGGGCAGTGGAACCATATTAGGGAAAAGTCCCCTGAGAAGGTTCAATGTGTAGTGACCCTAAGAGCATTAGGGGGAAATCCTGGAGGTGGACAAGTACCACTGGTTAGGGTGGAGACTTGTTCTCCCGGTCTGCGCAGTCCAAGAGTCGCCATTGTATTGCCTAGATGGCGTCTATGTGATGTGATGTGTTGTGTCCTTCATTGGTGGTTTGGACTATGTGTCACGGCACTAAAAGTGAATGTGTAAATGTGAATGTGTAAATGTGTATGTGTAAATGTGAATGTGAACAATGTGTAAAAGTGCACATGTAAAGTGTGAAATATGCGAATTTGAAATTGTGTAAAAATGTGAAACCAAAATGTGAGGATGTGAGTTTGTAATCCATGTTATGACAATGTGAAATCATGCTTGAACAGTAGCTTTACTATGTTATAATCATGTTATGTATGCAAAATGCCTAGAATCCATGCTAGGGATAATTGTTAAGAACGTATAAACAACTTCCATACTTGAGAGTTCACATGTTGTGATTTAAATCATTGTTGTAGCTCTCCTGTGTTAGATTATGGTTGCTAAAACATGTAAAACCAGCAAGTTTAAAGCATGTAAAATGGTTATGTATATGTGTAGGAATGTGTTTATTCCATGTTAGGTATGTTTCCTTTCATGCATGTTCGGAAATTTATGTTAATGGCTTTCATGTCTTAGTTGGTTGGACGTAGATTCTTATGTGAGAAATGAATAGAAAGCATGTGATAGGTGATTTTATTTCTGCAAATCTGAAAGCATAGTCCATGTGTTTGATTGGTAGATTCACCATGATAGGTTGGAAAAAATTAAATGTCAAGCATGCTACATGTTGTGTCTTGTGAATGTGTATGTAAAACCTACTATGAGATGTGCATGTATGGTATGTGTAGAAGTACTTGCGGAGTCTTTTAGACTCACTACTTGCTTCGGCGTACAGGTGTAGTTGGTGACGAGACACTAGTGGAGGAGACGTTGGAGACCGACTCCGAGCGCGGAGATTAGAGTGTTGTTGGAGTACTTGTGACTGTTGTGACTTTCATAGTATGTAATTTGAACATTGTACTATCATTATCATGGAAGAATGTATAATTGTGGACATCTATGTATTTAATTTTCAGCAATTTAAATTATGTGGACTTTTAGTTCTCTAAATGTTATCAAATCATGTATGTTAAATGTGGATGATGAATGAATGAAGACAGTGGTTCTTTTACTTACGCTACTCTGTTCTTATATTCACGTGTATCTCAGCTGAATGTCATTGTTGGGTAAATGTCCCACTGTGATGACGCTTGCTATACCGACGTGGGTTGGTATAACCGTACCGGTATAAAGAGGGTCGTCGCAGAGATTGGTATCACAGAAAACCGGTTGAGATTGCACATGGATATACCTAAGTCATCATCTTCATTACATGCTAAGTCTACATAGGAATGTCCACATGTGTAGAATTGAGTAATAATGAATGAAAAATAGATAAGAAAATGGTTAGAAAACTTAGTAACCTAGCTCTAACAGTGGCTGAAATTTATTACAGCCATGGCTTCGAGAGGTAGGCGTGGCGGAGCGCCAGCCCGTGAGGACGAGCCGCGACGTGACGAGCGGGCGGAGCAGCAGGCCCCGGCACCGCCAGATCCTGTACTTCCCCCACCGCCACCTGTGGACTATGGAGTATTCATGCAAGGTCTGGTGCAAGCCATGCAGACGCAGGCTCATACCCAGGAAGCACTCCAGGCTCAGTTGGAGCTCAGGTTAGACCAATAAAATGAACTATTATCTGTTTTATTTGAATGTGTGATATTATATTGATTGTGTATTGCTTGATGTGTACTGTAGCAGGCTCAAGTACCAGCTCAGGACCATGGTGGACCTTCTACTATGGAGAGATTCAAGGATGCTGCCACCCTCTTTTAAGGGGGAGAGCGATCCGTTGTTGGCTGAAAGCTGGATGAGGGAGATAGAAAAGATCTTCCGAGCCATCAGGTGTGCAGATGATGATAAGGTTACATTGGCCACCTACATGCTACAGGTATGTGTTGATTTTGTATGATTGTATGTTTTGTTTAGTTAGAACTGTTAGTTGGAGCTTACGAAGGTGTATTGCAGGAAAGAGCTGATGTATGGTGGGCTTCATTGCTGCGTACCCGATTTGAGGACGGAGCTATAGACGTTGCTTGGGACGAGTTCGTGAGGCTCTTTCGGGCCGAGTTCGTCCCCGAGCATGTGCAAGATCGGATGGAGCAGAAATTCCTATCTTTGGCTCAAGGCTCCATGACTGTGCTGGAATATGAGGCAAGATTTTCTGAACTCTCTAAATATGCACCTCATATCATGGCAGACGAGCGCAGGAAGACAAAGAAGTTCGTGATGGGACTCAAGCCATCACTGCGGACGAGACTCGTGGCATTGGACCACCGCACGTTGGACGAGGCCCTCAGTGCTGCCTGTAGGCAGGAGGGAGAAATGGAGCAATACCTGGAAGAAAAGAAAGCTTCGCAGAAGAGGCCAGCGGCAACTTTCCAATGGCAAGACAAGAAGAAAACGGTGTACCAGACACCGCAGCGATCCGTGGCAGTCAGCAGTTCTCAGGTACCTTATGTACATTCCCCTGGTGTGAAGAAAGAGTGTCCCCACTGTGGGAAGACACATGGTGGTACCGAATGTTGGATGATTACGGGCAAGTGCTTGAAGTGCGGAAGCAGCGATCACAAGATCAAGGATTGCCCAAGACTTCAGCAGGGAGTCCAACGCGGAGCGCCAGCCCCAGCAGTAGCGGCAGCGGCGCCAGCTACAGGAAGACCAGGAAGGCCTCGAGCCCCAGCTCGAGTGTTTGCTTTAGCTCGCAAGGACGCCGAGCAAGCAGATCATGTCACCGAAGGTACGGTTTTGCTTTTAGGTGTGCACGCTCGGGTTTTGTTTGATACGGGTGCTACTCACTCGTTCATTTCGAGCGGTTCGCTAGGCAGTTAGCCCTAGAGTCAGGTATAGAGTCCTAGGATTTAGAGGTCCCTTTGTCTGTGCACACCCCTGCGGGTACGGTATCGACTAGGAAGTGCATTCCGTCGTTACCTGTGTGCATTGAGGATAGAATCCTAGATGGGTGTTTCTTCTTGCTAAAGATGAAGGACTATGATGCTATTCTTGGTCTGGATTGGCTAGAGGAGCACTATGCGTTAGTGGATTGTCGCCGGAAGAGGATCGTTTTCCGCATTCCTGGTGAGGATGAGTTCTCTCACCCCTTGCCAAGGAACTTGGCGGGAAAGATGGTCATCTCTGCCATGAAGGCGATGCGTATGGTGAACAAGGGTTGTGACTCTTTTCTTGCCAGCGTGGTGTTAGTGCCAGAGGCTGATGAGTCACCTACTCTTGCAGAGATCGAGGTAGTGCAGGATTTTCCAGATGTCTTTCCTATGACTTGTCTGGATTGCCACCGGATAGAGAGATAGAGTTTACCATAGAGTTGCTTCCGGGCACCTCTCCTATCTCGAAGGCTCCATATCGGATGGCACCTGCGGAGTTAGCCGAGTTGAGGAGGCAGTTGTAAGAGTTGCTTGATAAGGGATTTATTCGCCCTACTGTTTCCCCTTGGGGCGCATCTGTATTGTTCGTCAAGAAGAAAAACGGGTCACTTAGGTTTTGCATTGACTATAGGAAGTTGAACCAAGTGACTGTGAAGAACAGGTATCCCTTACCTCGTATTAATGATTTGTTTGACTAGTTGCGGGAGGCATCAGTCTTTTCTAAGATTGACTTGCGATCTGGTTATCATCAGTTGAGGATTCGGAGTGAGGATGTGTCCAAGACGGCGTTTAGAACCCGTTATGGACATTATGAGTTTTTGGTTCTTCCTTTTGGATTGACCAACGCCCCTGCAGCGTTCATGGATCTCATGAACAGGGTGTTTAGGCCTTACCTAGATAGCTTTGTAGTGGTCTTTATAGATGACGTGTTGGTCTACTCTCCGGATGAGGCCACGCACCGTCAGCATTTGAGGTTAGTGTTAGAGGTTCTTCGTGAGCACAAGCTGTATACAAAATTCAGCAAGTGCGATTTCTGGTTGCGCGAGGTTCATTTCCTCGGGCATGTTATCTCCGGTGCTGGTGTTGCAGTGGATCCAGCAAAGGTCCAGGCAGTTATGGATTGGGAGGTTCCCAAGACCCCTTCGGAGATTCGTAGTTTTATTGGTTTAGCTGGTTACTATCGGCGATTTATTGAGGGATTTTCATCCATCGCCGCCCCTTTGACTCAGCTTACCAGAAAGGAGTGAAGTTTGTTTGGTCTGAGAAGTGTGAGAGTAGTTTTCAATTATTGAAGACTAAGCTCACGACAGCCCCGGTGTTAGTCTTACCGAGCGGTGTAGAGGGTTTTGCTATCTACACGGATGCGTCTCGGATTGGGTTAGGCTGTGTGCTAATGCAGCAGGAAAGGGTAGTGGCTTATGCTTCTCGTCAGTTGAAGGAGCATGAGAAGAACTATCCGACTCATGACTTGGAGCTCGCAGCAGTGGTTCATGCACTAAAGATCTGGAGGCACTATCTTTATGGTGTCAGATTTGAGGTGTTTACCGACCACAAGAGCTTAAAGTATCTTTTCTCCAAAAGGAATTAAACCTGAGGCAGAGGAGATGGATTGAGTTCTTGAAGGACTATGACTTCGACCTTCAGTATCACCCTGGAAAGGCGAATGTTGTAGCGATGCGCTGAGTAGAAAGAGGCCATCTCTCCAGCAGGACTGGAAGATGTTGGAGGATGCGGCTTGCGCGTTGACTGAGTTAGAGCCATCGCTATGCCAGGCTTTTGTAGCTCAGTTATCCTTAGGTCCTCGGTTTTGGATGAGGTGATCGAGCAACAGGGAGCCGACCCTAGACTCTTAGAGTTAGTGGGCAAGGCAGGCATTGCTCGTGATGAGGACGGTGTGATTAGATTTCAGCACCATGTTTGTGTCCCCGATTTAGTAGATGTCCATGAGCATGTGTTAGCGGAGGCTCATAGATCGCGATTCTCTATTCATCCGGGTAACACGAAGATGTATCAGGATTTGAAGAGATCTTTTTGGTGGTCCGGCATGAAGAGGGACGTAGCGGATTACGTGTCTAGATGTCTAGTATGCCAGCAAGTGAAGGCCGAGTGACAGCGACCATCCGGCCTTATGTAAAGGATGGATATCCTAGTATGGAAGTGGGAGGCTGTCACTATGGACTTTGTTTCGGGTTTGCCTCGATCTAGAAGGGGCAATGACTCGATTTGGGTAGTTGTAGATAGATTCTCGAAGACTGCTCATTTCTTGCCTATGAAGAAGAAGCAGTCAGTAGAGAGTTTAGATAGATTGTATGTTAGTGGTATCATTAGATTGCATGGTATGCCGAAGTCGATCATTTCGGATTGAGATCCGAGATTTACTTCGAGGTTGTGGAAGGGTCTTCAGGATGCTTTACGTTCAGAGCTGAAGCTCAGTTCGGCATTTCATCCCCAGACCGATGGACAGTCCGAGAGGACCATCCAGACGCTCGAGGATATGTTGAGGGCATGTGTTCTGGATTGGAAGGATGATTGGGAGCGCCATTTACCTCTTGTGGAGTTTGCATACAACAACAGCTTTCATGCTAGTATTTGTATGGCTCCATTCGAGGCGTTGTATGGTAGGCCCTGCAGATCTCCTTTATCTTGGGAGGAGATTGGTGATAGGCAGTTGATCGGTCCGGAGTTAGTTCAGGAGACTTCGGATAAGGTCCAGCTTATCAGGAAAAGGCTTGTTGCGGCACAGGATAGGCAGAAGAGCTATGCCGACAACAGGAGAAAGGATTTGGAGTTCGAGGTTGGCGATCATGTCTTCTTGAAGATATCGCCTACTCGAGGTGTTGTCAGATTTGGCAGACATAGTAAGTTGAGCCCTAGGTTCATTGGCCCATATGAGATTCTCAGACGTTTGGGCAGCGTGGCATATGAGCTAGCATTACCCCCAGCTTTGGCTAGCGTTCACCCTGTATTCCACGTATCTATGCTCAGGAAGTATGTCTGAGATCCGTCTCATGTGATTAGTCATGAGCTAGTGGAGATTTAGCCAGATCTGTCGTATGTCGAGCAACCAGTAGCTATTTTTGACCGAAAGGTTCAGCATCTCTGGAACAAGAGTATTGCGTCGGTGAAAGTTCTATGGCGGAACTTCTCACGAGAGGAGGCTACTTGGGAGCTTGAGGATGCGATGAAGAAGAAGTATCCCCTTTTGTTTGACTAGCGTCGTTCTAACTTCGAGGACGAAGTTTCTTTTAAGGGGGAGAGGGTGTAAGGCCCTCGAATTTTGTTGCATTATTGTATTGCATGTAAATAATTCGTGTTGTGTAAATATCTACGTAAGTACTAGTTAGTATACTTATGTGTGTATGTGTATAATTTAGGTATAAATAATGCATGTATTGCTTGATGGTAGTGTGTGCACAATGCCATATAGATATTACATGTATATATTCATGATGTGCATGGGTTTCTGCATGTTTTAGACTTCTGGCCGAAGGCCAGATTGGCGTCAATATCATGACGTCGATGTGGTGTCAGCATCAACCCTATGGACGCCAACACTAACCCTAGCGTCCAGCGATGTGGACGCAAACTTCTCTGACCTGCATGCATTGCAGAGCCCGGAATTCCGGGAACAAGCCACCCCAACCATTGGGGAGCTGTCCCCAACGGTCTGAAGGGGGTTCACATCAACATTTTGGGACAGGAGAAGCCTCTCACATATATCTGAACCTGAAATGCTTCCCCAACCCTCCTCTTTGCCTTTTTGCAAGAGAGGAAGAAGAGGAAAACCCTAGATGTCTGTGAGGAAAACCCCATCTTTGCAAACCTAAATCTGAAGATCTAAAGCTTGTTCCGGGCTTCTGCTGCATCAAGGACCTTGCTGGATCATCAAGGAAGGCTTCCCCGACCTCGACTTGCTGTGGAGACTGCTCAAGAACCCGGAGGGAAGCTATCTTGGGGACTGGTTAGGAACTTCTTGGGATTGCCCAAGGAGGGCTTCACCAACACCTTTGATCCCTTAGGAGTGTTTCTAAAAGGCAAGTACCCTACCCATAGTGTTCATGTATGTGTCTAGGATGGTTTTACCATTTTTATATATTTTCCCTCGTGTCCTAGACCCCCAAATTCACCCCATCTTTGAAGCTCGGGTCTGTGTTCTGCACAGACCTGACATTAACGGCAATGTCCCTTGCCGCTAAGATCATGCTTAGCGTCCATCGATTATGCCGTTGACATTGAATTAGCGGCCAGAGACCGCCACCAAGTTCATCTAAGTAGAACAGCAAGCTGTTCTGCCCTTCTATATGGTTATATTCGACGTGTTTTGCGATGAGGATATAATGTAACTCTTATATACTACGTACACTAGCTAATGTGATGAATGGGAGAATGAATGTACACCTATTTTGTTGGTGGTTGAGTTTAATTGTTTATCTAATGTGTGTACGAAAATAATGGCCATGTGTATTCACCAAGATCCTAATGATCAGTGGCAAAGTTTTGTTGCCCAAATTTGTTAGACCATGTATGCATGTTACTATCTGTGTTCTGAATTTTTGACATTTTTCCCATGCTTGTATGATTATTTAAAAATTCTGTTTTGGGAAAATAGAAACCATGCGTAGGTCATGTTAAAATTCCAGTAAATTGCGTGTTGTCCGATAAATTCGGGAACAGTTCTGTGACACCGTGCATACTAGAGTGCAGACAATGAGCTGTTAAAATTTGGGATTTTGTTTAACTCCATGTTAAATTGCATTATGAATGTTAGTGTGGAATGGATGGTTAATTTTATGAAATTTCATTTTGAATTAGAAAAATCTGAAATTTTGCATGTGGGATTCTAAACCTGAAATTAGCTTGTGGTTGAAATTTCAGGTCATTTGGACTAGTACATGATGCAATATGAATTTTCATGTATAAATGTGAAACTAATGCATGCCTTCGTAAAATGATTTGATTTTGTATATAGCAACCTGATTAGTGAATTTCCTGAGTGCTAAACTTCTGTAATTGTAGTGCCATGTTAGGAAAAACAGAGAAGTGTGCATGTGAGTGAGAAAGTGAATGAAATGAGAGTGACATGTGTAAACCTATGTGTTAAAATCGGTAAAAATGTGTAATGTGTAAATTGTGCCAAGTGTGACATTGCTTCCACAGAGGGCAGTGGAACCGTATCAGGGAAAAGTCCCCCTGAGAAGGTTCAATGTGTAGTGACCCTTAGGGCATTAGGGGGAAATCCTGGAGGTGGACAAGTACCACTGGTTAGGGTGGAGACTTGTTCTCCCGGTCTGCGCAGTCCAAGAGTCGCCATTGTATTTCCTAGATGGCGTCTATGTGATGTGATGTGTTGTGTCCTTCTTTGGTGGTTTGGACTATGTGTCACGGCACTAAAAGTGAATGTATAAATGTGAATGTGTAAATGTGTATGTGTAAATGTGAAAAATGTGAATGTGAACACTGTGTAAAAGTGCACGTGTAAAGTGTGAAATATGCGAATTTGAAATTGTGTAAAAATGTGAAACCAAAATGTGAGGATGTGAGTTTGTAATCCATGTTATGACAATCTGAAATCATGCTTGAACAGTAGCTTTACTATGTTATAATCATGTTATGTATGCAAAATCCCTAGAATCTATGCTAGGGATAATTGTTAAGAACGTATAAACAACTTCCATACTTGAGTGTTCACATGTTGTGATTTAAATCATTGTTGTAGCTCTCATGTGTTAGATTATGGTTGCTAAAACATGTAAAACCAGCAAGTTTAAAGCATTTAAAATGGTTATGTGTAGGAATGTGTAGATTCCATGTTAGGTATGTTTCCTTTCATGCATGTTCGGAAATTTATGTTAATGGATTTCATGTCTTAGTTGGTTGGAGGTAGATTCTTATGTGAGAAATGAATAGAAAGCATGTGATAGGTGATTTATTTCTGCAAATCTGAAAGCATAGTCCATGTGTTTGATACGTAGATTCACCATGATAGGTTGGAAAAAAATTAAATGTCAAGCATGCTACATGTTGTGTCTTGTGAATGTGTATGTAAAACCTACTATGAGATGTGCATGTATGGTATGTGTAGAAGTACTTGCGGAGTCTTTTAGACTCACTACTTGCTTCGGCGTACAAGTGTAGTTGGTGACGAGACACTAGTGGAGGAGACATTGGAGACCGACTCCGAGCGCGGAGATTAGAGTGTTGTTGGAGTACTTGTGACTATTGTGACTTTCATAGTATGTAATTTGAACATTGTACTATCATTATCATGGAAGAATGTATAATTGTGGACATCTATGTATTTAATTTTCAGCAATTTAAATTATGTGTACTTTTAGTTCTCTAAATGTTATCAAATCATGTATGTTAAATGTGGATGATGAATGAATGAAGACAGTGGTTCTTTTACTTCCGCTACTCTGTTCTTATATTCACGTGTATCTCAGCTGAATGTCATTGTTGGGTAAATGTCCCACTGTGATGACGCTTGCTATACCGACGTGGGTTGGTATAACCGTACCGGTATAAAGAGGGTCGTCGCAAGTTAGTTGAGAGTTTAGCTAGATTGTATGTAAGTAGTATTGTTAGGTTGCATGGTGCGCCGAAGTCGATCATTTTGGATCGAGATCTGAGATTTACTTCGAGGTTGTGGAAGGATCTTCAGGAGGCTTTAGGTTTTGAATTGAAGCTTAGTTCGGCGTTCCATCCTCAGATAGATGGACAGTCCGAAAGGACTATCCAGACGCTCGAGGATATGTTGTGAGCATGTGTGTTGGATTGGAAGGGTGATTGGGAGCGTCATTTACCTCTTGTGGAGTTCGCATATAATAACAGTTTTCATGCGAGTATTGGTATGGCTCCATTTGAGGCATTGTATGGGTGGCCTTGTAGTTCTCCTTTGCGCTAGGAGGAGACTGGTGATAGGCAGTTGATTGGTCCGGTGTTAGTGTAGGACACTTCGGATAAGATCCAGCTTATTAGGCAGAGGCTTGTTGCGGTGCAAGATAGGCAGAAGAGCTACGCCGACAACAGAAGAAAGGATTTGGAGTTCGAGGTTGGCGAGCATGTTTTTCTGAAGGTTTTGCCTACTCGAGGTGTTGTTAGATTTGGCAGGCATAGCAAGTTGAGTCCTAGATTCATTGGCCCGTTTGAGATTTTGAGGCAGGTGGGCAGCGTGGCATATAAGCTAGCTTTACCCCCACTGCTAGCTAGTGTTCATCCTATTTTCCACGTCTCGCTCAGGAGGTATGTGCGTGATCCGTCTCATGTTATTAGTCATAAGTCAATGGAGATCCAGAATGATCTGTCGTATGTTAAGCAACCATTAGCTATTCTTGACCGGAAGGTTCAGCACCTCCGGAGCAAGAGCATTGCATCCATGAAGGTGCTATGGCAGAACTTCTTGAGAGAAGAGGCTACTTGGGAGCTTGAGGAAGCTATGATGAAGAAGTACCCCCAATTGTTTGAGTAGTGTCGTTCTAACTCCAAGGACGAAGTTTTCTTTAAGGGGGAGAGGGTGTAAGGCCCTCGAATTTTGTTCTTTTATTAGACGTTGTCATGCGATGTATTAGTTGCTTATGTATATAGTTATGTGCATGTATATATATGTATATGTATATATATATATATGTACATATGTGTTTATTTATGTATAATTTATATTAAATAATGGTGTATATATATATATATGTTTGTCAATCATGTATATATTGTTTTCTTTACATTGTACATATGGTGTTTAAATTATACATTACATTGCATGTATATGTGTATATAGTGTATGTATGTTTGGACATTTCTGTGTTCTGGCCGAAGTGCATGTAAACGTCAACATGCATGGATGTTTAGAGGAGAGTCAACGTCCAGATCGATGGACGCCAACTCCCAATAAACGGTAACTATGTGGCCGTCTATTTCCCAGAAATTATGCAGTTTCAGATCTTGAAACGGCTGCGTTTCCTCCGGTCGCTGTTTTTGAAACTGTCTTCCAACGGTAGGATTCCTACCTAAACACGTGTCCCGACACTCTTAGCGTAAAAAAACACCCCTCTTGGCTGGATTAGGTCCCTTCTGGCTCTTGTCAAAACCCTAGAAAACCTGTGCGAAAAACTGAACTTGGGAGGCTTGGATCCGGCATTGTGGTGCATCTCCTGGCGATCTACATCGATTGGGAGAGACTTTGGACATTGGTGAGGCTTCCCCGACCCCGGTGTGCAGTCTACATCGACACAGAGACCGGATCGGGAGGAGATTTGGGCACCCTCTTGGCTTGGCCGAGGAGGGCATCTTTAGTAATTTGAACCGATTTGACAATTTTTCTAAGACAAGTAACCTATGGACATCATCCCTACCCATTTCTAGTAGGTCCTAGGAATTTTTCAGAATTTATTTCATGTCTTGGAACCCCCCCATTCACCATGTTTTGTTGGATTAGTCTGCACTTCTACAGACAGGAACTTAACGGCCAACTTACTGCCGTTAAGATCCAGAGTTGGAGGCAACCTATTGTGCGGTTAACCTTGTCGGCGGCAACCCTTGTGCCGCCAAGTTCTTCAGGTGTTTACAGAATGCATGTTTGATCTCTGTGGTATATTTTTCGAACATCTGAATGTGTGTACATGCTGTGAGAATTATTTTAGATCATGTCCATACAATAGGTCATATAATGAGGCTAGGACGAACTTTTGTATACAATTCTATTTATTAGAATTTCTAGAAATGGAATAGTGAGCATGATTTGCTTGTTTTAATTCTCATTAAAATGATTCATTGCATGTTAGAGTACCAAAAATTTTGTATGAACATATGACTAATATCTTCAGATTTTGGAACTGCTAAGTACGACTGTGGTACTGTAAACCATGGTTAATTGGATTTCTAGATAAATCTGCAGGAAGCTTGTTTTAATTATTATAAATTTTATACTATTCTGAAAAATCTGAAATTTTGATGATGTGATAAATAACCTGTGAATAGGCTGTGATAAAAATTTCATGTTGTATTGACATTAGTAGGTACTGTGATCAGTTTAATAAGTGTAATTGACCATATTAGTCATGTCAATTTTGATTATGTGAAATTCAGAGATTAGCAGCATGTTTAGGATTATGTTATGATCAAATTGCCACTGTGAACAGTAGCATCATGTTAGGTAACCTGAACATGTGGGATTCTAAATTAATGCAGGTAAATATGTTACATAGTGTATGATAATTGTGTGAACAATATGACAATGTGATAATGTGTAAAACTGTGTCGTTAGTGACACTGCTACCATAGTGGGCTGTGGAACAGCACCATAGCAAAGTCCCTATGGGAAGGTTCAATGTGTGTGATATCCTATGGGCAATTAGGATGAAATCCTGGAGGTGGACAAGTAGCACTGGTTAGGGTGGAGAGGGCTTCTCCCAGTTCTGCACAGTTAACCATGATCTATCACTGTGTTGCCTAGGTGATGGGTATGTGTATATGTGTGTCCTTCTAGTGGTGGTTTGGACTATGTGTCACGGCAACTAAGTGAAAAATGTGAATATGATCATGTGAATTGTGCAATGTGAAATATGAACATGTGAAATTGTTAAGTGAATGTGTTATCATGTGAAATAGTGTAATCCCATGTGAATGTGTTAAATTTATGTCAAAACAGCAAGCAAAATGTGTGTACAATTGTGTTAAGTACATGAGAAAATTAATAAAATTCATGCTAGGTATGCTATTTACTTTATGTATAGTTCCATGCTTAATTTATATATAGTTACAAAATGGTTCAAATGAGATTTAAATCTTTGAAGCATGATGAAGAAAAAGGTGTAGAAAGCATGTTATTGGCTTTTATACTTAATTGTTAAAGTAATATGAAGTATGTAGCATGTTTACCCTTAATGGTTTAAAATTCTAGCATGTGTAGGTGATATGTGTATGGTTGTGTTCATGGATTGCTTGTTGGGTCTCTTTAGACTCATACTTGCTTTGGCGTACAGGTATGACAGGTGTCTCCACATCTGAGGAGGAGATAGTTAGGAGCGACTCCAGCTATTGTTGTGGAGATTTCTATATTCTACTTCATTTCCATAAGTATGTAATCAATTAATGATGTATTTCATTTGGACAATGTAAATTATGTTGGAGTTGTAATAATGTGGGCATATGTATTTTTTTCTTATGCTATATGGACTGTGGATGTAATGATGATGATGGAATAAGATTGAATATTTACTTGTTTCCGCTGTATTATTTCAATATTTGTGTACATCTCAATCTAATGTTTAGTATTGGGTAAATGTCCCACTGTGATGGCATTCTTTGTACCGACGTGGATTGGTATAATCGTACCAGTATAAGGAGGGTCATTACAAAGCATGTGCCACCTTGAAAGTTGTACAGAAATCCATAAGCTTCTGTATACACACATCTAGAGGCACGGGGGAGTGTGTGAAGTGGTATAAATATGCCCTTATCTCCCAATAGGGAGTAAGCACTGTAGGAAGAGCCAAGAACAGAGCAGCAAAGAGAGCCATAGAGAGAGAAGTGCCGGAAAAGAGGCATGTGAAAAGAGAGAAGCAGAATTCTCCTAGAGGAGTCAATCAAGGGAGATGATCTGAGCAGTCGATCAAGGGAGACGATCAGAGTGAGGTGATCAGAGCCATCTAGCAATGGAGATCTAAGTCAGAGATCGAAGCCTCTATCCTTGAAGTAGAGCACAGAGCAGAATTATTCTCTGATCTAGAGACCACGCTTAACTTCTTCAATAGTCTCTGTGTGTGTGTGATCTTGCTTTTTAAAACACAAGTGTGTGTGTCAACTTTGTGTGTTCGTGTGGATTAGATCTATTTGATCTACATTCAAGACAGTGTGTGATCTTTTTTTTTTTTTTTAAATGGTCTTCAGGATCTTAGTCTAGGAGAGTGTACCCTCCCCCAGAGAGGGAGAATGACCCCACTCCACCAGAGAAGAACCTAGGCCAGGAATAAATATAACATGGAGAAAAAGTACAAGTGGACAAACCAGTCACAGTAATCTAACATGAAAGAGACCGATTTTGTCCAAGACTATAGGGCCTTTACACAGATGAGGAACACTGCCAGACCCCAAAAACACCTTATTCTCGTTAGACAGGCAACCATAGTTAGATAATGTATCAGCCACCTAGTTGGACTCTCGATATACATGGCTGAACAAGAAATTATTTCTTTGGATCATAGTGTCTGCATCCCTCCACCAACGGTAAGCTTTCCACGAGGGGCATCTTCCAGATTTGAATGAATTAACCAAGGCTAAGGAATCTGAATTAACCATTGATATCCGAAGACCAAGGAAATCTGCCATCGGAGGCCATCATAAAGAGCTCTCATTTCAGCGATCATACTATTCCCTGGACCATAGTAGTGGGCAAAGGCCACCATAACTGATCCTCTCCTATCCCGGATAATTCCTCCTCCTCCACAATCACCTAGATTACCCTTCCTAGCGCCATCCACATTCAAACAATAATCAATTATAGGAGGCATCCAACGGATGAGCTTGAGTTGCTTGGTTGAGAAGTTAGGAGAGAAACCAAACCGCTGACGAACCTGTGGCTCATGAGAGGAAGGCGCCACTTTAAACTAAATATTAGCAAGAGAATGAGCAACCATAAATTTGATATTGTTAATTGCTGCCCCAGCTGAAGGCCTTTCGGAATCAAACCTGGCCCCACATCTCCCCTTCCAAATCTCCTAAAAAATGAGAAGTAGGCAGTGAATAGAGATAAAACCAAATGGAGATGAGATGTTCATGGCAGTAAGGAAACTCCATACTCTCGCTGTAATTTGACTGTGGAGGTGAATCTTGGAGATGAACAGCAGGTAGAACTAGTTCCAAAGGGAAACAACTAGATCGCCATTGATGAACAGGTGGTTGAAATCCTCATAATTAGGAGACCTACAGCAAGAGCAACATGAAACCATATGAATACCACTTTCAGCGATTCTTTGGTCGATAGGAACCGCTCTATTAAGAAGTTTCCAACAAAACATGGAAGCTCTTCTATAAAAGCCGCTATGCCAAATCTTATTAAGAGCTGATCTCTTCACTCCCACAGAATGAACCAAGTTGTAGGCAGATTTAATAGAAAATTTTCCATCCTGAGAAGGCCCCCAAACACATTTATCATTCTCCTCATTTAGCACTACCCCCTGGAGAACTCCACTAGGAAGAAGAGATCTAAAAGGGTGATCAGTGTTAGAAATAACCTCCTGTAAAGTAATGATGGCCCCTTCATAAGGTGAACTAAGCAAATCTGCAAGTGGCCTATCACCAAGCCAAACATCAGATAAAATATCAATTTTACTGCCATTCCCATGAATCCATATAGTATTATCATGAACTAGTTGTTGAGCAACAGTCCAAATTTTAGAAGGAATGCCCATGAAGCTGGAATTTCTACCAGAAAAATAGCGTCTTCTAGCGTACGAAGCCCAGAAAGAGGAACCATGGTAAACATTCCAAATAGACTTCACCGCCAAGGCAATCTGCACCTGTTTGATATTGCAAACCACCTTCAGCAGTAGGCCAATGAATGGTGGACCAGGCTACCCAATGACGTCTTCTCGTGCCATCAGATCCATTTAAGAAAAATGCAGCACAAGTTTTCTCAATATAATTTAGAATACTTATCGGAATGGAGGAAGAGGCTACCAGGTAAACCGGTAAGGAGGATAGCACCGAATTGATGAGAGTAACTCTCCTAGCTTGTGAAATAAATCTGGGCTTCCAGGAGGCCAGTTTTCCATTGATTTTCTGAATGAGCGGGGTGAAATCTGAAGCAAGAATCCTTCCTGGACGCAATGGAACACCAAGGTAAACAAGAGGATCCCTTTGCCTCTTGAACCCAGTCGCCACTTTAATTCTGATGACCGCATGAGGAGCCTTATCCGAGATCATGAAGCTACTCTTAGCTGAGTTGATATGCTACCCCGAGGAGGATGAATATCTATTAAGAAAACCAATCAATCTCTTCACATTATGAATCCCCCCATTAAGAAAGATAAGTGTATCATCAGCATACAAAAGGTGGGAGATCGGCGGGCAAACTCTAGGACCATCATAAGGATGGAGATAACCCATATGGACCAGATCCTTTATACCTCTACTGAGAGCTTCTTCCATGATGATGAATAGAGCTGGTGCAATAGGAACGCCTTGCCTAAGACCCCGGGTGGAATGAAAATAACCTATAGGCGAGCCATTGAAAAGAATAGAAAACCAACATTTACTAATCAACATACCAATATAAGAAATGAATCTGTGAGAGAAACCAAATTTTCACAGCACTGCGAAGAGGAGGTCCCACTCCACACTGTCATAAGCTTTCTTGATATGAAGCTTAAACAACACATTGTGACCTCTGACCTTTCTGCCTATGTCTCTCACCAGATGTATAGCAAGGGATATGTTATCAAGGATTAGTCTGCCTTTAAAAAATGCCCCTTGTTCTTCTGAGATAATCTGAGGGAGGATATTGATCAATCTATCACAGAAAATCTTAGACACAATTTTGTAGCAAAAGTTGCACAGACTAACCGGTCTATAGTCCCCAAAAGAAGATGGGTTATTAATCTTGGGGACCAAAGCAATCAAAGAGGAGG
Source organism: Colocasia esculenta (assembly GCA_014218235.1). Lineage (NCBI taxonomy): Eukaryota > Viridiplantae > Streptophyta > Magnoliopsida > Alismatales > Araceae > Colocasia > Colocasia esculenta. Next base: position 62,171,043 of record CM024762.1, read on the forward strand.
TCACCCCTCTAGGCATGGGGAAACTGTGGAAAAAGCTAATCACCGCATCAATAACTTCCTGATGAATTATTTCCTAGAAAGAAGTGTAAAAATGGCCAGTGAATCCATCAGGTTCAGGGGCACTATTAGCATTCAAACTCCAAACCACCGCTTTAATATCATCCTTAGTGGGAATAGCAGTGAGAATATGATTTTGTTCATCTGTAACCATAGTGGGAATAACATAGCGTGGTCAAAGGATTGAAGAAGGGACCCACAGAAATTAACTGCCTCCTGCTTAAGAACCTCCTGGCCCTCAGTCTAGGAACCTGCCACCTGCAGCTTGTGAATAGAATTGCACCTCCTGTTCCCTTTGACCACATCATGATAAAACGTTGTATTTTTGTCACCATTATCTAACCATTGCATGGATGCTTTTTGAGCCCAGAAGAGTTCCACACAGTTGATAGCTTTCCTCAAGTTAGCATTAGCTGCACCCATTGCAGAACGATTCTCCGGAGAAGGATCAGCATCAAATGCCTCGTGCATTGCCCTGGCCTACTCTTCATGGTGGGTCAGATTATCATTAATGTTGCCAAAAGTTACCTTATTCCAGGTTCGAAGAGCATCTCTAACCGCCTTCAGCTTCAAGTGTAGAACCACAAAAGGATTGTAATGCCACCCTATGGGTGCCTCCCAGCGGCTTTGACAGTTTGCTTAAAGGAATCATGGGAGCACCACATGGAGGGAAATATAAACCTTGCAGGGGGATGAGTTATAGGAAGAAAAGTGAGCAGAAGAGGGGCATGATCCAAAGGGCCTCTCGGATAATGTCTAACCTGGAGGCCAGTATATGTATCACCATAGGAAGAGTTGCAGAGGAATCTATCCAACCTTTGCTTGACTGACGAAAGCCCAGAACGGTTGTTTGACCAAGTAAAGTTAAAGCAAATATAACCCATATCCATAAGAGATGCACCAGAGATGAAAGCATTGAAGTCCTACATACCATGCAAGTTGACAGAACTGCCACCTTGCTTCTCTGAAGGGAGGAAGACACAATTGAGGTCACCCCCCACTAACCATGGGACATCCACGTTATTGGAAAAAGTCAGCAACTCATCAAATAGAAGGTGCCTTCTATCTGCATGGCAGCTAGCATAAACTGTCGATATAAGGAGAAGGACCCTGTCATCCTTCATTGCAGCCATTGCGTTATGCTGATCAGAACAATTAACCATTTGAAAAGGAAAGTTCCGCCAGAAAATCCATAATTTAGAATTATCACCACTATTACCAATAACCGAATCCATACCAAGATATGAGCATACCGAATCCGCTCTCTCCATAGAAACCATAGGTTCTGCAATAGGCAGAAAATCCACGCTATTTTTACTAACCAGTCTCCTAAGCGAACGCCGAGAAGTTAGGTTCGCAATACCTCTAATATTCCAGTATAATATGGAAGGGTTCATGAGGACGAGTAACCAGAGGAAGAACCCACAGCTGCCTTCGCCTTGGAGTGAGTCCTGGCGCCCACCTTTTCTATCTGACCCTCCTTAGTTTGTTTAACCATAATAGGCATGAATTTATTCTCCGTATTAGCCAGAATAGACGCCCTTTGAAGAATAGCATCTAGTGGCTTAAAATTGGAAATAGAAGAATTTAGTATGACTTCTTCTTCTCTGGCGGGAGGCATCACCGGAAAAACCCTGTCTGTCACCTCCCCAACTGCCGGCGCCTCAACAGAACAGGCTCCAAAATAAGATCCTTGCAGATGAACCACTATAGAGTTACCATGCAAACCATGCAACGTGGGTTGAAGTAGATCCTCCACTTCCTTAACACCCTGCAAACTAGGAACCAAGACCTCAGCAGAAGGTCCTTCAGGACCCAACCTGTGAGACCCCCGAATTTTGTTTATTTTATATTGTACATGTGGTATTTACTTGTTATGTATATAGTGTGTGTATTAAATTTGTGCATATTATAATTATTTAATTACTCATGTTCATATGTATGTATATATATATATATATATATATATATATATATTTATTTATTTATTCTGTGCATATGATATTATCTATTTTCTGTACACATTAAGTTGTTTATGTATATCTATTTGATGTATGTTTGTGTTCTGGTCAAGGTGCCAGTTAACGTCAACATAAATTGACGTTAATTGCATGTTGACGGCAACATGCAGGCCGTTAACTACATGGCCAGGATATATTGATGTCCAGATCGATGGGCGCTGACTCCCTGTTAGCGACAACAAATGTTTGTTGGGTTGAGTGTGTAGAATTTCCTAAAATTGTATTTCAATGATGACGAATTGTGATTTCAATGATGACATATTGTGATTTCAATGATGACATATTGTGATTTCAAAGATGACATATTGTGATTTTGATGATGACATGTTGAACATCTTATACATTTTATACATATCACAATAATACATAAACAACATATTTTTGATGATTAATATTTCATATTTTAATGATAATATCTTGTACTAATGATTTATGTTTTAATTTTGCAGGTGTATACAGATTTTGTCATGGTAGTGTCGACACAACCTCTACTGGTGTCGACACAATGCTTCATATCCAAGGCAAAATGATGAAGAAATGGCCAAGTGGTGTTGACACAGGATCAAGTAGTGTCGACACTACTACCAGTTCCCAGAGAACCCAGTTGACAGGTCTGTACTGTGTGTCGACACAGCCTCAAGTAGTGTCGACACTAGATCCAGTTCCCAGAAGACCTGTTTGGCAGTTCTGGACAGTGTGTCGACACAGCCTGAAGTAGTGTCGACACTAGTGTCTCTTCCCAGAAGACCATTTCTGCCAGTTTAGGACAGTGTGTCGACACACTCTGAAGTAGTGTCTACATAGTCCAGCTGAAATTCAAAATCGTGATTTTGTCTGGACACGTGGCTGCTTGGGAATTAGGGGATTTGACCTAGGTTTCCGTACCCATGCACCCCAAGGCACTTTATGGACATATGGGGCTATACATACCCATGTTCCTTGTACCACAAAGGCTAGAGAGCCCATACACTTTCAGAAGAAGCCTTTTGGCGGCCAAAGGGGGCTTTTCAGATCTGTCTCCATATCCAGAAGCTGCAAGCCATCCTTTCAAGAGTAAGGACATGGGAATCAAGGGGAATCCCTATAGAGAAGGTTGTTGTGTTAGGCAAGGGAGCAGATCCAACTGAAGAGGCGCAGGAGAAGAAGGATTTCTGGCATTTCAGATGCCATCAAAGCAGAGCATCGCCAACTGAGGAGAATCTCCATCGATATCCATCAAGGCTCCTCAATTCAAGTGTCTGCAAGGCCTCTTCATCGAAGAACACTCATTCTACATCTACTTGTCTCATTTCTAAGTTTATTCTTCCTTATTTCGTCAATGAGATTTGTGCATGAAGTACTACATAAATTTCTGTGTACGAAACTGTCTTGAATCAGATCATTGCTAGAGGATCTGATCTCTTTTGTGTTTGATCTAGCTTTTGTACTGTGAGCCGTCGAGCTCTGGTTTGTGAGTCGTTGCACTCACTGTGTGGTATGAGCCGTCGTGCTCAATTTGGAGTCGTCGTACTGTGGTAGTTGTTTGAGCCGTCGAGGTCAGTTTGTGAGTCGTTGAACTCAAGGTTGTGTGTTGAGCCATCGTGCTCAATATTTTTTGGAGTCTTCGTGCTCCAGTGTGAGTTGTACTCAAGGTTTTGAGTAGTGTGGCCTCACTATGTGAGGGGTGGAGGTAGGAGTCACTGGAGGTGATTTCCGAACCACCTAAAAATCCTTTGTGCAGTGGTTTGAATTGTGGGTTGACTTTGTATTATGATAGATGCATGCATAGGGATTTCGCTCACACTATTAATGGATTTGCTCACACACACTAATCACACTTCAGATCAGTAAATTGTTTGGGTGAATTGATCTCTGATTCGAAGTAATTTTTAATTGCTTAAGCTTCCGCGTTAATTGGTGTTAGATCTATTCAACCCCCCCTTCTAGATCTAATCCATCCACCCATCTGATCCTAACAATTGGTATCAGAGCGGGTTAATGGCTGTTACTGATCTGATTTGATTGCTTCTTTTTGATCTATGTGTTAATTGCGTGAACTATTTGCTTGATCTTTCATTATCTCTGTGTGCTTAATCGCTCTGATTCATACATTTGGTATCAGAGCAGGTTAACCACTCTAATTGTTAGATCTAATTCCTTGTTACATTGATTCACTGTGATTAGATCTAATAGTCTTTTAAGTTTTGATATAATGGCAAATCTCTTTAATTTGCATGAATTTCCTGTTATAATTTTAGAGAAATCACCAGTCTCACTTTCATCAAGTTTGTCAAATGAAGCACAAAGAAAAGGAGCAAAAGAAATTCACAAGTACTTTATGGCAAAGAAGAGCCTCAATGAATCCAGAAAATCAACAATTCATAAGGTTGTGGCTCTCACTGCACATTCCAAGAGCTCAGAGCATTATGCATCATCTCTAGAAAACGAAAGTGCAAATGGGTCTACAAGATCAGGTAAATCAATTCCATATCCATTTATGAATTCTAATTCTGATTCTGATGCAGATGAAGGAATGTCTCATGATAGATTGATTGAATTCTGTGAAAAGACGCAAAATCTTAATGAAAAGCTTAACACCAAAAATAGAGACATGAAAAACACTTTAAAACATTGCCATAAAGAAATTGAAAATTTGACAAATACACTTGAATTGCTCCAGAACAATGATAAAGATTTTTCAGAAGAAAATGAGAATTTGAAAATTGAAGTTGAAAAATTAAATTCTGAGAAAGAGAATTTGGAAGATGAAGTCCAAATCTGTGAAAATAAACTGAATGGATTGAAAGAAAACCATGAGCTATTGAAATCAAAAGTCATTGATCTGGAAAATGAAAATGGAAAACTGATTGATCTCAATGAAAACTTCGAATTTGATAATGATCAATTAAACAAACAGATTTCTAACATGGCTCATGATCATCAAATAAATGAGAGATGCAAACAACTTGTTGAAGAAAATCATCATTTAATAAGGAAGATTGAATGCTTGTTGAATGACAAACCATTGGATAATGATTGTAGCAATTTGAGTAATAAAATTTCTGATTTGGAAAAACAAATTGCTCAATTTGAAAATGAAAAGAACAAGATGAAAAATGGTTTGGATGTCATGCTAAATAAAGTTCAAATTTCAGAAAAAGAAGTTGTTGCATTAAAAGCTAAAAAAAAGAAGCTTCAAAATGAATTGAAATATACTAAATACACAAGTCTTGCTTCTGTGAGAGATAAGAAAAATGAAAATAAAACAAAACTAACATTTGTTAAAGCTGCTGCGAACAAGAACTCTGTCAATTCTTATGAAAAACTAGTGAAAGTTCTTGTTTAGAGACAGATGGAGAAAAATAAAAATGCTACTATCAAGAAGATTCATTTACTTCCTCCATCAGTCCAAAAAGCTCCAAGGCAAGTTCCAAATTCACATCATGCCAAGAGCAACCAAAAGGTACCTCCTTCTCCTCATAGTAAGCCTCCTCACATGAAAAGGAGATTCCAGCAAATGCATACACGCCAAGGTAAGTAGCAGGTAAGGAATGCTCTCATTTGCTTTAATTGTAATAAACCTGGTCATCTTGCCAAACATTGCTGGAATAGAGATCAACATTTCCATAAATATGTCAAATCAGTCCAGTGCTTCACATGTCATAAATTTGGGCATACTTTTAGGGAATGTAGGCATAGAATTGATAATCTTGTGCATGCTCCCATGTTTCATGTCAATGTACGTAAGAATAAAGATCATGTTCATGCTGAAAACACTCAGAAATTCTATGTACATGAAAAAGGAACTGTTGCACAAAAGATATCTTCTGAATTCCATGTTAAAAATCTCAATGATAAAAATCTGAAAAATAGAAAACAAATGTTCAGTATGTCAGTGGTGCATTCTATACCAATAGCTCTAAGATTAGAAACCAAGATTCCAGTGTTTCTAGTCTTCAAAAAAATGTACCCAATATCAAATCCTTTTGGATTCAAAAATCATTGTTTCAAATTCATGGAAGATCCTTAGGACCCAAACAAGTTTGGGTTCTAAAATGTGCTACTTGAATGCCAGATGCAGGGATCCTTGTAGTCAATTTCAAGATGAAGGCTTCACGACAAAGGCTACAAGGAAAGTAAGTGAAGAGAATGAAAGAAAATGAAAATCTTACCAGGTAAATACTTCTGAGAGATTCCCTGCTAAATAAAAACTGAAATCAATTGGGACTCTTATGCAAAGAACAATTGGTATATCAAATGGTGAACTGTGGAAGGACAAGTCATGCTTGTCTGGAAACTATCATTATGTGTGAGGAATTACCTTCGCCAAGTACCAATGATCTTCCTTGTGTAAGAGTCATTAATTTAAAAAATAAAAATAAAGAAAAATGATTGTCATTGAAACATGATTGCTTGTGTATTTCATTTCTTCCATTATGATTTTGGCTTGAATTACTTGCAAAAGTTTTCACATTATTCACATGTAACTAAGAATCATGATTTTGTTGAAAATACTCAGAAACTCCATGTGAATATAAATTGAACACTTCATGAAAACATAGATGCATTGAGCAAGACAAAAAGAAAATTTGGAACTAATTCTGCTCATAGTTCTGTCAATAAAAGAAATGCATCTATACCAAAAATAAAATCATTCTGGATTCAACAATCTTTATTGCACTCTAACATTGATTTCATTGCAGGACCCAAGGAAGTGTGGGTCCCAAAACCAGCTTAAACAGCAAGCTGAGGAGACTTGCAGCCATACATTGTAAATGGACTCAAGATATTGGCTGTGCAAGGAAAGAAATGATTGGAGAACACAGGTAAAATCTTTGAAAAACAATTGAAGTCCATTCAGGTAAAACTTCTTTATCATTTCAAATTTGAATTGTCTGAATTGAAATGAGTGTTTAATTTTTATCTGAACAATAAGAAATGTGTTTCAATGGTACTCCCAACAATGAACTTTGTGTCATTACAATTGGAATCATGTTTGTGTTATCATGCTTGCATAACTGTGCCCATGATTCTGTGTGCATATCAATTGCTTTGACTTTTTGGTATATCAAATGATGACATGTGGAAAAACAAGTTATGCTTGTTTGGAAGCTATCATTATGCGTGAGTAAAATTCTCCGCCAAGTACCAGAAGTCATGTTATGCTTAAAGCTAATTGTGTGCATAATCATGTGTGAATTGCTTGCTAGCTTTTTCATTCCATGCACATATTAAGGGGGAGTAAATTTGAAAAAGTGCAAAAATGTTCTTGAAAATGCAATGAATTTTATGCATATCTTATGGGGGAGTAGGTCAACAGAATCTTTGAGTGAAATGCTGGAGAAATTATTTCATATCTGATTTATCATCAACTCCCATTCAATCTGTTGACAAATGTTCCTGCAAATGAATTCCTCACTCTCACATTGCATTGGCATTCTTGGTATATCAAATGGTGATTTGAAGAAAGACAAGTCAGGCTTGTCTGGACACTTTCACTATGCGTGAGTATATGTCTCCGCCAAGTATCAAGAGTCTTGTATGCAATTGTTGAGGGGGAGTTTCTATTTTTCAATAAAACATTCATGTTCATTCTGCTATCACTTCATTCCATTCCTATTCCTCCTATAATCTTCATGTTCACCTTGTGAGGGGGAGTTACATGAAAGGGGGAAGTCATTGTTGCATTCCTTGATCTTACTTGTCTATTTTGAACCCCAAAATCATCAGAATTTTTGAGTCCTTGTGCTATTTTCTTATGAGAGAATTAAAACATTGAAATGGTATCAGAGCATTTAGTTTAATTTAATTTAATTTCAAGTCATTGTGCATTTAGTTTAATTTCAAAGATTCAATATCATTTCAAGGTTAAGCAATCTTAATACTGAATGTCTTTAAAATGACTTGCAAAACACTCGTAGGCACATGAGTGGCTTTACTATTTAACATGTGTATGTTTAAGCTTCATTTTTACCACATGTTAAGAATCATTTCTCTAAATTCATAGTCATGACTTGTCTGGTCAAAGCAAACATATTCCTACAAAACATCAAAAGAAAATGATGAAAATGATCAACAATCTGGAAAGATACAAACATAGCAATGTAAATTCTTGAACAACTGAGTAACCGGGCCATTTCACCTAAAAAGTGATTTGTTTCGCGTCAAAAAGTGAAAATCAAAGTTTTCAACTCTGTATAAGATAATGAAAGTTAAACCACTGAGTAATCAGGAGGTCTTGCATCTGATCAATGTGATCTCTTGCACTGAAAAGTGAGATTTAACTAATTTATTCTTGTATTCTTTCCCAATTCAAAATGAAAACAAATCAAGACAGGATAGAAAAGCTTAAGACCTTAATAAAGTCTATGTTTATTGAGTTTAGACCTATTATTCTACATTGTGTTACACTTAAAGCTCCTAACATCCTTGTTAAATACCTCTGCTCACTCATATAGGTCACTTTACTTCACATTTGCATCATAATTTTAACTGCATTCAGATCATTATATCTTGCACTACCTTGTGTTGAGTGTGTCTTTATGATTAAACTTTGTTGCACAATAACAAAAACACAATAATTTCTCTCATATGTCAATATCACTTTGTCTCATTTATTTTGATCATTCCTAACCATTCCTTACTCCATTTCATTTCTTGGTCTCCAACCATCATTGTTTCTCTCTCTTGTATATCTTTTTGATGCTGTCAAAAAGGGGGAGAAAGGTCTCTAGTGGGAGAAAGTTCAAAGGGGAGAAAGTTCTTTAAAGCAGAAAGGTCTCTAGGGGGAGAAAGGTCAAAGGGTGTATATGATCAAAGGGGGAGTTATTGTAGTCAAGGGAGTCAAGATATTGGGAGATTGTGCATAAGTTTTGTCATCATAAAAAAGTGGGAGATTGTTGGGTTGAGTGTGTTTTGGAATTTCCTAAAATTGTATTTCAATGATGACATATTGTGATTTCAAAGATGACATATTGTGATTTTGATGATGACATGTTGAACATGTTATACATTTTATACATATCACAATAATACTTAAACAACATGTTTTTGATGATTAATATTTCATATTTTAATGATAATATCTTGTACTAATGATTTATGTTTTAATTTTGCAGGTGTATGTAGATTTTGTCATAGTATTGTCGACACAACCTCTACTGATGTCGACACAATGCTTCATACCCAAGGCAAAATGATGAAGAAATGGTCAAGTGGTGTCGACACAGGATCAAGTAGTGTCGACACTAGTCCCAGTTCCCAGAGAACCTAGTTGACCGGTCTGTACTGTGTGTCGACACAGCCTCAAGTAGTGTCGACTCTAGATCCAGTTCCCAGAAGACCTGTTTGGCAGTTCTGGACAGTGTGTCGACACAGCCTAAAGTAGTGTCGACACTAGTGTCCCTTCCCAAAAGACCATTTCTGCCAGTTTAGGACAGTGTGTCGACACACTCTGAAGTAGTGTCGACACACTCCGACTGAAACTCAAAATCGTGATTTTGTCTGGACACGTGGCTTCTTGGGAATTAGGGGATTTGACATAGGTTTCCGTGCCCATGCACCCCAAGGCACTTTATGGACATATGGGTCTATAAATACCCATGTTCCTTGTACCCCAAAGGTTAGAGAGCCCATACACTTTCAGAAGAAGCATTTTGGTGGCCAAAGGGGGCTTTCCAGATCTGTCTCCATCTCCATAAGCTGCAAGTCATCCTTTCAAGAGGAAGGACGTGGGAATCATGGGGAGTCCCTGGAGAGAAGGTTGCTGTGCTAGGCAAGGGAGCAGATCCAACTGAAGAGGCGCAGGAGAAGAAGGATTTCTGTCATTTTAGATGCCATCAAAGCAGAGCATCGCCAATTGAGGAGAATCTCCATCGATTTCCACCAAGGCTCCTCAATTCAAGTGTCTGCAAGGCCTCTTCATCGAAGAACACTCATTCTACATCTACTTGTCTCATTTCTAAGTTTGTTCTTCCTTATTTCGTCAATGAGATTTGTGCATGAAGTTCTGCACAAATTTCTGTGTACGAAACTGTCTTGAATCAGATCATTGCTAGAGGATCTGATCTCTTTTGTGTTTGATCTAGCTTTTGTACTGTGACCCGTTGAGCTCTCGTTTGTGAGTCGTCATACTCACTGTGTGGTTTGAGCCGTCATGCTCAATTTGGAGTCATCATACTCATGTAGTTGTTTGAGCCATCGCGCTCAGTTTGTGAGTCGTTGAACTCAAGGTTGTGCGTTGAGCCGTCGTGCTCAAGGTTGTTTGGAGTCGTCGTGCTCCAGTGTGAGTTGTACTCAAGGTTTTGAGTAGTGTGGCCTCACTGTGTGAGGGTGGACGTAGGAGTCACTGGAGGTGATTTCCGAACCACCTAAAAATCCTTTGTGCAGTGGTTTGAATTGTGGTTTGACTTTGTATTACGATAGATGCATGCATAGGGATTTCGCTCACACTACTAATGGATTTGCTCGCACACACTAATCACACTTCAGATCAGTAAATTGTTTGGGTGAATTCATCTCTGATTCGAAGTAATTTTTAATTGCTTAAGCTTCCGCGTTAATTGGTGTTAGATCTATTCAACCCCCCCTTCTAGATCTGATCCATCCACCCATCCGATCCTAACAATGTTGACATTTGTTTCCCAGTTTTATTGCGATTTTAGATCTGGAAACGGTATCGTTTCTTCCGATTCTTATTTTGGAAACCTTGCTCTAATGGTAGGAGACCTTACTCTAATGTGTACCCGCCCCTTAACCCTATAAAATACCCAGATTAGAGCGAGGTTAAGTCTTTGGCTTTTGAGAAACCCTAGCACTTTTCTGTGAGAAAACTCGATCTTTGGCGAGCTGGATCTGGCGACTGGAGGAGTCTTCTGGCGTTCTACATCGACTGGAGGATACACCAAGCATCAAGGAATCATCCCCGACTCTAAGAATTGAAGCACATCGACAGGAAGGACCGGATCAGAAGCAGTTTTGAGCACCCTCTTGGCTTGGACGAGGAGGGCTTCACCGATGAACCTAGATCATCTTAGAATTATTCTTAGGCAAGTGATCGATAGGTTTCATCCTATACATGTCCCCTAAGTCTCAAGGATTTTTTTGGATTTTTATTCGAGTCCTGGAACCCCTATTCTCACTGTCTTAGGGTTCGGTCTGCACTTTTGTAGACAGGAACTTGACGGCAACATGTGTGCCATTAAGATCTTGGGTTAGCGGCAACATTGTGTGCCATTAACCGCTGTTGGCGGCAACCACTTTGCCGCCAAGTTCATCAGGTTTTACAGAATGGATGTTGATCTCTGTGATGTATTTTCCAGACTTCTGGGTATATGTGTATACTGTAAAAATCATGTTTAGTTAGGAACAATCAATCGGTAATATCATGAGGACGCGCTGAATTTATGTGAATTGTGTTATTTATTAAATTTTCTTCAATTAGGTAATGAGCATGATATGATCAAGAAAATCTTTGAATAATTAGATCCATTTCATATTAGGGTTTTATAAATTTTCCATGTTCGTATGATGACTGTATTCAGGTTTTGAAACTATTAGACATGAATGTTTCACTGTGTACTATGTGTAAGTGGAGATATTGATAATTATGCCTGAAAACTGTTTTAATTGCTATAATTATTGTATAGATCCAAAAAATCTGGAAAATTAAGCATGTGACATGTCATCTATTTAGAACTTGTGATAAAAATTTCATTCTTTTTTCATGATAGTAGGTACAATTATTGGTTTAACAATGAAAATTTACCATGTTGAGCATGTTAAGTTTAATCTTGTATGGTACAATGATTAACAACATGATTAGGACTGTGATAAGAGTTATTTGTCACCGCGAACAGTAGCATCATGTTGGATAACTGAAGCATGTTAAAATATTGAAAAATGGATGTAAATGGTTAATAGTGCATGTGAAATGTGTAAATAATGTGATAAAATGTGATAATTGAGCCGAGATTGACACTGCTACCATAGAGGTCTGAGAGCCGTACTGCAGTAAAGTCCCTATGGGAAGGCTCAACATATAAGTGATATCCTAAAGGCATTAGGATGAAATCCTGGAGGTGGACAAATACCACTGGATAGGGTGGAGAGGGCTTCTCCCGATCTGCGCAGTTTACCAAGGTTTGTCACTAGTTTGCATAGGTGGCGGATGTGTGTTAAGTGAAGTGTTAAGTGCTATGTTCTAAGTGCTATGTGATAAGTGTGTGTGTTCCTCTAGATGGTAGTTAGGACTATGTGTCACGGAAACTTAAGTGTATGTGCAAGTGATGTGATAAGTGAAAGTGCAAGTGAAAACTATGTGAAAAAAAGTGTGAAATCATGTGTAAGTGAAAATGAATGTAAATGAGAGAGTAAATGCATGTGAAAACCAAGGTAAAAATGTATATATTCATATCATTCATGTGTTAATATGTTAAATGTAATATCATGTTTAGTATCATGTTATATAGTTTAATAACATCCATGTACTAGTGTTATGTGAATATAAGCAAATGTGATCAGTGAATATGTGTTAGTGTAGTATGAATGTGTTAGCATGTGAAAAGATGTAAATTTATGTAAATGTGATTTATTCACATTAAAATAGCAAGCTAAATGTGTGAAAAATATGTTATATTTACATGTGAAATTGGTTAGATAACGTGCTAGGAGTGTTATTTACCTTGTACATGTTTCCATGTTTTAAAAATTGTAGAATTGCGCAATGATTTGAATAAAGTTTGAAACCCTGAATCATGTTATATGTTGTATGTTGAAAGCATGCTATAGGTCATTCATAGACATTTGATTATGTCAATAATATGATTGATATGAATTATGATTTGAAATATGAATCGAGTTAATACGCATGTATAGGAAGCATGTTTAGGTGGTTTATGTATGTTGTTAATTGTTTAAAACATGTGCCATGTGATTCATTTATTGTTTAAAAGATAGCATGTGTTTCCCTATTGTGTAATAGTTTAGCATGTGTGTGATATGTGTAAGAATGATATCCATAGATTGCTTGCTGGGTCTTTTTAGAAGACTCATCCTTGCTTCGGCGAACAGGTGAGGCAGGTGTCCCCGTACTTGAGGAGGACATAGCAAGGAGTGACATCGAGCGAGAGGAATAGCTTCTTGTGGAGTTTACTAAATAGTTGTTTTATTTCATAGTATGTAATAATATTATTCATATGGACAATGTAATAGATAAAATGTATTTCTTTTGGAATTGTATTAATGTGGACTTTTGTCATTTACATTTGCTATATAGACTGTGGAATGATGTGATGATGATGGAATGAGATGAGTTATTTTTTTTATTTCCAATGTACTCATTTGTTATTCATGTACATATCAACCTATCATTTAGTGTTGGGTTAATATCCCACTGTAATGACGCCGTTCATATTGACGGGGATTGGTATAATTGTACCAATATAAAGAGGGTCATTACACAACCTCACCTCAGAAATAGCACTATGCAAACCATGCAACGAGTTCTGAATCTGGACAACCTCATCCTGGACTTCCACATCTTGAGAGCCTGGTATTGATAACACCGATGAAGGAACTTCCGTCGCCTTCAAAGGAGGTGTAGGATCAAAAATAGGTTGGATCAGATCTAGAAGGGGGGGGGGGGTTGAATAGATCTAAGAGAAAAACTGCGGAAGCTTAGCCAATTTAAATCAATGCTTTGAATCAGAGGCAATTTGAAAGAGCACTTTACAGATCTGATTAGTGATTGTGTGAATTATATGATTAGAGTGTGAGATCATGTTGATTAGAAGTGAATTTGAAAAACCCTATGCAAACATCTAGCGCAAAGTGAATTTGAATCATAAACAAACCACTGTACAAAGATTTTTAGGTGGTTCAAAAATCACACCACGTGATTCCTACATCCACCCCTCACACTTTGAGGATCCACTACACAACTTGGATACACCACACACTGAAGCCTGACAACTCCAACACACTGAGTTCTACAACTCACACAACCTCTAGAGCAAGACTACTCTAGACACCTGAGCACAACTCCTCAACCACAACTGAGTACAACGACTCAACACTGAGCACACAGGCTGACAAACAACTTGCTAGAACAAAAACACAAAGATCCAGATCCTCTAGCAATGATCTGATCTAAAAAAGTTCATTCAAGAAGATTGATGCAATAGTTCATACACAATCTCAAGAATGACTTAGAAGAAACAAGGGGAATTGAGGAATTGATTGTAAGATCCTTGTTCTTCAAGTATACTCCCTTATAGAGGCTGAATTGTGAAGAAGCTTGATCCCTTGAAGTCCCTGGCTGATGCTCTGCAACTTGTGCTTTGGGAACTTCCTTGAAATCTTCATAATTGGCTGCTTCTACTTGATCTACTCCCTTGGAAGTGATCTCACTACTTCATCTTGGATCAGTCTTCACTTCTTGTGCTTGAAGAAGTGGGAATTGGGTTGAAGAAGCACAAGGGGAGCAAGATCGGGGAGGAGAACACTTCTTGCCACCAGATCGATTTCTGGAAGGCTCTTGGAGGTTCTCTTGTTAGTTGGATGGCCAATTGGAGGGTATTTATAGCCCAATGTGTCCAAAAGTACCCTTGGGGGTCGTGGGCACCCGATCCAAGGCCGATCCACATGATCCCTAGAGTGCCACGTGTCCAGATGTGACTTAAGGTGAAAACGTTTCCGGAGTGTGTCGACCTGCCCATGGGGTGTGTCGACACACTGTCCCAAACTGGCACAAAAGGTTCTCTAGGAAGGGTCTCCAGTGTCGACACTACTTCAGGCTGTGTCGATAGACTGTACAGAACTGGCAAACAGGCCTTCTGGGAGCTGAAACTAGTGTCGACACAACTTGATCCTGTGTCGACACCACTTGACCATTTCTTCATCATTTTGCCTTGGGTTTGAAGCATTGTGTCGACACCAGTATGGGGTGTGTCGACACTACCCTTGCAAGAATTGTATGTCCCTGAGAAATAAACACATAAATCAGTAGTCCAAGGTATTATCATGAATATAAATGATAAATGTGTTTGGAAACATGCTTTTTGAATATTGTTATTGAATGTGTGATGTATTTAACATGTTCCACTTATTTGTGCATTAAAATCACAACTTGTCATCATCAACATTATGAGGGGAAATGTATAAAGTTCACACTCAACCTAATAATCTCCCCCTTTTTGATGATGGCAACATTAAGTCCACATGAAAATTTGAAATTTCAATGAAATGTGATTTTAAACCATTTGTTTACTCAACATTCAACTTCAAACACACTGAATGACAATGAACCATGTTCCAATCACTTTTATTCACAATTATCAAAGACCATTGAACACACTTTAGCAACATTTGACATTTTGCACATTCAAGAGGCACAATGCTACTAATGATGAAGTCTTGTCATTAATGGCTAAGCAGCTTGACAATCATCCATTCATTAACATTCATTCCAAAGATTTTCAATCACATTTAAGACAAGTGTGTTTCTTTTCATTCAACAAAACAAGTATCACTTTTCATTAACAAAGATGTTCATTACAAGCATTCAAATACATTCCAAAAGTTTTTCTTTCTTTTCTTTCCTTCTTCTCCCCGTTTGACATCATTAAAAGAAAAAGTACATTAAGCATGAGGAGGAGGAGGAGGAATGGGAAGGATGATTGATTCAATCGACTTCAGTCTTGATTCCATAGCATGAAGGTTGGACTTGAGCTGAGATTGCATTGTGGAGAGTCTTGTATGCACAATTTCTTCCAATCTTTGACTATTCTCATATATATTAGACTGAAATATTGACAGGTCAGCTGAAATTGGTTGTGCACCAGAAGAAGAAGAGCTGGCAATTCCATGCTTGTTGATGTTTCTGAACTCCTTCTTGAGGGTAGACATCTCACTATCTATGTGTGCTGAGAAATTCTTCATGCCTTCGAAGTCATCAAACATATGAGCAAATGACAGCCTAGTCTTGGATATCTGAGATACTGCTTCTTGACTGTTGAATAGGTTGGTTTGAGAGTTTGCTAAAATCCCTTGAAGGACCTTTTCAAGTGTCTCTTGATGTTCTTTCGATTCAAGGGATGCATCAGCCAAAGTTCCAATGAGTCTGTTGAACCTTTGAGTTGCATGATCAAATGCTTCTTTCTGCTTGATGAACTGAGCATTCATGGAATTTTCCAACCTCTGTATCTTCAGGTCAAAGCTCTCTGACATTTGTTGGATGGTAGAAATAAATGCATAAACTTGTCATTTTATAATTTTGGTGGAACAGAAGGTCCACCAAAGGAAGTGGAGGTTTGAGCATGAGCTTGTGGAGTGAATGAAGTAATATCCACAGCAGGATGAAGTGGTGAAGTGGTCTGAAAGGGAGGTGTGAGAGGTACATCCTGGGGTATTTGTGCTTCATCCTCAACAGGAGGCTGATCCTCATGGGCTGGTACCTCAGGAGGTTGTGCCACTACCTCAGGAGCCACTGGGGCCTCAACTACAGCTGGTCCTCTTCTCACTTGATCACCCTCAAGCCTAAATCCCATAAACTTCTGCAAATGCTTGAAGCAGTAAATATTGGACTTTGGGATTGATTGGGCTTTTTCATTCTCAAATGAGACTCCAAAGTGCTCAAAAATTGGTGTTAAATGAGCTGCATATGGAAGAGACCTATGGAGATCTTTCCTAGTAGTCTCAGACATGATCTGGTACATGATCACATACAGGTTGATCTTGATGTTCTTCATCATGCAATATATAACAAATCTTTGAATGTCTGTGAGTCTATCCCTTCCACCACCTTGGGGTGTGATGATTGGGGTAAGGATGTGGTGGACAAGTCTCAACACAGGTGGGATGGTGTTTGTGTTGAAATTGGTCACATGGGTTTGCTTTGGGTCAGACTCAACAGCTGGGAGTCCAGTCATCAAGTAGTAAGCCTCATGGAGATCAAATTCAAAATTGTGGTAATCTGCCCCTTCATCAGGAATTCTAAATAAAGTGGCTTCTAACTCAGTACGCAGATCTATGAAAAGTCCTTTTATTTCAGACTTGTAACCCTCATCAGTACATTCCAAATTTAGGTAAAATTCTTGTATAAGTCTGGGGTAAATGGTTCTAAATGCAGAAATGAAAGGTAACCAAATCTGGAAGTTGAAGAATTGAAGGACTTCTGGAAATGCAGTTGCTAGAACATTGTCTTCCAAATCTACTGCCCTAGGTTTCAAAATGATTTCCTTTCACTAGCCAGCTTGGAAGGGGTTGCCTCTGAAGGCTGGGAAGATCCAGATGAATGAGATGAAGACTCTTCAGAAACTTCAGGAGAAGATTGCAGAATCTTCCTCCTAGGGTTTGCAGAACCCCTCAGGGAAGGACCTCGACTTGAAGAGGATTCCTTACCTCTCTTAGATGGAGTAGGAGATGCAGAAGAAATCCCTGGCTGCTCTACAGGGTCATGGCGACGCTTGCTTCTCCGCTCAACAGGTGGTTGTTCTACCACGACAATAGGTCTGTCGTTTGCCCTAGACCTGGCACCACGGCGGGGCAGCTGCTTGGGAGCCATGGTTGTAGAAGAATGAGGAAGAATAGGGGATGAAGGAGATGGGGTGAAGGGAAGGAAGGCAGAGATGGTTGGGAGGAGGGAAGGAGAGGATGGTTCTTGCCGTTTTCAAAGGTAAGAGGCGGCCACAGGGTCGACCTGGGGTAGAAAGGGTTTTAGGGGTACAATGGCCCGCAAGTACAAGAAACCCCAAACCGGAG
The DNA here is from genome assembly GCA_014218235.1 of Colocasia esculenta. Lineage (NCBI taxonomy): Eukaryota > Viridiplantae > Streptophyta > Magnoliopsida > Alismatales > Araceae > Colocasia > Colocasia esculenta. Next base: position 62,188,859 of record CM024762.1, read on the forward strand.
CCAACAGTTGGAATCGCCCAGAAAGGCCTGTGTGTTGACACTAGACACGGAGTGTGTCGACACGGGCTTAGACTGTGTCGACACTAGATGGAGGTAGTGTCGACCTGGCCTGAAGAATTTTATAAATTCGAGCATGGGAAAAATTTGTAAATTTTGGGAAATCTTTAATATGATGAAATATGAATGGAATTAACTTTTCAAGGATTTTTAAGACATCAAAGAATTCATTTGTCAAATTGTTACAAAAATTCAGCAAACTTCAAGTTTTACACAACAACTTACAAGATATGTTCATTAAATGACTTGAGCCATTAAAATGATGGTTTGAGGATATAATACATTCAACAATCAATGACAAACTACCATATTCTCCAAATCCAAAGAAATAACAATGTCTTTTAGACTGAGATCAAGTGTATTGAAAACAAACAGCTTTAAAGCAAACTGATGAAAGATAGGGATGATTCTTTTAATAATTCTCCTTGGACAAACACATTTTTTTTTAATTTTTAAACAAACTATGAAATGTAGTAAATCTTGTTCACTCAAGAACTAATGCTTTTTACACACCATAGTCCCTGGATACTAGAGATTTACCCATTATCCAATTCCAAGGGGTAAATGATAACCTTTTGACATGAAAATATACGTTTATCAGATGCCAATATTTCCAGTTACTCAGTCATCATCAAATGTATAGAGCATTTTTGTTTTTATTGTTTGATTTTTGAACCCCTTTGAACAGAGATAGCAATAATACCTCATAACATACATGGCACTTCATTCATTGTGAAGGTGTGTAGTTTCTCAGCATTTGTGCCATTGCTCTGTTGAATCATGAGTGTAAGGAGAATTTTATAAAACTGAAAGCATTTATATCCCACATCAGTTGCAAAAAAAAATGTTTAAATTCAAGTCACAAATTATCCTTCAGTTCTTGAAAGAGATTTGAATTTCTGTATTCTTGAGGAGTATAGTTGAGAGTTAGACTGTAAAACGATGTAGTAGATCACTCAAAAAAAATCATTTTGAGGTTCTAGACAACTCAATGAGTACATCATGCAAGGAAGTTGTTGTAATTCACGAAGTGTTTTGAATTTTGCAAAAAGAATGACTTGTGAATTCTCTAGCTCCCCCTGAGATGATGATTCCAGCAATTTTTCATCAAGACAAAGATATGCAAGATTTGAAAACAGAAATGATTCTTATTGAACAACAAAAGCTCCCCCTCATCAATTGCATATTCATTTCTTGGTACTTGGCGGAGACATATACTCTCGCATAGTGAAAGTGTCGAGACAAGCAAAACTTGTCCTTCTTGAAGTCACCATTTAATATACAAGAAGTTCAACACAATGTGAGTTGAAGAATTTATTGTCAAAAAGAAATAGAAGTTGAATTGTGAGATATGTGAACAATATGAATCAAGGAAGCAAAGAAGAATGATGAAACAATGACTTCCCCTCAGAATATGCCTAAACACTCAACCCAAATGAGAGAGATCAAGAAGATGGACATTTGTAAAGACCAAGCTCTCTCCTCAAGGATGAAAATCTACTATCAGGAAGAGGTTTGGTGAAGATGTCAGCAATTTGTTTTTCAGTTTCAATAAAGAGGAGTTCAAAAGATTTCTTTGCCTCCTCATCCCTCTAGAATGCTGAGTTGGGTTTTTAGACAAATTTATGGCACTTGTGTTGTCACAAAGAATGGGAACACAACCTAACTCTTGGTTGTAATCAAGAAGTTGATGTTTCACCCAAAGAATTTGAGTGCCACATCTACCAGCTGCAACATACTCAGCCTCTGCAGTTGATAGAGCAACTGAGTGTTGCTTTTTAGAAGCCCAAGAGATTAGGCATCCACCTAAGTACAAACACAAGCCACTTGTGCTTTTTCTATCAAGCTTACACCCAGCATAATCAGCATCACAATAGGCAATCAAATCTAACTTACAACCAGTAGGATACCAAATTGCAAGATCACATGTTCCAACAAGATATTTAAAGATTCTTTTAACAGCTAACATGTGACTTTCTTTTGGATTAGCTTGAAATCTAGCACACAAGCACACACTGAACTGAATGTCAGGTCTAGAAGTGGTGAGATAGAGTAGAGAACCAATCATAACTCTGTATGTCTTTGGGTCTACTGACTTACCAAGTGAGTCTTCTTCTAGTTTAACATTAATTGCAATGGGTGTGCTTGAATGCTTGAGGTTCTGGAAGTCAAACCTTTTCAGAAATTCTTTGACATATTTGGTTTGACTTATGAAGATCCCCTCACTGGTTTGGTTAACCTGCAATCCCAAGAAAAATTGTAAGTCTCCCATTAAACTCATTTCAAATTCATTTTTCATTTGGTTTGCAAATTCATTGCACAGACACTTATTGGTTGATCCAAATATTATGTCATCAACATAAATTTGGACTGCAATTATTTTTTTATTGACAATTTTTGTGAACAGGGTTTGATCAACATTACCTCTAGAATATCCTTTTTCAAGCAGAAAAGAACTCAAATGGTCATACAAAGCCCTTGGAGCTTGTTTAAGACCATAAAGAGCCTTATGAAGTCTAAAAACATGATTATGATATTTTTCATTTTCAAAACCCGGAGGTTATTCAACAAAAACATTTTCTTTTATATAACCATTTAAAAAGGCACCTTTGACATCCATTTGATAAACTTTAAATTTCAGTGAAGATGCAAAAGCAAGAAAAATTCTTACAGCTTCTAGCCTAGCTACAGGGGCATATGACTCTTCAAAATCAATTCCAATTCTTGGTTGTACCCCTTTGCAACTAGCCTAGCTTTATTCCTTATGACTTGACCATTTTCATTCAATTTATTTCTGAAAACCCATCTAGTGCCAATGACTGATTGTTCACTAGGTCTAGGTACTAATCCCATACTTGATTTCTTTCAAATTGATGAAGTTCATCATGCATTGCATTGATCCAATCAGAACTCATTAGAGCTTCATCAATTGATTTTGGTTCAACTTGGGAAATTAGTGCTAGTGGTCTTCATGAATTGCATTCAGGAATGATGATCTAGTTCTTACCCTATCATGCACATTGCCAACAACATTTTCTAATGGGTGATCTCTTAAAAATCTATGTTCAGAAGTTACCTGTTGAGTTGCACTTAAGTCTGGAACAACATTACTGATCCACTAGGAGTAGGTGAATGAATGTTCAAATTCTCACCAATGTCTTCATTTTCCTCAACAGTTGGTGAAGAATCCACAATGAAATCATCCTCTTCATATCTTGACTGTCCCTGCAACATTTAGAACCATGAGTTGAAAAGGAATTTTCATCAAAAATAACATGTGGAGACTCTTCAACAGTTTTGTTCTTGAGAGAGTAAACTCTAAAAGCTCTTGACACTTCAGAATAGCCAAGAAAGATGGCTTCCTGACTTTTAGCATCAAACTTGTCAAGATTTTCCTTATTGTTGTTATGCACAAAACATTTACACCCAAAGATTTTGAAATAAGACAAGGTTGGCTTTTTGTTTTTCAACAACTCATAAGGGTTTTTTCTGATTTTTGGTATGACCAATGCTCTATTGAGAATGTGATTTGTTGTATTCACAGCTTCAGCCCAGAAGGATTTGGGCAAATTGCTTTCTAAGAGCATGGATCTAGCCATTTCCACAAGAGTTCTATTCTTTCTTTCCACAACTCCATTTTGTTCTGGAGTTCTTGGTGAAGAAAACTTGTGAAATATGTGAAGTTCAGCACATAAATCAGAAAAGGATTTGTTTTCAAACTCACCCCCATGATCAGTCAAAATGTTTTTGATTTTATATGGAAAACTTGTTAACGCAGTGGTACAGAAATTCCTAACTCAAGGCAAGCATCACTTTTGTAGGACAGAAAGATAACCCATGTAAATCTAGTATAATTATTAATAATGACAAACCCATATCTTTTGCCACTAAGATGTAGAATTCTTGTTGGGCCAAAGAGGTCCATGTGAAGTAATTCTAGTGGCTTAGATGTGAGTACCTCATTGAAGGTTTTAAAAGATTTTCTGTTTGTTTTCCTTGAGCACAAATCCCACAAACTTGATTTTTACATTAGAAAAAGATTCAGGACGACCTTAACCAAATTCAGCCTTAACAGTTTATTTATTGTTCTGAAACTTGCATGACCAAGTCTTTTGTGCCAAGTCCATGTAATTTCATTCTTATTTGCAACAAGACAAATATTTCAGAAAAGTTTTATCAAGGTTCATCATGCAGACATTGTTTTGCCTCTTTCCAAAGAATTTTATTTTATCAGTTGATGAGTCAATTATCTTGCAAAAATTAGATTCAAACACAACTTTGTGACTTTTGTCACATAATTGGCTAATGCTCAGCAAATTGTAATTTAAATCATCAACTAACAAAACATTATCAACTGAGTTTGAGGAAGATTGACCAACCTTTCCATATCCAATAAATTTTCCTTTATTTTTACCTCCAAATGTAATAGAACCTCCCTCCTTCTCAATCAGGAATGAAAATTTAGCTGTCTCCAGTCATGTGTCGTGAACACCCACTATGAAAGTACTACACGTTTGAGTTGGGTGCACGACTTCCTGCAAAATCAATCAGTGGAGAGAAGATTTTGGTACCCAAAAATTGTTGGGACCATCAGAATGTTTGAGCATTAACATCAAATCTTTTCTAACCCAAATCTGATTTATTTTGTTTTTGTTTTGTTTCAGTGGTGTTTTTTGCCTTTTTCAATTTGTTCTTCCATTTTGGAATAAAAACACCAATGTTCTTTTTCTTTTAGGAGGGGAGTTTTGCATTTAGACATGAGTGTTCAATTGTAGAGGTATAAACTAAGGGTTTGTTAGTACATTGAAAATTTTGGATAGAAGAATTGAGGGTGGTACCAAAATGGATTGTGATACTATTGGTTCCAAGAATTAGTCCAATCAGCTTGATGTGCTGTCTTGGAAGTCCAAGGTTGTCATGAATGACTTCTTTTGAATTTTTCTTATTTTCAGATTTTTATTTGAATTTTGGTTGACTGGTTTGTGTTTATTGAGGTTGAGCAGGTCGACCTGTCCTTGACTGATGTCGAACAACAGTCACAAATTTCATTTTTTGTGGACTGGTGTCGACCTGTCAGGTGATTGTGTCGACCTGTTTGGTTTCTTTTTTTTGGGTTTTTGAAGTCTTTGTTGTGTTGCTTGACACTTGCTTGTTTTTGTGTTTTCAAGACTAGGACCTTTGACAAAATTTATCAAGGGTGCTTTTTCCCTTATCTCACCAGATTGTCTTCTTTTGATTTTGTTGTGAATCCTAGTCCATGTGATTCAGATCTCATTCTGGCTCCTAGCAAGGCCTCTAAATTGTCTTTACCTTTTGTGAAGGTTTCAATGACTTGTTCTTTTTCTTTTAGCTGGTTTTCTAAGGTTTTGATTTCATCAGTTTTTTGTGTTTTCTTTTTGTTCCAATTCCAATTTCAGACAATTCTTTAAACTCATGAGTGGCCTTTTGGGATGCAAGCTTGAGCTCATCAATCACATTCAGAAGATTTTCTTTTTCCTCATGGAGCTCAGCTACTTCATTTTCCAATTCGTAAATTTATTTTGTTTATTGATTGGTTATGCAGAATGTTTTCAATTTTCTTCTTTAGATGTTTGTTTTATTTTCTTATTTCAGAATAATTTTAACAAGTTCAGCATACGCATCTTGCCAATCATCAATTGAATAATCTTCAAAAGATGTACTTACCTTTCCATCTGAGCCATTTGCCATAAAGCAAATTTCCTCACTCTCAGAGCTTGAGGACTTTTCTTTTCTTTCTCACTTGAGTCTTCATCAGACCAAGTAGCAACCATTGCTTTTGGCTTCTTGAATTTGTGAATCTTCTTGTATTTCTCCTTCTTGTTCTCAGGACATTCTCCTTCATATGTCCTGGTTTGTTGCACCTGTAACAAATGACAATTCATCAGATTTCTGATTTCTACTTGAATTGGCATTAGAAAAGGAAGTGTTCTTTTTCCTGATGGAATTTCTTTTTCCAGAGAGTTTTCCTTTTCTATATTTTAAGAATTTTATGAATTGCCTGGTCATGAGGGCAAGCTCATCCTCATTGGACTCAGACTCATCAAACTTGTTTTCTCCTGATTCTTGTCTTTGTTACTAGATGAAGCTTTGAGGGCTACTGGTTTGGTTTTGATTATGTGCTCTTCATTTCTTTTCAGGTTTATTTCATAAGTCATTAAGGATCCTATCAATTCATCCAAAGAGATTTTGGACAAATCTTTAGAATCTTCGATGACTGTGGCCTTAGTGTGCCAAATTGAAGAGAGAGAGAGCGCAAGATTTCCTTACCAAATCAGCATCTGTATAATCCTTACCTAAAGCCTTCAGTCCATTCACAATGATCATAAACCTAGCAAACATTTCAGAAATTGTCTCATCAGATTTCATCATAAACAGTTCATACTCAGAAACAAGAATGTTAGCTTTGGTTTCTTTTACTTGGGATGTTCCTCATAGAGTAGCTCAAGCTTATCCCCATCTCCTTGGCAGATTTGCACATGGAGATTCTTGAGTACTCCTTAGGGTGGACTGCACATTGGATCATATTCATGGCACTATAGTTCAGGGTAGCCCTTCTAATCTGTCCCTGGTCCAGGTTTCTTCCTCTCCCTGGTTCTCATAGGGACCTACCTCGACTACTTTCCAGATTTCATAGTTTTGGGCTCTAAGGAAGACTTGCATTCTATTCTTCCAATAGGAGTAGTCAGTCCCATGAAGAGGGTGGCCTATTAAGGACTGACCTCAGCTATGAACCCTCTGGAAGATGAAGGAATGTCTCATGATAGATTGATTGAATTCTGTGAAAAGACGCAAAATCATAATGAAAAGCTTAACACCAAAAATAGAGACATGAAAAACACTTTAAAACATTGCCATAAAGAAATTGAAAATTTGACAAATACACTTGAATTGCTCCAGAACAATGATAAAGATATTTCAGAAGAAAATGAGAATTTGAAAATGAAGTTGAAAAATTAAATTCTGAGAAAGAGAATTTGGAAGATGAAGTCCAAATCTGTGAAAATAAACTGAATGGATTGAAAGAAAACCATGAGCTATTGAAATCAAAAGTCATTGATCTGAAAATGAAAATGGAAAACTGATTGATCTCAATGAAAATTCGAATTTGATAATGATCAATTAAACAAACAGATTTCTAACATGGCTCATGATCATCAAATAATGAGAGATGCAAACAACTTGTTGAAGAAAATCATCATTTAATAAGGAAGATTGAATGCTTGTTGAATGACAAACCATTGGATAATGATTGTAGCAATTTGAGTAATAAAATTGCTGATTTGGAAAAACAAATTGCTCAATTTGAAAATGAAAAGAACAAGATGAAAAATGGTTTGGATGTCATGCTAAATAAAGTTCAAATTTCAGAAAAAGAAGTTGTTGCATTAAAAGCTGAAAAAAAAGAAGCTTCAAAATGAATTGAAATATACTAAATACACAAGTCTTGCTTCTGTGAGAAATAATAAAAATGAAAATAAAACAAAACTAACATTTGTTAAAGCTGCTGCGAACAAGAACTCTGTCAATTCTTATGAAAAACTAGTGAAAGTTCTTGTTTAGAGATAGATGGAGAAAAATAAAATGCTACTGTCAAGAAGATTCATTTACTTCCTCCATCAGTCCAAAAAGCTCCAAGGCAAGTTCCAAATTCACATCATGCCAAGAGCAACCAAAGGTACCTCCTTCTCCTCATAGTAAGCCTCCTCACATGAAAAGGAGGTTCCAGCAAATGCATACTGCCAAGGTAAGTAGCAGGTAAGAATGCTCTCATTTGCTTTAATTGTAATAAACCTGGTCATCTTGCCAACATTGTTGGAATAGAGATCAACATTTCCATAAATATGTCAAACCAGTCCAATGCTTCACATGTCATAAATTTGGGCATACTTTAGGGAATGTAGGCATAGAATTGATAATCTTGTGCATGCTCCCATGTTTCATGTCAATATACGTAAGAATAAAGATCATGTTCATGCTGAAAACACTCAGAAATTCTATGTACATGAAAAAGGAACTGTTGCACAAAAGATCTCTTCTGAATTCCATGTTAAAATCTCAATGATAATAATCTGAAAAGTAGAAAACAATGTTCAGTATGTCAGTGGTGCATTCTATACCAATAGCTCTAAGAGTTAGAAACCAAGATTCTAGTGTTTCTAGTCTTCAGAAAAATGTACCCAATATCAAATCCTTTGGATTCAAAAATCATTGTTTCAAATTCATGGAAGATCCTTAGGACCCAAACAAGTTTGGGTTCTAAAATGTGCTACTTGAATGTCGGATGCAGGGATCCTTGTAGTCAATTTCAAGATGAAGGCTTCACGACAAAGGCTACAAGGAAAGTAAGTGAAGAGAATGAAAGAAAATGACAATCTCACCAGGTAAATACTTCTGAGAGATTCCCTGCTAAATAAAAACTGAAATCAATTGGGACTCTTATGCAAAGAACAATTGGTATATCAAATGGTGAACTGTGGAAGGACAAGTCATGCTTGTCTGGAAACTATCATTATGTGTGAGGAATACCTTAGCCAGTACCAATGATCTTCCTTGTGTAAGAGTCATTAATTTTAAAAATAAAAATAAAGAAAAATGATTGTCATTGAAACATGATTGCTTGTGTATTTCATTTCTTCCATTATGATTTTGGCTTGAATTACTTGCAAAAGTTTTCACATTATTCACATGTAACTAAGAATATGATTTTTTGAAAATACTCAGAAACTCCATGTGAATAAATTGAACACTTCATGAAAACATAGATGCATTGAGCAAGACAAAAAGAAAATTTGGAACTAATTCTGCTCATAGTTCTGTTAATGAAAGAAATGCATCTATACCAAAAATAAAATCATTCTGGATTCAACAATCCTTATTGCACTCTAACATTGATTTCATTGCAGGACCCAAGGAAGTGTGGGTCCCAAAACCAGCTTAATCAGCAAGCTGAGGAGACTTGCAGCCATACATTGTAAATGGACTCAAGATATTGGCTGTGCAAGGAAAGAAATGATTGGAGAACACAGGTAAAATCTTTGAAAAACAATTGAAGTCCATTCAGGTAAACTTCTTTATCATTTCAAATTTGAATTGTCTGAATTGAAATGAGTGTTTAATTTTTATCTGAACAATAAGAAATGTGTTTCAATGGTACTCCCAACAATGAACTTTGTGTCATTACAATTGGAATCATGTTTGTGTTATCATGCTTGCATAACTGTGCCCATGATTCTGTGTGCATATCAATTGCTTTGACTTTTTGGTATATCAAATGATGACATGTGGAAAAACAAGTTATACTTGTTTGGAAGCTATCATTATGCTGAGTAAAATTCTCCGCCAAGTACCAGAAGTCATGTTATGCTTAAAGCTAATTGTGTGCATAATCATGTGTGAATTGCTTGCTAGCTTTTTCATTCCATGCACATATTAAGGGGGAGTAAATTTGAAAAAGTGCAAAAATGTTCTTGAAAATGCAATGAATTTATGCATATCTTATGGGGGAGTAGGTCAACAGAATCTTTGAGTGAAATGCTGGAGAAATATTCTTTCATATCTGATTTATCATCAACTCCCATTCAATCTGTTGACAAATGTTCCTGCAAATGAATTCCTCACTCTCACATTGCATTGGCATTCTTGGTATATCAAATGGTGATTTGAAGAAAGACAAGTCAGGCTTGTCTGGACACTTTCACTGTGCGTGAGTATATGTCTCCGCCAAGTATCAAAAGTCTTGTATGCAATTGTTGAGGGGGAGTTTCTATTTTTCAATAAAACATTCATGTTCATTCTGCTTTCACTTCATTCCATTCCTATTCCTCCTATAATCTTCATGTTCACCTTGTGAGGGGGAGTTACATGAAAGGGGAAGTCATTGTTGCATTCCTTGATCTTACTTGTCTATTTTGAACCCCAAAATCATCAGAATTTTTGAGTCCTTGTGCTATTTTCTTATGAGAGAATTAAAATATTGAAATGGTATCAGAGCATTTAGTTTAATTTAATTTAATTTCAAGTCATTGTGCATTTAGTTTAATTTCAAAGATTCAATATCATTTCAAGGTTAAGCAATCTTAATACTGAATGTCTTTAAAATGACTTGCAAAACACTCGTAGGCACATGAGTGGCTTTACTATTTAACATGTGTATGTTTAAGCTTCATTTTTACCACATGTTAAGAATCATTTCTCTAAATTCATAGTCATGACTTGTCTGGTCAAAGCAAACATATTCCTACAAAACATCAAAAGAAAATGATGAAAATGATCAACAATCTGGAAAGATACAAACATAGCAATGTAAATTCTTGAACCACTAAGTAACCGGGCCATTTCACCTAAAAAGTGATTTGTTTCGCGTTAAAAAGTGAAAATCAAAGTTTTCAACTCTGTATAAGATAATGAAAGTTAAACCACTGAGTAATCAGGAGGTCTTGCATCTGATCAATGTGATCTCTTGCACTGAAAAGTGAGATTTAACTAATTTATTCTTGTATTCTTTCCCAGTTCAAAATGAAAACAAATCAAGACATGATAGAAAAGCTTAAGACCTTAATAAAGTTTATGTTATTGAGTTTAGACCTATTATTCTACATTGTGTTACACATAAAGCTCCTAACATCCTTGTTAAATACTTCTGCTCACTCATATAGGTCACTTTACTTCACATTTGCATCATAATTTTAACTGCATTCAGATCATTATATCTTGCACTACCTTGTGTTGAGTGTGTCTTTATGATTAAACTTTGTTGCACAATAACAAAAACACAATAATTTCTCTCATATGTCAATATCACTTTGTCTCATTTATTTTGATCATTCCTTACTCCATTTCATTTCTTGGTCTCCAACCATCATTGTTTCTCTCTCTTGTATATCTTTTGATGCTGTCAAAAAGGGGGAGAAATGTCTCTAGTGGGAGAAAGTTCAAAGGGGAGAAAGTTCTTTAAAGCAGAAAGGTCTCTAGGGGGAGAAAGGTCAAAGGGTGTATATGATCAAAGGGGGAGTTATTGTAGTCAAGGGAGTCAAGATATTGGGAGATTGTGCATAAGTTTTGTCATCATAAAAAAGTGGGAGATTGTTGGGTTGAGTGTGTTTTGGAATTTCCTAAAATTGTATTTCAATGATGACATATTGTGATTTTAAAGATGACATATTGTGATTTTGATGATGACATGTTGAACATGTTATACATTTTATACATATCACAATAATACTTAAACAACATGTTTTTGATGATTAATATTTCATATTTAATGATAATATCTTGTACTAATGATTTATGTTTTAATTTTGCAGGTGTATGTAGATTTTGTCATGGTATTGTCGACACAACCTCTACTGGTGTCGACACAATGCTTCATAGCCAAGGCAAAATGATGAAGAAATGGTCAAGTGGTGTCGACACAGAATCAAGTAGTGTCGACACTAGTCCCAGTTCCCAGAGAACCTAGTTGACCGGTCTGTACTGTGTGTCGACACAGCCTCAAGTAGTGTCGACTCTAGATCCAGTTCCCAGAAGACCTGTTTGGCAGTTCTGGACAGTGTGTCGACACAGCCTAAAGTAGTGTCGACACTAGTGTCCCTTCCCAGAAGACCATTTCTGCCAGTTTAGGACAGTGTGTCGACATACTCTGAAGTAGTGTCGACACACTCCGACTGAAACTCAAAATCGTGATTTTGTCTAGACACGTGGCTTCTTGGGAATTAGGGGATTTGACATAGGTTTCCGTGCCCATGCACCCCAAGGCACTTTATGGACATATGGGGCTATAAATACCCATGTTCCTTGTACCCCAAAGGCTAGAGAGCCCATACACTTTCAGAAGAAGCCTTTTGGCGGCCAAAGGGGGCTTTCCAGATCTGTCTCCATATCCAGAAGCTGCAAGTCATCCTTTCAAGAGGAAGGACGTGAGAATCATGGGGAGTCCCTGTAGAGAAGGTTGCTGTGCTAGGCAAGGGAGCAGATCCAACTGAAGAGGCGTAGGAGAAGAAGGATTTCTGTCATTTCAGATGCCATCAAAGCAGAGCATCGCCAATTGAGGAGAATCTCCATCGATTTCCACCAAGGCTCCTCAATTCAAGTGTCTGCAAGGCCTCTTCATCGAAGAACACTCATTCTACATCTACTTGTCTCATTTCTAAGTTTGTTCTTCCTTATTTCGTCAATGAGATTTGTGCATGAAGTTCTGCACAAATTTCTGTGTACGAAACTATCTTGAATCAGATCATTGCTAGAGGATCTGATCTCTTTTGTGTTTGATCTAACTTTTGTATTGTGACCCGTCGAGCTCTCATTTGTGAGTCGTCGTACTCACTGTGTGGTTTGAGCCGTCGTGCTCAATTTGGAGTCGTCATACTCTGGTAGTTGTTTGAGCCATCGCGCTCAGTTTGTGAGTCGTTGAACTCAAGGTTGTGCGTTGAGCCGTCGTGCTCAAGGTTGTTTGGAGTCGTCGTGCTCCAGTGTGAGTTGTACTCAAGGTTTTGAGTAGTGTGGCCTCACTGTGTGAGGGGTGGACGTAGGAGTCACTGGAGGTGATTTCCGAACCACCTAAAAATCCTTTGTGCAGTGGTTTGAATTGTGGTTTGACTTTGTATTACGATAGATGCATGCATAGGGATTTCGCTCACACTACTAATGGATTTGCTCACACACACTAATCACACTTCAGATCAGTAAACTATTTGGGTGAATTGATCTCTGATTCGAAGTAATTTTTAATTGCTTAAGCTTCCGCGTTAATTGGTGTTAGATCTATTCAACCCCCCCTTCTAGATCTGATCCATCCACCTATCCGATCCTAACATTGTTGACATTTTTACCCAGTTTTATTGTGATTTTAGATCTGGAAACGGTATCGTTTCTTCCGATTCTTATTTTGGAAACCTAGCTCTAATGGTAGGAGACCTTACTCTAATGTGTACCCGCCCCTTAACCCTATAAAATACCCAGATTAGAGCGAGGTTAAGTCTTTGGCTTTTGTGAAACCCTAGGGCTTTTCTGTGAGAAAACTCGATCTTTGGCGAGCTGGAACTGGCGACTGGAGGAGTCTTCTGGTGTTCTACATCGACTGGAGGATACACCAAGCATCAAGGAATCATCCCCGACTCTAAGAATTGAAGCACATCGACAGGAAGGACCGGATCAGAAGCAGTTTTGAGCACCCTCTTGGCTTGGACGAGGAGGGCTTCACCGATGAACCTAGATCATCTTAGAATTATTCTTAGGCAAGTGATCGATAGGTTTCATCCTATACATGTCCCCTAAGTCTCAAGGATTTTTTTGGATTTTTATTCGAGTCCTGGAACCCCTATTCTCACTGTCTTAGGGTTCGGTCTGCACTTTTGTAGACAGGAACTTGACGGCAACATGTGTGCCATTAAGATCTTGGGTTAGCGGCAAGATTGTGTGCCATTAACCGCTGTTGGCGGCAACCACTTTGCCGCCAAGTTCATCAGGTTTTACAGAATGGATGTTGATCTCTGTGATGTATTTTCCAGACTTCTGGGTATATGTGTATACTGTAAAAATCATGTTTAGTTAGGAACAATCAATCGGTAATATCATGAGGACGCGCTGAATTTATGTGAATTGTGTTATTTATTAATTTTCTTCAATTAGGTAATGAGCATGATATGATCAAGAAAATCTTTGAATAATTAGATCCATTTCATATTAGGGTTTTATAAATTTTCCATGTTCGTATGATGACTGTATTCAGGTTTTGAAACTATTAGACATGAATGTTTCACTGTGTACTATGTGTAACTGGAGATATTGATAATTATGCCTGAAAACTATTTTAATTGCTATAATTATTGTATAGATCCAAAAAATATGGAAAATTAAGCATGTGACATGTCATCTATTTAGAACTTGTGATAAAAATTTCATTCTGTTTTCATGATAGTAGGTACAGTTATTAGTTTAACAATGAAAATTTACCATGTTGAGCATGTTAAGTTTAATCTTGTATGGTACAATGATTAACAACATGATTAGGACTGTGATAAGAGTTATTTGTCACCGCGAACAGTAGCATCATGTTGGATAACTGAAGCATGTTAAAATATTGAAAAATGGATGTAAATGGTTAATAGTGCATGTGAAATGTGTAAATAAAGTGATAAAATGTGATAATTGAGCCGAGATTGACACTGCTACCATAGAGGTCTGAGAGCCCTACTGCAGTAAAGTCCCTATGGGAAGGCTCAACATATAAGTGATATCCTAAAGGCATTAGGATGAAATCCTGGAGGTGGACAAATACCACTAGATAGGGTGGAGAGGGCTTCTCCCGATCTGCACAGTTTACCAAGGTTTGTCACTAGTTTGCCTAGGTGGCGGATGTGTGTTAAGTGAAGTGTTAAGTGCTATGTGATAAGTGTGTGTGTTCCTCTAGATGGTAGTTAGGACTATGTGTCACGGCAACTTAAGTGTAAGTGCAAGTGATGTGATAAGTGAAAGTGCAAGTGAAAACTATGTGAAAAAAAGTGTGAAATCATGTGTAAGTGAAAATGAATGTAAATGAGAGAGTAAATGCATGTGAAAACCAAGGTAAAAATGTATATATTCATATCATTCATGTGTTAATATGTTAAATGTAATATCATGTTTAGTATCATGTTATATAGTTTAATAACATCCATGTACTAGTGTTATGTGAATATAAGCAAATGTGATCAGTGAATATGTGTTAGTGTAGTATGAATGTGTTAGCATGTGAAAGATGTAAATTTATGTAAATGTGATTTATTCACATTAAAATAGCAAGCTAAATGTGTGAAAAATATGTTATATTTACATGTGAAATTGGTTAGATAACGTGCTAGGAGTGTTATTTACCTTGTACATGTTTCCATGTTTTAAAAATTGTAGAATTGCGCAATGATTTGAGTTAAGTTTGAAACCCTGAATCATGTTATATATTGTATGTTGAAAGCATGCTATAGGTCATTCATAGACATTTGATTATGTCAAGAATATGATTGATATGAATTATGATTTGAAATATGAATCGAGTTAATACGCATGTATAGGAAGCATGTTTAGGTGGTTTATGTATGTTGTTAATTGTTTAAAACATGTGCCATGTGATTCATTTATTGTTTAAAAGATAGCATGTGTTTCCCTATTGTGTAATAGTTTAGCATGTGTGTGATATGTGTAAGAATGATATCCATAGATTGCTTGCTGGGTCTTTTTAGAAGACTCATCCTTGCTTCGGCGAACAGGTGAGGCAGGTGTCCCCGTACTTGAGGAGGACATAGCAAGGAGTGACATCGAGCGAGAGGAATAGCTTCTTGTGGAGTTTACTAAATAGTTGTTTTATTTCATAGTATGTAATAATGTTATTCATATGGACAATGTAATAGATAAAATGTATTTCTTTTGGAATTGTATTAATGTGGACTTTTGTCATTTACATTTACTATATAGACTGTGGAATGATGTGATGATGATGGAATGAGATGAGTTATTTTTTTTATTTCCAATGTACTCATTTGTTATTCATGTACATATCAACCTATCGTTTAGTGTTGGGTTAATATCCCACTGTAATGACGCCGTTCATATTGACGGGGATTGGTATAATTGTACCGATATAAAGAGAGTCATTACCAACCTCACCTCAGAAATAGCACTATGCAAACCATGCAACGAGTTCTGAATCTGGACAACCTCATCCTGGACTCCCACATCTTGAGAGCCTGGTATTGATAACACCGATGAAGGAACTTCCATCACCTTCAAAGGAGGTGTAGGATCAAAAATAGGTTGGATCAGATCTAGAAGGGGGGGGGGGGGGTTGAATAGATCTAAGCGAAAAACTGCGGAAGCTTAGCCAATTTAAATCAATGCTTTGAATCAGAGGCAATTTGAAAGAGCACTTTACAGATCTGATGAGTGATTGTGTGAATTATATGATTAGAGTGTGAGATCATGTTGATTAGAAGTGAATTTGAAAAACCCTATGCAAACATCTAGCGCAAAGTGAATTTGAATCACAAACAAACCACTGTACAAAGATTTTTAGGTGGTTCAAAATCACACCACGTGATTCCTACATCCACCCCTCACACTTTGAGGATCCACTACACAACTTGGATACACCACACACTGGAGCCTGACAACTCCAACACACTGAGTTCTACAACTCACACAACCTCTAGAGCAAGACTACTCTAGACACCTGAGCACAACTCCTCAACCACAACTGAGTACAACGACTCAACACTGAGCACACAGGCTGACAAACAACTTGCTAGAACAAAAACACAAAGATCCAGATCCTCTAGCAATGATCTGATCTAAAAAAGTTCATTCAAGAAGATTGATGCAATAGTTCATACACAATCTCAAGAATGACTTAGAAGAAACAAGGGGAATTGAGGAATTGATTGTAAGATCCTTGTTCTTCAAGTATACTCCCTTATAGAGGCTGAATTGTGAAGAAGCTTGATCCCTTGAAGTCCCTGGCCGATGCTCTGCAACTTGTGCTTTGGGAACTTCCTTGAAATCTTCACAATTGGCTGCTTCTACTTGATCTACTCCCTTGGAAGTGATCTCACTGCTTCATCTTGGATCAGTCTTCACTTCTTGTGCTTGAAGAAGTGGGAATTGGGTTGAAGAAGCACAAGGGGAGCAAGATCGGGGAGGAGAACACTTCTTGCCACCAAACGATTTCTGGAAGGCTCTTGGAGGTTCTCTTGTTAGTTGGATGGCCAATTGGAGGGTATTTATAGCCCAATGTGTCCAAAAGTACCCTTGGGGGTCGTGGGCACCCGATCCAAGGCCGATCCACATGATCCCTAGAGTGCCACGTGTCCAGATGTGACTTAAGGTGAAAACGTTTCCGGAGTGTGTCGACCTGCCCATGGGGTGTGTCGACACACTGTCCCAAACTGGCACAAAAGGTTCTCTAGGAAGGGTCTCCAGTGTCGACACTACTTCAGGCTGTGTCGATAGACTGTACAGAACTGGCAAACAGGCCTTCTGGGAGCTGAAACTAGTGTCGACACAACTTGATCCTGTGTCGACACCACTTGACCATTTCTTCATCATTTTGCCTTGGGTTTGAAGCATTGTGTCGACACCAGTATGGGGTGTGTCGACACTACCCTTGCAAGAATTGTATGTCCCTGAGAAATAAACACATAAATCAGTAGTCCAAGGTATTATCATGAATATAAATGATAAATGTGTTTGGAAACATGCTTTTTGAATATTGTTATTGATGTGTGATGTATTTAACATGTTCCACTTATTTGTGCATTAAAATCACAACTTGTCATCATCAAAATTATGAGGGGAAATGTATAAAGTTCACACTCAACCTAATAATCTCCCCCTTTTTGATGATGGCAACATTAAGTCCACATGAAAATTTGAAATTTCAATGAAATGTGATTTTAAACCATTTGTTTACTCAACATTCAACTTCAAACACACTGAATGACAATGAACCATGTTCCAATCACTTTTATTCACA